>JAQPPZ010005279.1:0-35287 GCA_028583015.1 Wollemia nobilis | reverse complement strand
GTAGGGCAAAAGTCTCTTCATAATCTATGCCTTCTTTCTGAGCATATCCCTTTGCAACAAGCCAAGATTTATGCTTATCAATAGATCCATCTGCATTATACTTCACTTTGAACACCCATTTGCAGCCTATGGGTTTCTTTCCTGTTGGCAGATCGACTAACTTCCAAGTATTATTTTTAAGGAGAGATTTATGTTCTACATCCATGGCCTCTTTCCATTGTGGTTCATCAAGTGTATATTGAACCGTTGTGGGTTCGTTTGTATTCAATGTAGACATATAATTTTTTTCTCCATCCTTATCTTCCTCTCTATCATTTTTTGTACCCACTAACAAATCATCAAAGTGTTGACAAAGTTTGTCAACCTCTGAAGTATATTCCTCTGCTCTCATCTGTTGAGTCATACTACGAGTACATGCCATATCAAGAGATATATTAGGAAGGGATTTCAACTTAGCATCTCTCAAAGTGCTAGTATACCATTTTGGGACTTTCTGTTTTTGCTGTAGAAGTTGAACCTCCTTCTTAGGTTCTTCTTCATCTAGGTATACAATTGTGGATGTGTCTTTTGATGTGAGAGCTTCATCAAATACAACATCTCTACTTACATGTGTCTTCTTGGTCTTAGGATCAATCAATCGATAACCTTTTGAGTACTCATCATAACTGAAGCAGGACAGGAAATACAAGCAAAAAAATCACCAATATTTCATTCATAGAGCTTTAAAATTTGAATTACAGAAGATACAAAATGGACAACCCTTTTTACAATGTAAGCACTACCTTTTATAACGGACCCGACCCCCCTTCGGACATCATTACATAGACTGCAAATTTTGTTTCGAACCGCCAACATGAATGTTCTGTCACTACCTACAAGATGCTACCAGGTGCCTTGAATCATCATGGCATGTAATGGCGGAGTGTGCTGCAGTTGCCTGTCCATCAAATTGCCAAGTCATCATTCATAGGAGTTCTCCATAGCCATCTGTAGTTTGTTGCCACGTGCCCTCCTGCAATGGCCTCTGTAACCGCCTAGTACTCCATGGCCACCTATAATTCGCTATCACGTGCCCTTCTGCAATGGCCTCTATAACCGTCGGCTTGTTTGGAGTCATGAGTGTTCTGTCGTGATATCATGACATTTTTGCTTCCTTACGCTCTCTCTCCTCTTCGATCGTGATATCGCGACATTTTGGTGTTTGTCCTCTATTTTCTCCTTCAGGCCGTGATTTCATGACACGTCACGAAATCGCAACGTCTTTGCCTTCTGCCCTTGTCTTCTGCCTTCGGGTCACAATTTTGTGATAGTTGCTCCTTTCGGCTCTTCTTTTCAAAATGTGTCATGATTTCATGAAAGCTTTGTCCCTTGGCATATTTTCTTAGAAAGTGTCATGATTTCGTGACCACTTTGCCCCTTGGTGCCTTTGCTCCAAAAGTGTCACGATTTCGTGACCACTTTGCGCCTTTGAGCCCTTGCTTTCGAAAGTGTCACGATTTCGTGACCACTTTGCACCTTTGAGCCTTTGCTCCGAAAGTGTCATGATTTCGTGACCACTTTGCACCTTTGAGCCTTTGGTCCGAAAGTGTCACAATTTTGTGACCACTTTGTGCCTTCGAGCCTTTGCTTTCGAAAGTGTCACGATTTCGTGACCACTTTGCACCTTTGAACCTTTGCTCCGAAAGTGTCACGAAATCGTGACCACTTTGCGCCTTTGAGCCTTTGGTCCGAAAGTGTCATGATTTCGTGACCACTTTGCGCCTTCGAGCCTTTGCTTCTGAAAGTGTCACGATTTTGTGACCACTTTGCGCCTTTGAGCCTTTGCTTCCGAAAGTGTCATGATTTCGTGACCACTTTGCACCTTCGAGCCTTTGCTTCCGAAAGTGTCATGATTTTGCGACCACTTTGTGCCTTTGAGCCTTTGCTCCCAAAAGTGTCACGATTTCGTTACCACTTTGCGCCTTTGAGCCTTTGCTCCCAAAAGTGTCACGATTTCATGACAGTTTCAGCCCTTGGTGCCTTTTCTCAAAAAGTGTCGTGATATCGCGACAGTTTCGGCCCTTGGCGCCCTTTTGCAAAAAGTGTCGCGATATCGCGACAGCTTTGGTACTTAGAGAAAAAAATATTTTTGGATGATGCAAGATTGCTCTTCCACCTTCGGATGCTCTTGCATCAGACACCTAGGGTGAATTTGAGAAGTGACCTTCACTTCTGATCTGTCTGAGGTAGACCCAGGTGGTCAACCTCTGCCTTCGACAACCAAGTCGCATCTTCTATGGGCCTGCATTTCCACTTGATCAAATATTTAGAATAACACCTATTTCGAGTACTTCAGCCCTCACGCGTATCAAGGACTTCTATCTTATCTACGATTGGAGTGGCCACGGGAATGCTCCACAAATTCGGGCTGGGTGTCTCACTGCTATCTCCTTCATGATACTCAACCAAATCTAAAATGTTAAAAACCCATGAGATGTTAAGTTCACTCGGCAACTCCACCTCGTATGCATTACCCGAATCCTATTTTCCAATGATCCTGCATGGCCCAAACTTCTTCATCTTCAGCTTGTTATAGGTCTTGGCAGGAAACCTTTCTTTTCTTAGATGGACCATGACGGAATCTCCTACTTCAAACTCCTAAACCTGGCGCTTCTGGTCTTCCCTGACCTTATACTGAGTATTCATCTTAGCAATGTGCCTTGTCACCTCCTCATGCACTCCCTTTAGGTGTTTAGCAAAGTCTTCAGCCTCAACACTGCATTTTTCTCTTGTATCCATCCTTCTCAACTCTGAAGCGTTTCTTGGGCTGCTCCCATAGATTATCTGGAATGGCGATTTATTGGTACTCCTATTGACAGAGCTGTTGTAAGCGAATTATGCCTATGGAAAAACTAAATCCCATCCCTTGGGCTTGTCTCCGACCAAGCATCTCAGTAGATTGCCCAAACTCCTATTTACCACCTCTGTTTGGCCATCTATTTGGGGGTGGTATGTAGAACTGAATTTTAAATCCGTCTTCAGTTTCTTCCATAGGGTTCTCCAGAAATACCCTACAAACTTGGTATCCTTGTCCGATACAATGCTCCTTGGCAGACCATGAAGGCGTACCACTTCCTTGAAGAATAAACCAGCCACATGGACTGCATCACTAGTCTTCTAGTAGGGAATAAAATGAGCCATTTTTGAAAACCTGTCCACTACCACAAATATGGAATCATGTCCCATCTGCGTCCTAGGTAAACCAAGAACAAAATCCATACTAATATCCTCCCATGGCCTTTTGGGTATAGGTAGTGGTTGATATAAACCAGTAGGCTACCTCACACCTTTTGCCATCTGGCATATCCTACAACTTTGCACGAATTTTGCCACATCTTGTTGCAATTGCGGCCAATAGTAATTTTCACTAACAAGGGAAATGGTCTTATCTCGACCAAAGTGTCCAGCTAAACCTCCACTGTGCTTTTCCTTGATGAGATTCTCCCTCATTGAGCTCCTCAAAATGCATAATTGGTTCCCCCTAAACAACATTCCATCTTGAATCAAAAAATTTAACCACTTAGTCCTGTCCAAAGTAACAAGCACAGTGCAGGCTTTCCAAGCTTCTGTGAAGTCGAGGTCTGCAGGGTATAAACCCTTGAGCTCAGCAAACCCTACAACTTCCACCTTCATTTCCATCAATAGACATTGCCTCCTAATCAAGGCATCCGCTACTCTATTGGACCTTCCGCTTTGATGCTTCAGTACAAAGGTGTAGCTCTACAGGAACTCAACCTATTTCAGGTGCTGCTGATTTAGCTTTCCTTGACTGTTGATATATTGTAGTGCCTGATGATCAGTATATAGGATAAACTCCTTTGGCAACAAATAATGCCTCCATTTCTTCAGAGCTTGAACTATGGCATAGAACTCCTGATCATACATCGAATACTTCTTCCTGGAATCATTGAGCTTCTCACTAAAATAGGCAATAGGCTTACCTTCTTGACTCAATACGACCCCTATGGCACTACCACTCGCATCACAGTCTACCTGAAACACCTTGTTAAAATCTAGAAGTGCTAAGACAGGTTGTTCTATGACCTTCTTCTTTAACATGGCAAAGCTTTTGTCTACTCCGGCTGTCCACTTGAATTCCTTCTTGTTTCCCCTCATTGTCTCCGTAAGGGATGCGCAAATGCTGTTGAAATTTCTAATGAATTTCCTATAAAAACTGGCCAGACCATGAAACGATCTTACCTCAGTCACACTTCTTGGAGCAGGCCATTCTATGATAGCCCTCACCTTTTTTGGGTCCATTTTGAGACCATCTACTGAGATAACAAATCCCAGGTATACTAACTCCCTCTTCACGAAATTACACTTATTCAGATTTATCAACAACTGCTCCTCTCGCAGTTTCTCAAAAACCCTCCTGATGTGCATCAGGTGTTCCTCCAGGGTTCTGCTAAAAATCAAGATATCATCCAAGTAGACAATAACAAATTTGCCTAGAAATTCCTTCAGGACTTCATTCATTAACCGCATGAAGGTACTCGATGCATTGGTTAGCCCAAATGGCATGACCAACCACTCATATAGCCCCTCTCTAGTTTTGAAGGCTGTCTTCCACTCATCCCCTTCTCTAATGTAGATCTAATGGTAACCACTTTTTAGGTCAATCTTCGTGAAGTACTCAGCTCCACTCAAGCAATCCATGATATCATCCATCCTTGGCAAGGGGAATCTATATTTGATAGTGATCTTGTTAATTACCCGAGAGTCTGTGCACATTCTCCACTCTCCATCCTTCTTGTGTGCTAGTACTATAGGTATTGCACATGGGCTAAGACTCTCCCTAATCAACCCCTTCTTTAGCAGATCTTGAACCTGCCTGTTTAACTCCTCAGTTTCTACAGGTGTCATTCTGTGTGCAACCTTATTCGGCAAGCTCGATCCAGGCACAAAATCTATGTGGTGACTGATCTTCCTAATAGGTGGTAAACCTTCAAGAACATTATCAAAAATGATATCTGGAAACTCCTCTAATAGTCCCATGACTTCCACTGGAGGTTCCTTGCATTCTTCTTCCCTAACCCTAGGGATTATTGCATAGCACATATGATCTGGCTTCAGGCCATCTAAAAATCTTCTTCCATCAACTAGACAGACTCGTGCACTGCTACATACCTTCTCATCTACCTCCTTCAGGGGTTTCAACTTATGTTGAACTCCATTTTTTGACAAGGAATATGTATTGGCTCGACCATCATGTACAACACTTCGATCAAACTGCCATGGTCTCCCAAGCAACATGTGACATGCATCCATGGGCAAGATGTCACAAAGGACCTCATCATGGTAAGTTCCAATGTTAAACTTCACCAGGCATTGCTCACTGACCAGCACCCGATGGTCCTTTTGTAACCATGCAATCCGATAAGGATGCGGGTGTTTTCTTCTCTCTAGCTGCAACTTGGCAAACATCTCCTCAGAGACCAAGTTGTCAGTGCTTCCATTATCGATGATGATGTTACAGACCTTGCCTGTGCACTTGCATCTTGTGTGAAATAGACTGTTCCTCTGATCTACCTTCTTTTCTTCATTCAACAAGACTCTTCTGATGACCATCACTTCTCCTCATTCTGCCTCCTCAGAGTGCTCAGATTTGACACCTTTGTATGCTACAGTAGCTCAGGCCTGACCCTTAGGTCTTCGATTTGGCCTTTCTTGATGTTGTGGGTAGTTGTATGCCTGATGTCCTTCTTCTTTGTAGTTGAAGCGGGTTCCTCGAAAGACACCTCTTCCAAACCCTCGCCCAGGCCTACCTCTTCCCCTCGAGTAGTTGTTGTTCTGATTGCGTGGGCATTGGGTATTCTCCTCTTTCTCTTCTTTCTGGTTTTGGCTACTGCTTGCTTCACCAGTCTTCCTCAAATCTCTATATCTTCCTCCACTGGTCCTTCCACCAGCTCTTCCACCCCTCTCCTTTCCTCTCTGCTTACCATCAAATCTCCTATTCAATTTCTCTTCCACTTTTAATGCAAATTGGTATGCATACTCAACCATGCTCATCCAAACCAAACTCAGTTCTTCTTGAATGTTGGTTCTCAATCCATTGATGTAGCGAGCAAATTTCTCCTTATTTGCCTCAGAATGGCCGGTTCTAATTGAGATCTGATAGAACTCCTCCATGTACTCCTTGACAAATTTACTTGCCTGTCTAAGACTCTGCATCTTCCTCAACAAATCCAACTCATAATCCATGAGGATGAATTACCTCTTCAATTTCTCCACCATCCTATCCCACCTAGTGATATTTTCCTTTCCCATCCTGTTCCTTTCTAGCTGCACTCCTTTCCACCAGATGCTAGTGTGTCCCTTCAACTTTGTTTTGGCAAACCTGATTCGATTTGGATCTGAGATCTCCTCATACTCGAAGTATTCCTCCATGTCGTTGATCCAATCTATCAACTCCTCAGGATTAAGATTCCTAGAATAGGTGGAGACATCAAACTTTGGCTTCTTCCTGATCTGGGATATGGCCCTATATAGCCTAGCCTCTGTTGGATCCAACGCTTCTTCTTCATCAGATGGACCCTCATCTTCCCAAACTTCATCTTCACTAGGTTCCTCCCTTCTTGGCTCAACTCCTCTTCTGATTTCCTCCTGCAGGGCTTGAACTTACCTCTACAAGGCTCTAAGATCGACCTCTGCTCCCCTATTCCTTGCACCACCACAGTTCCTTCGTGGAGGCATCCTACTCACTTCCTCACAACTCATAACCATAATCCTAGCACAAACTGCCTCACTATCGACGATCGATTCACGCACTCAGAACCTTCTGGCTCTGATACCACTTGAAGCAGGATAGGAAATACAAGCAAAAAAATCACCAATATTTCATTCATAGAGCTTTAAAATTTGAATTACAAAAGATACAAAATGGCCAACCCTTTTTACAATGTAAGCACTGCCTTTTATAATGGACCCGACCCCCATTCGGACATCATTACATAGATTATAAAGTTTGTTTTGAATTTCCCACATGAATGTTTTGTCGCCGCCTACAAGATGCTGCCAGGTGCCTCGAATCATCATGGCATGTAATGGCGAAGTGTGCTGTAGCCGCCTGTCCATCAAACAGTCGAGTCATCATTCATAGGAGTGCTCTATAGCCATCTGTAGTTTGTTGCCACATGCCCTCTTGCAATGGCCTCTATAATCGCCTAGTACTCCATGGCCACCTGTAATTCGTTGTCACGTGCCCTTCTGCAATGACCTTTATAACCGTTGTCTTGTCTATAGTCATGAGCGTTCTGTCATGATATCGTGATGTTTTTGCTTCCTTATGCTCTCTCTCCTCTTCGATCGCGATATCACGATGTTTTGGTGTTTGGCCTGTATTTTCTCCTTCGAGCCGTGATTTCATGACACGTCACGAAATCGTGATGTCTTTGCCTTCCGCCCTTGTCTTCTACCTTCGGGTCACGATTTCATGATAGTTGCTCCTTTCGGCTCTTCTTTTCAAAATGTGTCATGATTTCGTGACAGCTTTGTCCCTTGGCGTCTTTTCTCAGAAAGTGTCACAATTTCACGACCACTTTGCCCCTTGGTGCCTTTGCTCCAAAAGTGTCATGATTTCATGACCACTTTGCGCCTTTGAGCCCTTGCTTCCGAAAGTGTTACAATTTCGTGACCACTTTGCGCCTTTGAGCCTTTGGTTCGAAAGTGTCGTGATTTCATGACCACTTTGCGCCTTTGAGCCTTTGGTTCGAAAGTGTCATGATTTCGCGAACACTTTGTGCCTTTGAGCCTTTGATTCTGAAAGTGTCGCGATTTCGCGACCACTTTGCGCCTTTGAGCCTTTGCTCCGAAAGTGTCATGATTTTGCAACCACTTTGCGCCTTTGAGCCTTTGGTCCGAAAGTGTCACGATTTCGTGACCACTTTGCGCCTTTGAGACTTTGGTTCGAAAGTGTCACAATTTCGTGACCACTTTGTGCCTTTGAGCCTTTGTTTTCGAAAGTGTCACGATTTCACGACCACTTTGCGCCTTTGAGCCTTTGCTTTCGAAAGTGTCACGATTTCGTGACAACTTTGAGCCTTTGAGCCTTTGCTCCAAAAATTGTCACGATTTTGTGACCACTTTGCGCATTTGAGCCTTTGCTCCCAAAAGTGTCATGATTTTGTGATAGTTTTGGCCCTTGGTGCCTTTTCTCAAAAAGTGTCACGATATCGCGACAGTTTCGGCCCTTGGCGCCCTTTCGCAAAAAGTGTCACGATATCATGCAAGCTTTGGTACTTAGAGAAAAAAATATTTTTGGATGATGCAAGATTGCTCTTCCACCTCTGGATGCTACTGCATCAATAGCCAAGAAAAATACACTACAGGGTTTTCTCATCCAACTTCCTCCTTTTCTGTTTTGGAATGTCCATGAATGCTTTACATCCAAACACCCTTAGATGAGAAATGGAAGGTTTCTTACCACTCCATGCTTCCTGTGGTGTTTTCCCTTGTAGAGCTCTGGTGGGTGCTCTATTTTGGAGGTATAATGTTGTGTTTACTACTTCTACCGAATATTGATCCTCAAGATGTGCTCCCTTTAGCATACATCGAACCATTTCCATAATGGAACGATTTCTTCTTTCTACAACTCCATTCTGCTGAGGTGTATAGGCGGTAGTCAGTTGTATTTTTATCCCATGTTTCTTAAGGAACTCAAAAAACTCTTCAGAGGTGTATTCCCCCCCTCGATCTGAGTAGAGGGTTTTTATCAAACATCTCGACTCCTTCTCAACAAGCTTCTTGAATTGTTGAAAGTAGAGAAATGCTTCTGATTTCAACTGAAGAAAGAAAACCCACATCTTTTGTGAGTAATCATCAACGAATAGTTGAAAATACTTTTTCCCACCATAGCTGGTTGGCATAGGACCACACAGATCGGTATGTACCATCTCTAAAGGGTTTGTAGCTCGAGAGGAGCTAGCGTCAAAAGGTACTCGATGTTGCTTCCCTGCTAAGCAATCTGAGCAAACTGGTAAGATAGATGAGAGGGATGGAAGACCTATCACCATCCCATATTTGTGTAATTCAAGCAAATATCCAAAACTGAGATGCCCATAATGCCGATGCCAAAGATAGGTGGCCTCATTTTTATTTGTAGTCAAAGAAACATGTGGAGTGGAAATAGCATCGAGAATAAACAAGCCATGTTTGTAAGATCCGGTTGCAACATGTTTACCACTGTGTGTGATAAAACATCTCTTCTTGCCATTGACAACTCAAAACATGACTTCCATGTTTCTATCCAACATTTGTGTGATTGAAAGCAGATTATTGGCTAAGCCTGGAACATAGATAACCTTTTCAATTTGACAATTACCATCAAGAAGGGACACAAAAATATCCCCTTCTCCTTTTACTTGACATACCTGATTGTCAGCAATTGTGACTGGCTTACCCTCTTTCTCCACAAAAGTATCAAACCAGGATTTATCCCCAGTCATGTGTTTGCTAGCTCCTGAATAAATATACCATACAACATATATCTGGGAAGACGAAGTATGAGTCATGAGCACCTTGTGTGCTATTTTAGAGTTAGAATCTGAATCGGACTTAGGAGAATTTGAGTCTGAGTTGGATTTAGCATAAGCAACATGGCCTTTAGATTGCTTATGCTTTTTGTATTTTTTCTTGTTCTTGCCCTTATTTTGTGGAACTCTTTCATTTGGTTGCTTGTTTTTGAACCAACACCTGTTGGTGTCATGGTTATTCATGTCACAAATTTTGCAATATTTTGTATCTTTTTGCTGAGATTGCTTCCCTTTTCCTTTGGAAGAAGCACCTCATTTTTGAAATTGGTCTTGCTTTTTACCACTTTGTTGTGTGGAGAGAGCATTATCTGGCATATCATATTTCTGGACCTGAGTTGCCTCCTCAGTCTGAAGCAAGTTTAACAGTTCCACAAATGAGACTTGTCTACTAGAAACATTGAGAGAAGTGATCAACATCTTGTAGGAACTTGGTAATGCTCTCAAGATAACCGAATTCAAGACATCATCATCCACAAGTTTTCCCATAGCATTAAATTTTTCTTTCAAGTCTACCACTCTGAAAAGGAATATGTCAACTGTTTCTCCAGAACTCATACTGAGATTATGTAGTTGAGTTTGAATATGGAGAATAGTGGATTGATTCTTCCATTCATATACTGTGATCAAAGCATCCCAGGATATCTTACTAGTTTTTGCATCACAAATATGAGGTTGCACCTCATATGTGGTAGCAAGCAAGATAAACACAAGACTCTTATTGTCTTTCTTATCCCAAGCATCTTGATCTGTTCCTGCTGTTTGAGGACATTTTACAGTGCCAGTCACTACATCCCATAAATCTTCCAACTGAAGTATGGATTTCATATTTGTCTTCCATGGAACAAAGTTAGGACATTTCAACAATTGTGAATCTGAGAGATACTTATGAATTGTGGCAATTATGAAGGTTCCTTATACCACCAATTGGTTTCCCTTTCTTTATACCTGCCAAATCATTATATTGTAACCATTCAATATACACTCACCCTTACGTGAGGGAGACTATAAGTACATATGAGAAGCACAATATATTGAACATAGGCAATACTTAAAGGGAATCGTGTTGTTAATGACACCTACCATACGAAGTTTTATTCCGCATGTGTGGGGCATAAATTTCCCTAAAAACTTTGGAAAAAGAGCTTTCGTCATGATTTACGCCTAACAACAATCACGATGTGGGTATGAAATGGGAAAAAAAACAAAAAAATTGGTTTGCCTTATTTCTCCCTGATGATTTATAGAGAAAAAGCTCAGATGTCATTTTTGTAGCTATATTAGGCGATGAATACAGTAGTCCAAAGCATGACAGCATTACCTGTAAGTGTGGACCAGAGGTGTCTCAAATACCGAATGTTGTTGTGCAATAAATTGCACAAATAGGGTATAAATTTGGGGTCTTAAATATTTTTTAATTTATGATTGATAATGCAAGAAAACAGAGTATTTAAATGCAAAAAAAACAATCATAAATGCCCACAAATTATAGCTCCTATTACCAATTCCCCCCTTTGTCTGACAATTTTGCAAGTGAAATTTGTGAACTCCCCCTTTCAAATTGCAAAATAGACAAGAATGGGTAAAAAAAATATCGTTAAAGATCCCCAAATTAAAAAATTTGGAGCCTCAAGACATCAATAATTATTCCTTTGGTTTAAATGACGCCTGTTGGGCATCAATCTGTGTTGTACGACCATCAATAGATCCTTCGGGCATCAACACCGCATTTTAGGCATCAAAAATTTGGTTCAGGCATCAAAAAATGTGTTGCGGGAATCAACTTGGCCGGGCGGGCATCAACAATGCATAGGCATCAAAGGCGACAAAACCAGTCATAAAAAAATCCCCGACGAGATTCAAAACCACAACCTACTCCCGAACAACCACCATACCGACCACGAAAGCTGAAGGGCCCGATGAAACAAATCGGGAACCACAACAGTATTATTCACGTCGAGGCCGAAGAGGGGAAAAAAATATTTATCCCACATGGCCTGTGTAGCCACTGTGGGAGGGTTGAAAAAATACCAAAAGCGCTAAATATTTCGGTTGCCTTCGGGTAACCAACCCCACCCTTTTGCCTCCACTCGCCTCCTCCACCGTTGATCTGCGTTCGGTCTATTCACTATGTGTCAGGGTCCTCTGTTTGCATCAGTTCTCGATCTACATTCGGTCTATCCACTGTCTATCAGGGTCCTCTATCTGTGTCAGTCAATTTTTCTACTGTGTGTTAGGGTCCTCTGTTTGCGTCCAATCTGTCCACTATTTGTCAGGGTTCGCTATCTGCATCAATCTATCCACTTTCTGCATCAAGGTTTGTCGACTGTTTGTCAGGTACTCCATACACAGGTCTATCGTCCCCGTAGGTTAATCATCCATGGCTCTGGTACCATGATGAATTTGACAAAGCAATTGACCATTCTCATTAATTTTGAATATAAAGGTTACAATTGGTTACAAGTTGGTTCTAACCAATTAGTGGTTATACAACCAAATTGGAGAGCGCCTATGAGCGCTACTTTTGGTTAAAATAATGTGATATAACATAATATTCTAACATTAATTATGCAAGAAAAATCTTAGTCCAATGGTATGGACATAGAAATGAACAAAATGAATGCATCTATATGAAGTGTAATTTTTGAATAACAAATGCTTATAATGAGAGGGGGGTGAACAGTGTAAGACCATTTGTTTACTTTTCTTTCCCAAACAATATTATGCAATATATAAATGGCAATATCAATAGCAGTAATCAAAGCAATGCATAAATCATCATACACAATATATACAACAATTTAATGTGGTTCACCCAATATGGGCTACTCCACAGAGAAATATTTTCACTAAAATTTTCTCTAAAAATCTCTTGGGAATCCTTCCCTATTATAATATTTATAATGTTTATGAACCTCTGTCCAAAGGAGACACCAATCCCCTAATCAAGTTCATGGATATCTATCCATAGGAGAAATATTTACCCTCTTATGGTTTTTATATCTCTATCCATAGGATAACTCCTTCTGCTCTACTTAGTTGGTGATCCTCTAGAATACTACTACCTCCACTACACTTTATTGTCGATCTCTCTCCACTAAAGACCTCTATACTCACTCAGAAGACCTCTGTCATCACTCATAAGACCTTTGTCATAATTATCCTAGCTAATGTATCTTTATCCACTAGAGACTACTATCCTCTACTCTATCAACTCCAAAGCTTGATCTTAACTCTACTTAATATTTGTCTCAAATATACACTAAACATTAGCCTTCGATCTAGCATAAATCTGCTCACAAGTATGTCTTTGGTATGGCACAAATCTGCACCAAACTTTGTCCTCAAATATATCCTCAAGGCTTAACACAAAGCTTGATCCAATCATATATAAACTCTACTATATTTGCACCAAGCCTTAGCCCAAATCTTGAAAAAATAAATCAATCAAATATACTCTCAAGTCTTCTCAAAGACTTGCCTCAAATATTTCCACAAGTCTTCACCACTACTTACCTTAAATATATCCAACAAGTCCTCCCCAGAAATTTTCCAATTTGCTCAACAAGTCTTCACCAAGACTTATCCAATATGCTCAACATGTCTTCACCAAGAATTACCTCAAATATACTTGTAAGATTCCATGAAATCTCACCCAAATATATCTTGAAGCTTTCACAAAATCTTACTCAAATCATTCCTTAAGTACCCTCTAAGACTTACTCAAATTTGCTCATAAGCTTTCACAAAATCCTGCTAAAATATGTCCTTAAGTCCCCTCTAGGACTTTCACAAAAGCTTATTCAAATCAATTGCAAACTTACATATAAAACTCAACTTAATCTCTTACAGAAAACCTCTTCAATACCACAAACAAGTTTCATTTAGAATCATGTTTAACCAAATAACACATAGAGAATGATTAGAGACTCAATATGTTTCACACTCACTAAGTTTTGTACTCAACAAAACACTCTATCTCTTTCAAACTCTCTTTCAAGTGAATTTAGAAATAAATAATAATTTGATTCACAAATATTGAACTATCACTCCAATACTTTCAATTAATAGTGCTCAACCAACTTCATTCAACCATTCACTTAATGAAACACAACTTGCTTACAAACCCTAACCAAGTGTTTCACTATACTTCCAACAACTCACACTATGAATCTCAAACCTTGACTCAAGATGATTCCAAATTCACATAACAATGATATTCATGTTCTTTCACAAACCCTATCTCAAGATAGTTCTCAATCTCACATAATAATTATACTCATGATCTTTCACAAACCCTAGCTCAAGATACTTCTCAATATAACATAATAATGATACTCATGATATTTCACAAACCCTAGTTCAATATAGTTCTCAATCTCATATAACAATTATGCTCATGATATTTCAAAAAGCATAACTCATGCACATGAAAACTCACTCAATATTTCCAATAATACTCATTTTCACTCCAACTTTGCATTTCACAACATACAAGCCAACAATATTTCATTCATAAGGAAGATGTGCCCATACCTTTTGTTTTAGTGGAGATATATCTTCAAAACCTATCTTAATCACAACCAAATCCTCTTTGCTAATCTCAAGGTTAGATAGCAACAATCCACTCAAATATTTCCATCAATTATTATTTCATCATACAAAAATATCAAGTCTCAAGTACACCTTATAATCTCCAAACTTCACAAAAATAATTTTTAATTCACAAACAATCAAACTCCTTTGAAAATAATTTATAAATCCAAAACTTCACACTTAAATATTAATTCCTTTTTTTAACTCTTTTAACTGCAATTTTCACACAATAATATTCAACACCCTTAATTTCCTTTCCAAAACCTTATATCTCAAATATTGATTATAATGCTAATTAAAAATTAAAATATCAAACAACCTTATGACTCCCTATTTTTTACCTTAGCAAAAATTAATCACTTGGCCTTGAGCACCTTCACAACTATCATGTGGTACCCTAGTTATCTTCACCCCTTGACAAAAATAAATTGAGTGCTTACCTCAAACGATTGCCCACGTCAACAAAAATTAGTGCCCTCAATGAACGCACCTAGAATCGAACCCGTAACATGCCGTCATTGCAGTGCTCTATCCCAAAGGCTAGGCTACTATTGGGCTATGCACCCAACACAAAAACTAAGGTGCATGATGTGCCTTTATCGCTTGCTCTCAGTGCCTTTTGATTTGACCAAAAAAATATTACCGTGTTCAAAATTAAGGGGACACAAATTGGATCCCTGACCTACCTTGCACTAATGCCATAACCAGACATCGATTGCTACTTGTGCCACCAAGTGCTTTGGAAATAATTTCATGCTCTTCTTAGGTTTATCACAAATTTTGCCCTCATAAATAACACATGCTAATTCCTTTCTCTTCTCTTTAGTGGTGCACAAATTTCTTTTTCTTTTGGGCATTCAAATAGTATGGATAATTTTAAAATAAAAACCACTGCCCCTTTTATACCTTTTGCTATGCACTCCAACTCGTCGGATTTCGAATTTTAATTCGAATTTTTAAACTTAAATTTTTGTACCTTTAATATTTATTTAAATTAAAATTTTAACCTATGGTTAAAATATTTTAATTTAAATATATTAAATAATATCCTTTACAATCTACAAAATGGATCTTTTGAAGGAATTATTTCTTAATGACTCCTTGGACCTTGTTTTTCTTCACCTCAACCTTTAACCCAAAATGTTATAATATTAAATATTATAATATTATTAATTCCTTTTAAACCTACTTCTTCTTCCTTAGATCTTCAAATTTTTAGGCCTTTTAGGCATATAATATTAAAATAAATATTATGTCCTATTCCTTTAAACATCTTCCTTGCCTTTTGGAAAAACCACATAAAGATATTAATGATGCTGCAACTTGAACATCCACATCTTGATATAAATGACAACAAAACTTACTCAAATTTCCAACAATTTTCCCTTGTCGTTGATGGTAACCCATTTTCCTTTAACCATTTACTTTAACCATTTATTTTACTTTTTTCAGTTTCGCTCCCCTGAGAAATTGCTCCCTTGATTGAATTCTCTCCCCTCTAACTCAAATCTCTCCCCCTTTGACATCAATGGCAAAGGGCCACCTTTGGGGATTGGGGTTAAAGATAATAATCTTAGCTTAGCCCCTCCCCGACCTTCTATTTTTGAGGTGGTTAATTTTGGGGTGGGATTATCTCTACTCCTAGCATACACTGCTCTTTACCTTTGTCCACCTTCTTCCTCAACTGATCCTTTTGATTCCTCTGAATATTCCTATTTTTGCTTGTATTTGGAAATTTTGATTTACACCACTTAGCCATATGCCCAACATTATTACACTTATAACACTTAATTTTGTGGTTCTTTGAAGGTGCAAATATCTTGCAGTTCCTTTTGGTGAACCCATATCCATTCTAGTCATGAAACCTGCAGTTAACTATCTTATGACCAAACTGATTACAAGAATAGCAATACCCTTGAAAGAGATGCCCAATTCTAAAATTCCTTTTAGTGAATCCATATATCTATTTTTTATGTGTCCTATACTACGAAGCCGTGTGACCAAACCTATAACATGAGAAGCAACGCCCATTGAAGAAACCTTGACTTGACCCATTTTGTCTCTTAGTCTCTTCTTCCTTGTATTATTTCTTGTTCCATCTATTCCTCGTTTGTGCATTATTCCTTTCCTTGTTAAACTTTCTACTATCTAACTTATCCTAAAAATTCTTACTCTATATTACACTCTCTTCTTCTGAATCTTCTTCTTATTTGGAGCTTGAGATTGACTCCTCTTCTTGTTCTCTATGTTCCTATTCAAAACCAAGTCATGTCTTGTTTGATGAAGATCTTTGTACCTTGATAATTTTATACAAGGTCTTTGAGCTTCTCCCAAACTCGTGTAGCCTATTTTTAGAATATTTTACTTCTTGGCTTAATGAAGCTACCTCATGCTATAATATTTCATATTTTAAATCCTTTGCCTCTAACTTCTCTTTAAATATCCTTATCTTAGCTATTAAGTTGGTTAGATCTTCTATAAGATTTCCTCTCACTTTATCATATTCTTGAAATTGAAGCTTAAGTTTTGACTTATGCTTTCTTACCTTCTTCATTCATTAAGAGCGGAAATAAGCTCACATTCAAGATCAACTTCTCCTTCCTCTTAATTTTTTGATTCTTCCTCTACATTTTTGTCAACAAGATCATCTTCATTCTTTTCTGATTTATTTCCACTAAAACTACTTTCTTCTTCTTCTATTGCCATAAGTAGACTTTATTATTTTGGACCTTCAAGAGCATCTTCATATTCATCTTCACTGAAACTAAACCCATTCCTTGTACAATGATATTCAATATGACCAAAGTTACCACACCTAAAATACTTGAGAATTATTGGTGTTCTTTTTCTAACATCTTATTTTTCTATTGTCGAAAATAGAATTTCTTCTTCTTCATTATCTGAAGATTTCTATCACTATCACTTTAATCCTTACCTATATTATCTGCATAAAAAATCTTCTTATGCATTTGGAAAAGATTCTTTCCTTGCTTGATTTATCCATCTATGCTTTTATTTTGATACCTGTATTTTCCTGCTTCCTTGTTCTTATGATCCTATTTCTCATCATCACTGCTATTTTTAACTTTTGTAAAATTAGATGCATAGTAACCATATATATCACATTTGAAATGCTTAACTGATTTTTTACCTATATACTTTCTTGTGTCCTTGATCCTTCTACAATAGTTTGCTTCTTCATCACTGGATAACTCATTACTTGAATTTGGATTCTTATTGATGCAGGATCATCCAACGGAAAGCAAAAAATATCATAAAGAAGAGAAACTGTCACGATATCGCGACATGTTGGCAAAGAGAGAAAAGTGTCACGATATCGTGACAGGTCGAATTTTCGTGACCAAAAGAGGAGAGAGAGAGCAAGGCAGAAAAATGTCACGATATTGCGAGATGTCGCATTATCGTGACCAAAGGGTGAGAGAAGGAGCAAGAGAGAAAAATGTTGCGATATCACGACATGTTGCATTATCGCGACCAAAGGACGAGAGAAAGAGCAATAGAGAAAAGTGTCGTGATATTGCGACATGTCACATTTTCGGGACCGAATGAGGAGAGAGAAAGCACGAAGGAGAAAGTGCGACGATATCGTGACATGTCGCATTTTCGCGACCAAATGAGGAGAGAGAAATCACAAAGGAGAAAGTGTCGCGATATCGCGACATGTCACATTTTTGTGACCAGATGAGGAGAGAGAAAGCACATAGGAGAAAGTGTCGCGATATCGCGACATGTTGCATTTTCATGACCAAATGAAGAGAGAGAAAGCAAGGGAGAAAAAGTGTCGCGATATCGCGACATGTCACATTTTTGCAACAAAAATGCAAGAGGAAGCACAAGAGAGAAGAAGTGGCGTGATATCGTGACATGTCACATTTTTGCAACAAAAAGGCAAGAGGAAGCACAAGAGAGAAGAAGTGTCACGATATCACGACATGTTGCATTTTCGTGATGAAAAGGCAAGAGGAAGCGCAAGAGAGAAGTGTCACGATATCGCAACATGTCGCATTTTCGTGATGAAAAGGCAAGAGGAAGCGCAAGAGAGAAGAAGTGTCACGATATCGTGACATGTCACATTTTCACGACCAGAAGACAAGAGGAAGTGCTAGAGAGAAGAAGTGTCGCCATATCGCAGGCACTCTGCCATTTTGTGTGATGATGACTCAGAGGGGCAGAAAAAGAGCAAGAGACGTGAGAAAATGAAATGACAGGTTGGGTAAATGAAATGAGGGGACCACCAGATGGAATACGAAGAGTCACGCCAAAAAAATTATAAGGGGGAAGCAAAGGCATGCACAAGGGTTGGAAAACGACCATAGGCAGGGTTGCAGATTCGAAGGCAAGAGGGCCATTCTGGTCCTGCTTGCGATGTTTTTGTTCCAGAGAGAGCTAGGGTTCTTGAGCGTGTAAACAGACCTTCGAACATGAGGCAGTTTACACAAGGATCCATGGGGTTAAAAAAACTACGAGAACAGAGTTGCAGATGAGAAGGCACGAGGGCCATTCTGGACCTATTTTGAAGCCACTATTTTTTCTTCAAGATATGGAGAGTTAGAGATTGCAATAGAGAATAGAAAAAAAAACTAAGCCTGCGGGCTAGTTCTACAAATTTATTTTCAGTTGTTGAATTAAAATTTGGATTTGGGTGCTTGCAATTTTTGTCTCTCCATCAAGTGGTATTAGAGCGGGAGTTCCTGAGTGTGTAAATAGATCATCGAACGTGAGGTAGTTTGCACCAGGACCTATGGAAGGGTTTTGAGAAGAGAGAGTGAAAGTTCCTGAGTGTGTAAACAGATCGTCGAACATGAGGTAGTTTGCACCAGGAGCTATGGAAGGGGTTGATTAGAGAGAGTTTGAGTCCTTGTGCAGTACCTGCAGTACTAGCATCGAAGAAGGTGACAGAATAGTACAAAAGTGAAGGTCACTTCTCAATCCACCCTGGTTGTCTGATGCAAGAGCATCCAATGAAAAGCAAAAAATATCGCAAAGAAGAGAAATTATCAAGATATCGTGACATGTTGGCAAAGAGAGAAAAGTGTTGCGATATTGCGACAGGTCACATTTTTGTGACCAAAAGAGGAGAGAGAGAGCAAGGCAAAAAATGTTGTGATATCACGACATGTCACATTATCATGACCAAAGGACGAGAGAAGGAGCAAGAGAGAAAAATTTCATGATATCGTGACATGTCGCATTATCGTGTCCAAAGGATGAGAGAAAGATCAAGAGAGAAAAGTGTCACGATATCACATGTATTTTCATGACCAGATGAGAAGAGAAAGCACAAAGGAGAAAGTGTAGCGATATCGTGACATGTCACATTTTTGCAACTAGATGAGGAGAGAGAAATCATGAAGGAGAAAGTGTCGCGATATCACGATATGTCGCATTTTCACAACCAAATGAGGAGAGAGAAATCAAGGGAGAAAAAGTGTCACGATATCGTGACATGTCGCATTTTCACAACAAAAAGGCAAGAGGAAGCGCAAGAGAGAAGAAGTGTCATGATATCGTCACATGTCGTGTTTTCACGATGAAAAGGCATGAGGAAGCGCAAGAGAGAAGAAGTGTTGCGATATCACGACATGTCACATTTTCATGACGAAAATGCAAGGGGAAGTGCAAGAGAGAAGAACTGTCATGATATCACGACATGTCGCATTTTCATGACCAGAAGACAAGAGGAAGCGCCAGAGAGAAGAAGTGTCATGATATCGCGACACGTCGCATTTTCACGACTAGAAGAGAAGGGAGAGAGTAAGAAGGAAGAAGTGTCGTGATATCGTGACATGCTACATTTTTAGGGGGGCCATTACAGAATGACAGTGTGATAGCTAACAAAAGTCAGATGGTGGTTATAGGGGCCGTTATAGAGTGCGGTCATTGAGCGATGGATGCACCAAATGTCATCATTGGTTGATAGGTGGACAAAGCCTACAGTGGCAGCACTGAACAACATGTGGCATCAAGGTGCAAGCGGTTATAGAGCACTCCACCATTTTGTGTGATGATGACTCAGAGGGGTAGACAAAGACCAAGATACATGAGAAAATGAAACGACAGGTTTGGGAAATGAAACGAGGGGACCACCAGATGGAAGACGGAGAGTCACACAAAAAAATTTAAAAGAGGGAAGCAAAGGTGTGCATAAGGTTTGGAAAATGGCTGTAGGTAGGGTTATAGATTCGAAGGCAAGAGGGCCATTCTGGTCCTGCTTGCGTTGTTTTTCTTCCAGAGAGATCTAGGGTTCCTGAGTGTGTAAACAGACCACCAAATGTAAGGCAGTTTACACCAAGATCCGTGGGGTCAAAAAATTATGGGAACAGATTTGCAGACGAGAAGGCACGAGGGCCATTCTGGACCTATTTTGAAGCCATTGTTTTTTCTTCCAGATATGGAGAGTTAGAGATTGCAATAGAGAATAGAAAAGAAAAAACTAAGCCTGTGGACTAGTTCTGTAAATTTATTTTCAGTTGTTGAATGAAAATTTGGATTTGGGTGCTTGCAATTTTTGTCTCTCCATCACTTATCCTTTGTCTTATTTATAACTTTAAAGGTTATTTCTTTCTAGGGGATAGACTCCTATTTTATTCTCATATCAAAAGCTATGAGAATTCCGTGTAACTCATCCCTTGTAAAAATTTCAATATCTTTTGACTTTTCTATGGCTGAAATATTTTCACTATACCTTTTAGGGAGTGACCTTAAAACCTTTTAACAAACATCTATTTATTTAACTTTAAACCCAAGTTCTTGCTTGGGTTTAACAACATAATCCACATGAAGTAGGTATGTAGCAATGTTTTCCTCATCCTTATATTTAGGTCTTCAAATATTTTCTTATGATTTTACAATTTTGCCATCTTGATATTTTTGTATCCCTCATATATATTGTTCAACTTATCCCAAATATTTTTTGTTGATGTGCAATGCATAACTTTTACAAACTCTATTTCATGCAAATCATTTAAGATTATATTCATTGCCTTTGAATTATTCAATTTTAGGAGCTTACCATATTTATCTATAGGTGGAGTAGCTAGTGGTATGTACCCATACTCAACTGATTCCCATATATCATTCCCTAGTTCCATTAGGTAAATCTTCATTCTCACACTCTAGAATGCATGATTGTTCCCATCGAACAATGGTGTCTTATTTCCTAAATATCCACTTTAAGAATCCATTGTGTTCCTATAAGCTTTTTCTTCAAGCTATTAAACTTTTTAGAAGGAACCTGATCTTAGACCAATTGAATAACGTAAGCTTATACTTAGATGGGGGATGAATAATAGAAGACCACTTTTTAATTTTCTTTCCCAGACAATATTATCCAATATATCAATGGCAATATCGATAACAGTAATCAAAGCAATGCACAAATCATCACATATAATAAAGACACCAATTTAACGTGGTTCACCCAATGTGGGCTACTCCATGAAGAAAATGTTTCACTAAAATTTTCTCAACAAATCTCATGGGAATCTTTTCCTATTATAATTTTTATGGACCTCTATCCAAAGGAGACACCAATCCCCTAATAAAGTTCATGGATCTCTATCCATAGGAGAACTATTTTTTGTCAGCTAGTTTGTGGATCTATATCCACAACAGAACTTCTTCTCCTCTACTCTAGATGGTGATCCTCTATAATACTACTACCTCCACTACACTAGCTTCTAGATCTCTCTATATTGAAGACATCTATCCTCACTCAGAAGACCTCTATCCTGACTACCCTGGCTAATGGATCTCTATCCACTAGAGACTATTGTCCTCTACTCTATCATATCCAAATCTTACTCTCAACTCTGCTCAATATTTGCCTCAAATCCACACTAAATACTATCCTTTAGGCTAGCACAAATCTGCTCATAAGTCTATATCTAGTAAGAAATAAATTTACCTTAAATCTACACCAAAATCTATCCTCAAATCTATCGTCAAGCCTTAACACAAATCTTGGTCCAATCATAAATCAAATCTGCTAGATCTACCCCAAGACTTAGCTCAAAACTTGAACAAATCAATAAATCAAGATTGCTCTCAAGTATTATCAAATACTTGCATCAAATCTATATGCAAGTCTTCACCAAGACTTATCTCAAATCTATCCAACAAGTCCTCCCTAGAACTTGTCCAAATTTATTAATCAAGTCTTCACCAAGACTTACCTTAAATCTGCTCAAGAAGTCTTCACCAAGACTTTTCCAATGTTCTCAACAAGTCTTCACCAAAACTTACCTCAAATTTTTTTGTAAGTTTCCATAAAATATCACCCAAATATGCCCTTAATATTTCATAAAAGCTTACTCAACTCGGTACTTAAGTCTTCTCTAGGACTTACTCAAATATGCTCACAAGCTTTCACAAAATTTTGCTAAACTTTGACCTTAAGTCCCCTCTAGGACTTAATCAAATATATCTAATAGATTTCATAAAAGCTTATTAAAATCAATTGCAAACTTGCATACAAAGCTCAACTTAATCTCTTACAGAAAACCTCTTCAATACCACAAACAAATTTCACTCAAAATCTTGTTTAACCAAAGAACATATAGAGAATTGAAGAACATGTGCTTATATTGAGAGAGGGGGTGAACATTATAATATAAACTTTTTGCTTTTTAATCCATATGATACCATCAACAATATTAAAGTAATAAACATCGTACAAAGCATCACACACATGAGAGACATGATTTAATGTGGTTCACCCAATGTGGGCTACTCTATGGAGAAAATATTCCTTATAAACTTTTCTCAAATAAATTCTATTGGGAATCCTTTCCTTATTAAAATGTTTATAGACCCCTATCCAAAAGATACATCAATCCCCTAATCAAGTCTTTGGATCTCTATCCATAGGATAACTCCTTTCTCCTTTGCTCTGGTTGGTGATCTTCTAGAAGAACTATTTCCCCCACTACTCTGGATAATAAATCTTTATCCACTGAAGACACCTATCCTAACTACCCTTTCTAATGGATATCTATCCATTGGAGACTATCATCCTCTATACTCTATCACCTTGAAAGCTTTCTCTTAGATCTGTCTCAAATCTATACTAAACATAATCCTTTGGTCTAGCACAAATCTACTCAATCTCTGTCTCTAGTCTGGCATAAAATTATCCTCAAATTTGAACCAAACATTGTCCTCAAAATTTTCCTCAATATCTATCCTCAAATATGTATTGTAAGCTTCCATAAAAGCTTATACCAATTTGTCCACAAGTCTTCTCTAAGACTTGCCTCAAATCTATTCAACAAGTCCGCACTAGAACTTGTCCAAATCTTCTCAATCAAGTCCTCACTAGAACTTGTCAAATCAAATAGAAACATAAAGAGAACACTTAGAGACTCAATATGCTTCCCATTCACCACAATGCTCAATCACTTTCAATCACTCTTTTTACCACAAAAACATATGAATAATTATTATAGACTCAATATTTGGAGCAGTTAAACCCTTAGTAAAAAGATAAAAATTTGAATTTTAACCCCGAAACTACCCGTTAACCGCTCACTCCATTTTTTTGTGCCATTTTTAGGAGTTTTTTTTACCATTGGACGATATCGTCATCGATCAGACGAAATTGTCCTAGATCGGACGAATTCATCTAGAATAGAATGTCCAAACGATTTCATCCCAAAATCAAATTTTCATAATTAGCTTCTGTTTCAATAGCCTCTCCAACTTGGGATGAAGCGTGTCTGTGCAGTTGGAGACTCCTCTGTTGGAGATCTCCTAGATTGGGATGATCACCAACCTCTTAACCTCCCCCTAATTCTATAAAAACTGGGATTTTCTCAGTTTATCCCCCTAGATTTCCCACCGACCCCCTGAATATTTGACTACTTCCTTGTTTACTCTCCCTGAGTTCCTATCGAATTTTATATTTGTTTTTGCAAGTCATTTTGTTGTAGGATTTTACTGTGTTTCAGCTGTAGGAAGCTCGGATCATTGTAGGCGATTCCACATGATTTCAGATGATCCTGTCGAGATCGATGATAATATTGTATGATTGGAGGTGATTTCGACTGCAGTTCATATTGGGGGCAATTAGAGCCCTTATTTTGCACTTTCTATCTTTATTTCTTATTTTCTTATGCATTAACATGATTTATCTCTATTCTACATCCTAGAGTTTGCCTCATTTAGCATAAATGCATCATAAATTTTAAAATAAGCTATTAAAATAATGCATTTCCTTTAATCTGCCATCTGGATTTATTAGTTAAGCATATTTACTATCATTTCTATCATTTTGCATTATTTTTGTAGTTGCATTTTCATTTTTTTGGTGTTTGTTTCTATGATTGTAGGTTTTTGATGAATTCTTCTTACGAGTTCGTCAGGTCAATGATGATCTTGTCTGATCTTAGACGATCGCCTACGATTTGAGATGATTTTGTACAATTGTAGATGATCCTGTCATATTCGAGATGATCTGAACTCTTACAAGCTTTAGAATCTTCATCAGACATCTAGAATCAGGTGTATTCTTTCTCATTTAACATATTTTCTGTATTTAGGATTCATTCATACTTTTTGTATTCATGTAAATCGGCATTTTTATATAGAATATCTTAGATTAATTTTGGCCAACCTAGGAATATGAATGATTGAACATAAAATGAACACATCAAACCCATTCTCAACCTAGGCAAGGAAATTGCCACTCAAAGTTTCCTGGTGAACCCCACCATCCGTCGAAAATTCACCTTGATACCCCTCCCCTGAGAGGTGCGACGTTCAAAGGGCCTCTCAATCCAAGGTATTATCCCATCCTTCTCGCATCCCCCTTTTGGGCACGGATCCTTTAGCCTAAAGGTAAGGGCACAAAAAATTTGGGCCAGTACAAGGGACAACCACCAATAAAAACATGGATACAAACAAAAAGTGTTATATTAGAGATAATAACATCCTCAAAAATATAATCAATACATCCTAACTACTAACAAGCCAAATCCTAGTGTAGGCTTACTATGTCTCACATGAATACAAAGCAATCAATATCTTATGATTAAGGATAATCCTAAGATACAATGATATCCTTATCGCTCATGACCATATCCTACAAAACTATCCTACTCTTAAGCAAAAAGTGTAGGAGATAGAGAAAATAAGGATCCAATAGGGAATAAGGAAGAGTGGCAATCTCTAATATTTGAAAAGAAAAAGGATAAATAGGCGTGATAGAAGAAAGGGGAACATAAAAATCAATAAATGGATAAATTTGTAGTTATACAAGAGATAAACCAAAATATGAAGGAATCCATGCATATCCCTTGAGAGTAATGTGAATATATGAAAAAAAAAGGGAGTAAGGAGGAAAACACAATGAAAATTATTATCATACAATCAATAAAATATCCTAAAATACCTAGAGAAAGGAGATATAATCTAGAGGGATCCCTAGTTAAGGTTGAGCCACAATGATAGTAATGGATGCTAATGAGCCTATTAAATGAGAAGATATTTTGGGTGAAATATCCTCAAAATCTCCCTTGAATAATTTTTATCAACTAGAAAAAGAAGAGGTTGGCCATACCCTCATGAAACAAAGACCTCTTCCTCAAATATGTACCTCAAACCCCTCCTTAATTCCTAATGTACATGATCTTTCTATTATCCCTTTCAATTATAACATCTTAAATACCTTGAATTTTTAAGGAAATAAAATGGAGCACACTAAAGAAGTGAAGATAAGGGAAAAAAAAGACTTTGGGAACCTCTCTCTGAGTGCTCTACATTTGGGACTAAAGTCTACCTCATATACAAAAATAAATATAAAAAAAAAAAAAAAATTGTTAAGGGTAGGAAGAAAAACATTGACATAGCTCCTAGAATATACATGGAAGACCCTCATGGATTTTGGATTGGTGGTTCTCTTCACTACAATATTTTTGGGAGAAAAACCCTTCATAAGTTATTTGCAATGAATATCCTCTCTTGGAATATATATGAATTACATTCTAAGAAAATATATAGTGCTTAAGAGAAGTATAGGCTTGGAGGGTCCTAACATAATTCTTCTTTAGGAAACCAATTTGACACTAGAAGATATGCCTTACAAAACTCATCAAATTTGAAATGAAGTAGAAGGTGTGGCATATGCAACAAAGGGATAGACAAGGGTTTTGGTGTGACTATGTGTAATCCTAGAAAGTGTATGTTGGTGGAATCCTTTTTAGATAATTGGTGGATTTCTATTAATTTTAGATTGGTCTCTTCCCCCATTTAGATTTGGGTCACAAACATTTATGGTTCTATTGATACTAGTTGCAAATTAGAGTGTTGGAATAATATTATATTTTCTCATGACTAGTTTAGAAATGATAATTAGATCATTGGAGGAGATTTAAGTGCTATTTGGAATCTTAGGAAGAAGAAGGGGGTAAGGAAACTACACAAAAGTAGTGAAGAATTTGACTCTTTCATATCCAGCCTCAAATTAATTTATGTGGTCCTAAAAGAGGGGTTATATACCTTAAATAATAGAATATTTGGGAAGGCCTTTATGGCTAAGAGACTAGATAGATTCATTGTTACTAAGAGTTTCCTTGAGCCATATTTTATCACCGAGTAATTTATCTTACGGGCTCTTTCAAACCATTAACCCATTTTCATAAGTTCAAATATTTCAACCCACCCAAGATAGTCTCCCTTTAAATTTGAAAGCATGTGGCTTATTCACCCTAATATGGAAGAAAAATTTAAAATCTAGTGGATATAAGAAAATACAAATTGGAGCACTAATATGTATCTTTAACAAAAAGAATCACTTTTAGGAAAATAAGGATATATAATAAGGAAGTCTTTGGGGATATTTCCAAACAAAGGAAATCCTTGCACAAGGATGTCACTCTTATTCAATGATAGATGGAGTTCCGAGGGCTTACTAAGGCCCTTATTAGCTATGAGAATGATCTTAGTAGGTGAGTCAATGAACAAGAGTTGAAGGAAAAACTTTTTGGAAACAAAAGTCAATAAAATTGGTGAAAGGAAGGAGACAAAAACTCTTTCTTCTTTCATCAAACCACTATCCAACATAGAAATTTGAAAAAATTTCTAGATTTACTAACCTTGAGAGAGAGATCACTAAGCATTCTCAAGAGATTGACATTTTGATAGAGAATTATCATAGATTCCTCCTACCTGAACCATTGATAGAAAGAGTACAAGCTAGAGAAAGAGTCCTATATGCCATTCCCTCAATAGTCACTCAAGAGAAAAATGAAAGTCTTACTAGGATTGTTAGCCTGAAGGAGGTGGAAGATGTTATTTGTTGCCTAAAGAAACAAAAATCTCCTAGGCTTGATGGGTTTTCCATCGATTTGTATTAGAACTACTAAGATATCATTAATAATTATATCCATCAAGTGGTGGAGGAAGTTCCTACCTCTAAGAAAATTCTAAGAATCTTAAACTCCACTTTCTTGACTCTAATCCCTAAGACCCGTAAATCTATTTGTATAGATAACTTCAAACCCATATTCTTGTATAATACCACTTACAAATTATTTCTAAAGTGATGTCTAATAGACTCAAGAAGACTTTGGAATCAATTATTTCTTGAAAGCAAGGAGTTTTTATGCATAGTAGACATATTATAAGCAACATTCTCATCACTCAAAAAAATATCCACTCCACGAAGAATATAAAATCTAGGGGGATGCTAATTAAGTTAGACATGGCTAAAGCTTATGATCAAGTTAATCGAATATTCTTTTTAAAAATCTTTAGAATCTTTGGCCTTTTTTTATGACTGGATTGAGAGGATGAAAGTGTACATCTCATCACTAACAATGGTAGTCTTGGTGAACATTTTTCCTACTAGGTTATTTTCTCTATCTAGAGGCCTAATATAGGGAAATCCTCTTTATCATTACCTCTTTATTACCTTAGCAAAATATCTAGGGATATTGCTCTAAAAATATAAGAGCTATGGTCACTTAAAGGGTGTTTATATGGCCAAGGATGAGTAGGAGATTTCCAACCTTGAGTTCATGGATGACACTTTGGTTATGGTTGAAGCCACTTTAAATAAGACTTGAATACTTAAGGAGAATTTGGAGGATTATTTGACCGTCTCTGCAAGGGTAATTAATGTTATGAAGTTGAAGGTATTTTTATCAATACTCCTATTTATGTCCAAATTAATATTTGTAGGTTTCCTCGATTTGAGAGGCCCTCTCTTCCTTTAAAGTACTTGGGATTTTGTTTTTATTGACTCTAATCCCAAAATATTGGATTGGAATGAAATTATTTCTAAATTTAGAGAGATTTTGCATGGATGGAATTTCATATAGATTTTATTAGTTGGTCCAATAACACTTCTCAAGTCTATTCTCCAAGCTCTTCCAATCTACTTCTCTACTTTCTATCACCTACAATGGCTTTAAAACATACCCAAAAAATCCAATAGAACTTTTTTAGGGTGGCCCCTCTCTACAAAGGAAATGGTATCTTGTTGCTTGAAAATATATTTGCAAACCTCTCCAGGAAGGGAGGACTTGGAATCAAAGATCTTCAAATCTTCAAAAAAGCCCCTAGTAAAAAACTATTTTGGAGATTTTGCAATGGAGAGAACCTATTTTGGGTAAGAATTATTAAGCAAAAATATATCACTGAGGTGGACTAGAAAGAGTTGGTTAGGTTTGAATACTTTCTCCCAAATTTTTTTCTCTAGATAAGCCTAATACCCCACAATGCATGGGTGTGTTCTATAGCCTTTTGGAAGGTCAAGGATGGTAGCCATGCTCTCTTCTAGGAGGATGCATGAAACTAGTATAAATATTGAGAATTCAATTCCTTCATTGATTTGAAGGAGGAATTCAAAGAAAAATGTTGGATATGATTGAAGGACTACATTCAGGGCCATCCCATACCCCATGAGATCGATAGAGTGGTGATTTTTTCTAGAAAGAACTCTAGTCCTAGCCTTGTCCAATTAGGGAATCTGATAAATAAAAATTTTGGGGAATCATCTCTAGGAGGAATATTTACTACTATAAGGACTTAAACTTGGTAAGCTAAGGGAGAATTGCAAATGGAAACTTTACTAGCAAGAAATATTATAATATTATTATACAGGTAAACTTCAATGGGGATATGAATTGAATTTGGCAGAGAATATAGAGGAAAGTTATTTGGCTAAAGATCTGAATTTCTTTTTGGTTGGTGGTGTAACACAAAATCTTAACTGGTCATAACTTGAGGAAGAGAGGCTATTATGGCCCCTTTAGATTTTCAAATTATGAGGCTAATACTGAAATCATCAATCGTATTTTCTTAGTCTCTTTGGTGGGACATTGCAAACTCTTGAAGAGAGCCCCTCCACAATGTTTAGACTATTAAGGATTTGATTTTAGAGTGGGTTAGCCAAATCTCTAATCATGATTATATCAGAGAAATATAGGAAAGGACCCCCACTTACATTATTTGGTCAATTTCATTATAAAGAAATAAAATAAGTTATAAGGAGGAAAGAATCTCTTAATTCCAAATCTGAATTTCTGCTTAGAGGGCGATGGCTGAATCTATTTTGGTCAAGCAATGAGAGGATTTAGATAAACCCCTATATAGAAATATTAGAGATCAATATTCAATGATTGGGCCAACATTTAGATGAAAAAAATCATTTTTTGACCAATCAATAAAAATAAAAACTTTAAGAATCAACTGAGAACTTCCTTATTAAGGATTTCTCATGTTTAACTTTGATGGTGTATCCTGAGTAAATCAAGGTAAAGGTAGGAGGGTTGCCATTTTTTGTGATGACTAAAGGAATATGAGAGGCTATTTTTTCTTTAGCCTTGAATATACTATTGCCAATCATGTTGAGGCATAGTCGTTCTTAAAGGATTGTTGTGGGTCATTAAAAAAATGATAAAATATTTATGTTGAAGGGGATTCCCAAGTGATCATCAACCAATTAAAATACCATAAATGATATTTCTCACTCTCTGATTGTAGGTTGGGGGTATTACACTATAAAGAAACTTGATCACTCATTTTGGGAGTATTTTCATCTATGAATATCTAAAAACAAGATAGCTAATGCCATTGCAAATTGGGGAGTGAATATAGATCTAAGAGAGATTACTTGGATAACTAGTTTGTTGACATGGATGCTCTTGAGGACACCCAGTGTAGAATTATTTCCCTAATCAATAAATATAAGGAGGATATTGCTAGCACTAGTCATGGTGAAAACAAGTTGGAGAAAACCTTATGATAGCTACAATCTCCATGAGCCTTGAGTAATTAGTTTTTTGTTGACCTTTATGGCCAGTACATGCATAACTTGTTGGCTAATTTACTTTGGTCTAGACATGCTCTTTGAGTGTGCCGAAGGAGCCAGGTTAAGTGTGAGCCCTAGTTGATTTTGGTATAGCAAATACCCTTACCTCCTTGGGACTTACCTAAAAGAAATACCTTGAAAAAAGTATTTTTTTAAAAAATACAACTTATATATAATTTAACAAGATTCAAAGCTAGATTCCTTTTATATATATATATATATATATATCAAAACCAATTAATAAAAACTACATTAAATTTATTTAATCAAAATTTATTTTAAATATTATTTACTATTTTTTTTTTTAAATAAAATGTTTTATAAGTTAATTTACATTAAAATTATGAAGTGCACAAATACGCGGAGGGCTTCGATGCAAATATTTACACAGAATTAAGAATTACCATCTTCAAAGGTGAATATCACTCATTTTATTTGATTTTTTTTAATTTACTTTGATTTTTAAAATAACTATAACAAATTAAAAAATCAAATAAAAAAATCAAATGTCACCGGTCTACACACTTCACACCCTTAACCCAAAAAGAAATTCCTCGATTTAGCACGCCCTATTTTCGAATCTTTAAAAAACAAAAAAAAATAAAAAAATTCCGGCGCCTTTGGAATTTCTAGTACTTTGGAAAAAAAAAAAAAATTCCCACGCCTTTGGAACAGATGAGGCTCATTGTCGGACAGCTCCCTCTCGCTCTTCTTCCAGGAGAGGTATGCTTTTCATTTTTCTCTCTTGTTCTCCTCTTTTCGTTTACAGCAGCTTCTAACATTTATTTGATATTTTTACCTTCGTTGCTTTCTAGAGTTGGCTTCTAACGGTGGATATAACCAGCGTTATCTTTTTCACGATCAACATTAATATGTTTCAGAATTTAAAGAAAAGCGAAGGGCCCAAAAAAAAAGAAGCTAGGTTTGAGGCCGTTTAACTCTGATTTAGTTTGGATGTTGCAGACTTGCAGTTGCAGTCGCATTCGAAGCCAAGTTAATCAATCTAATAAGCATGACCAGGAGCATGGTAAGCTGTGTGTTTGACACCACCCTTCTTGTTGGTTTTCTTTATTTTTTGAATATATTTTTTATTTACTTACATGGTGAATGCTGAAGGGTATATGTGAGACACAACCCTTCATCGAAAAGGCTATGTCTGAGAAGCTACCCATCGAAAAGGAAGGGCCGTGGGGCACTCGTGGTGTAGAAGAATGGAATATACGAAGATATCAGTCCTATCGTCTTAAGAGTCGGAGATATTATTCATGCCATTCAAGTCAATTACATTCTTTGTCGTCTTGAAATTATTGCACCTCTACATGGAGATGAAGAGGGTACTGAAGCAGTAACGGTAACAACGTAACATTATCATAATAAGGAGTTATAGACTTATTGTTGTTTAGGGGAGCCTGCGTTTATTTGTATGGTTTCATTCACTTCATATTAACAGGGAAATTGATTTTGTTTGTGGGACCTAATGAACACGTGACAAAAATAATAGGAAGTACGGAATCCTGATGGGTTTTAGTTGTGGTATCATGTTTTTTTTTTTTTTTGGTAGTATTAAGAAAGAGGGTTTTGAAAGGGGCTCTAAAATCCTATACAACCAGAAACCAAACCAGGTTAAAGAAATAATACAGACAAAGAAAGCACGAAGCGCTAAACGCTAAGACGAGCCAAACCGCTACGCACAAACCAAACCAGCACAGGCGAACAACAAAAACCGAAGGAACAAGAAGGCAAAGGAAGAACAAGAAGTTCTAACAGACACCTTCAAACTCCACAATGATATCACTGGCCATCTGCTCTACCTCCTCCACAAAATCCAAAGCCATCCTCATTGAGCTCCATACCGCTAGCTGTTTAATTTCCAAAAGACGAAGTTGATGGGTAACACTACCCTTTTTCACCGCAGAGCTGGGAGAAGAACAAATATCATGATGCAGGAGCATCCAGTGGCAGCAGAGCAAACTTGCATCAACAAAAAGAATTCTAAGTGTTTTGCCTTGGTGTCGCGATATCGCGACAGAAAAAGTGTCGTGATATCGTGACATGCCACATTTTTGTGACTCAAGAAGGAGAAAGAAAGCAAAGAAGAAAAGTGTCGCGATATCGCAACATGTCGCATTTTCGCAACCTGAAGAGGAAAGAGAAGGCAAAGGAGAGAAGGTGTCGGATTTCGTGACGTGTTGGCCAAGAAGAAAAAGTGTCACGAAATCGCGACATGTCGCATTATCGTGACCAAATGATGAGAGCAAGCACAAAGGAGGAAAATGTCGCGATATCACGACATGTCGCATTTTCACAACCCAAAGAGTAGAGAGAAGCACAAGGGAGAAAAATGTCATGATATCGCGACATGTCGCGTTTGCGCAACCCAAAGTGGAGAGAGAAAGCAAAGGAGGAAAGTGTCACGATATCGCGACATGTCGTAATTTTGTGACCAGAAGACAGGATAAAATGCAAGAGAGAAACATGTCGTGATATCGCGACATGTCGCATTATCGCGACCAGAAGATGAGAGAAGGCGCCAAGGAGAAAAGTGTCACGATATCGTGACATGTCGCATTTTCGCGACCACAAGGCAAGAGAAAGCGTCAGAGAAGAAAAACGTCATGATATCGTGACATGTCGCATTTTCGCGACCCAAAGAAGAAAGGGAAGGCAAGGAAGAGAAATATCGCAATATCGCGACATGTCGCATTTTCGTGACCCGAAGAGTAAAAGAGGAAGCAAGGAAGGAAAATGTTATGATATCGTGACATGTCGCATTTTCGCGACCCGAAGAAGAAAGGGAAGGCAAGGAAGAGAAATGTTGCGATATCACGACATGTCGCATTTTCGTGACCCGAAGAGGAAAAGAGGAAACAAGGAAAATGTCGCGATATCGCATTTTCGCGAACCGAAGAGGAGAGAAGGAAGCAAGGAAGAAAAATGTCATGATATCGTGACCCAAATAGGAGAAGGGAAGCGAGGAAGCAAAATGTCACGATATCATGACCAAAAGGGAAAAGGAAGGACAAGAGAGGAAAGATGTCATGATATCATGACATGTCGCGATATCACGACCCAAAGAGGAGAGAGAGGGAAAGGAAGCAGAAATGTCAAATATCGCGACATGTCGTGATATCACCATCGAAAGAGAAAAGGAAGAGCAAGAGGGAGAAGATGTTACGATATCATGACATACTGCTGGGTCACAACTCAAAAGGGGGCATGCATTCCAAGATGGGTATTTCTCGAGGTGGTCAGGTGCCTCATAAATGCATTGTTTCATGCCCAAAAATTTTGCTACACATTTATAGCAACTAGAACTGTGTTAGGATCTCATCCTAACCCTTAATGTAATAACTTCCCTGATGTAATAATTCCTAGTGAACGTGGGTAGTACCCATGATTAATATTTTGTAATGTTCTAAGATTTAGCTTAGGTAGTGCCTATGACAAATGGCACCCTTTTTATGTAACACATGGTAGATAGGTTAGGTAAGGTGGCATTGTGCATGTAATTCGTGTGTCATTATGCATGTAATTTGAGTGGCATTGTGCATGTAATTCAAAGTGGCACTATGCATATAATTCGGGTGGCATTATGCATGTAATCCAGGTGGCATTTTGCATGTAAGCCAACCTTGGAAGGAAACTCCTTAAATACCCGAAAAGGCACCAATGTAACCATCTTTTTGTAAATTAATGAAGTATTAAAGGAGGTTGCCCCCTCGAAGAGGCCTACGATTATGTCTTATTGTGAGATTGTTCCTTTATGCAAATTTTTGTTATATTAATATGATGTTTATGTGATTTTATTTCCAAGCAATCGTGTGAGAGTGTGTTATTTGAGTTTATTTTATAGTAGGATCTTAACAAGTGGTATTAGAGTGCTTTCCAGGGCCAAGTTCTGCTGCAATTGCAATGATTCTTTCCATCCAATCTGCATGTTAGGTATAAATTCGGTGTGTTTTTCTCATTTCTATTTTTCCTTATAAAAAAAAAATTCCAAAAAAATATAGTGCATTTTTTTTTCCAGACCAAAAAAAAAAATATCTTTTTAGTTGAGTAAGTAGAAACCTTGTACCGGGGGTTTTAAAATATCACGAAGGATCTGTCATTATTGGCTAAGCTAGATAGCCCATAAAGCATCTAGTGAAGTGAGGGGCGATCAGGCTCCAATACCTAGGCCTCAGACAAAACTCATGCACAGACTTGAGCTCTCGTGTATCTTCAGGTATATCGGGAGACCATCTAGGTTTAAACAAACTTTTAACCATTAAGAAGCTCTTTGGATTTGTATTACTCATAGTCTACGGGACATAGCATCCTAGATGATTACCCTCCCGTATTGTCAGAGAGGCAGGTAGTGTGCTCAAGGGTATGTGTGGAATCCTCCTTGATTAGTGGCCTAAAATATTGGTCCGAGCACTATTGTTCATCATTGTCGATATATTAGAGGGCCTATGGGTGGTACATACTCCTATACTTAGCATTCCCTAGTTCTGTTAAAACTTCAACCTGTAAAAAATGCAAAAAAATAAAAAAATAAAAATCCAAACATCCCTGTTCGTAAACCTGCATTTCAAAAGTGAGCATATGAGAAAGGAGTCCTCTACTAAAAAAATAATAGAAAGGACATGCATTCGGGATAAGCCATGAGGGTGACACTTAAGTTGACAATCTGGAGAATAATAGTCAAATTTATAGTGGCAGTCATAGTCAGGTCAGTCAAGTCAGAGAGGTTAGCACAGTCAGGGCAAAATTCACAATCTTCAGGGTCAGAACAGATATAGCTCAT
>JAQPPZ010005277.1:0-320007 GCA_028583015.1 Wollemia nobilis | reverse complement strand
GTTACCATACAACATTGATCGGGGATCCAGGGGGAGAAAATAAGAAGGGAAGAATAAGAGAGGGAAGAGAGGGGTAAGGAGAAGAAGAAATCCAAAAGAAGAGAGGGAAGAGATGGGGAAGGAGAAGAAGAAAGGAAGAAGAATAAGGGAATGGAATCCAACAAAAGGTATGTAGCCACTCGAAGTGTGACCATACAACATTGAGCAAGGATCCAGGGAGAGAAAAGAAGAAGAAAGGAATAATAAGAGAGGGAAGAAAGGGGGAAGGAGAAGAGAGGAAGAAAATGAAAAATTATGATGATGAATGCAAATGGATGCTTTTGGATGCAATGCAATGATTTTTCTGATTTTGTATGACATTTTTCAATGTCATACTGGTTTCTTGTGGAGGCAACTTATGATTGCTTTGTTTTTGTGACCAATGTAGGATGGTCCAAAGTATGAATAGAAAAAATGCCTATTAAAACTTTTGTTGTTGATTGATTGATGAGTGCAAGGCAACATGTGTCAAACCATTTGAGTTAAGGGACATTGGATTTAGTCATACGTACCATTCAGTATATGGTAAGGACCGCTTTACCTGAATACCAAAAATGACATGCCTAAATGTTGCACTAGGATTTAGTCAAACGTACCATTCAATATACAGTAAAGATCACTTTACTTGAATGGCAGATTGACATACCCATGGAATTGCATAAATCTTGTGATCTAACAAATATCTTATTGGGATTGATATTATTATCATAAGATAATATTCAACAAAAAAAATTGTAGACAAATGTGATATCCGTGATTTGGATGTTTGGTTGTTTGGTTGCATGTGAAGTTGAATTTTGGATATGAATACCCCCTCAAACAAGGAATCAATAATGAGGTAAATGAAATGTGGTGATATGATGATGGATTCGTTAATAGAAGAAAAATTGATGGTAAGAATGATGAAAAATCATATGAACATGAATATGGATAGGTCTCCTAGGGTTTGGGATGAAATTTGGGTGATTTTGGGGCTCCTAGACTCAATTCGCAGGGCAGGGGATGAATTAGATCTGGATTCATAGGCCAGGTGGTGAATTAGACCTAATTTGCAAGGCAAGGGGTGAATTAGTAGTTAGGTGTATTAAAACATTTTTTAAAGTGTGGGGGGGTCATTTTGATGGTAACAAACTTGGAGATCTAGGAGTGAGAGATGGTTGTTGATGCAAAGCTCTTGTTGTTGATCGATTTGGGTGATAGAATGGTGAGGGGACGAATTGGAACTGGCGAGAGATATGGATATTCACTTGTAAGTGCTCATTACTTTCTATGTTTTCTGATTTTATTTTTGGAAAAGCCTGAAATATGGGGTAAGGTTTTCATGTTATTTTTAAAATTTATGTAATTTTAATTGAAATTGGAACACAAAGTATTAAACAAGCCAAATGGGTACCCAAAATTGTGATCGATTTTTAGGTTTGACATGTTTTTTTTGTAGTTTGACTAGGTAACGGGTAAGGTAGTAACATAGTTTGACTTTACATTTTAGGAGAGATGGGGTATTATTTTTCAAATGTGATTGAATTTCATCTACAAAAGTAGGAAATGGGTATCCAACTATGTGACTGTTTTTTTATTTTATCTTCATTTGGCATGTTATCTGAATATGAGATGTTGGGATGTAAATTAAGAAAATTTTACTATTAAATTTTCCATTGTGGAAGTGTTATTTTTTAAAACTGTTGACACTTTCATTGTAGAAGGACGAAATGGGTATTTTAAAATGTGATTTTCTTTGTTGTGTGATTTCTTTTAGCATATGTTTAAATTGCGTGCCATGATGTAGATATGGATGAATTTAAAATTGGTTGTTGGGAGCCCGATATGCATTATTTTTCACTTCTATTTGAACTTTTACCATAAAATGGCAAAATGGGTGTCCAAAAATGTGATTGTGTTTTTGATGTGTTGTGATTTGGCATGTGCACTATTTTGATGAGGTTGTATTGACTTTGACAATGAATTTTGTACGTATTTGTATACTTTTTTTGGACATTATTTGTGCTTTTGCAATAAAATTTCAAAATCGGTGTTTTAAAATGTATTTTGTTTTCACGTGTCTGGTGGATTGATGTGGTTTTGAATTTTGTGCAATAGTTAGTATGTGGAAATTTTAAAATTTGACTGTTGGAAGCCATGTACTATTTTTCACATATGTTTGGACTTTTACCATGAAATGCCAAAATGGGTATCCAAATATATGCATATGTTTTTTATTTGTTGTGATATGTGGATTGTGCATGTTTTGATATATCAAAATACGTGATAAATTAAATGAATTCATTTATGTGTAAAATGTGTTTAATAAAATTGATTTTTTTTAATTCGATGATTGTATATTGAGCTAATATGTATTTTGTTGTGTTTTTTTGTGTATGAACATGTCAAGAAGATCTAACCTCAACATCGGGTTTGTACGATGAAAGGTGAGTTGGATAAGCTGATGAAGAATAATAGTGATGAAGAGTGGTTGGATGTAGTGTGGTTGAGAGGCATGTGGGAGTGCAAGAGCATTCATGCCAATAGGGCATATATTTTTACTTTGTGTGAGATATGGGATACGGATCGAAACACCTTATATTTTTTGATAGGTGAGATGATGATCACCCTGGAGGATGTGTATAGAATATATAAGTTACCTATTGAGGGTGTGCCAGTGAGGGCAGCACCAAATGATAATTGGGCAGTTGTGATGGTGTAGTTTTTTGGGGATAGATGAGGAGAGGTAGATATGAAGAAGATGGATTATGATTTTCTATGGTATAATTAGATGTTGTATAAGCGCCAATGTGCAATAATGGTTATGATTTCTATGTATGCTCTGCCAGATACTTTTGGGGAATTATTTACCTAGAACATGTTGGATGTGGTGAGTGACATGGTGGAGCAAAATGTTGTATTTGCATGGATGCCTATACTCTTGGCTTAGGTGTATAGGGTATTTCACAATGTAGTACATGTTGGGAGGAAGAGGTTGAACTAGACTCCTTTATTATAGGTATGGGCATGGTAACACATAGCCATTGAGTGACCATCATTATTGTCCTATAATGCGCATGCTGATGGACAGGTAAAGTTACCCTATGCCTTGAGATGAAGTACAAATGATGAGAAGGATATTAAGAGGCCACATGAGGGTGATCCTCTATTTTATAGGGTTAATTTTGGATATTTGGTGTCTGATGTGATTACATGGAGGCCTTGGAGGGGTGGGGTGGTATGGGAGCATGATGATGAGAAAATAGGTGCAATTTGTTAAGGGAGGTGGTTGGTGGGATGGTTTACTTCGTAGGTTGACTTATTTTAGTTTAGTTGAGTGATGTGATAGTTTAGATTATGATAGGACATTCTTAAGGTGCCTATTGTACATTATCAATGATAAGGTGACAGGGGAGAGCGACCTATGGTCAATTGTGGACTAGAGAGAGGGATCTACCTATGGTGTTTTCCAATGTGGATGATGCAAACACTGCACCAAGGTATGATGCATGGTGGGTGACTCAAAGTTGGTAACCATGTATTGGGGTGATTTATCATTGGGTACAACTTGATGGTCAGGTACCTATGATAAGGGGCAGGCAACTAGAGGTACATAATATAGATTGTAGGAAAGATCTAGTGGTGGGATAGCAGTGTATCTTTTATGGTCTAGGTGGATATTAGGTGGAAAATCGAGTGCATCTATGGAGAGAGTGGAGGAAGAACCCATGGATAGTGGAGCATAGCCTACATAGGAAGGAGGGACCGTGGAGAGGATAGGTGAGAGTGTGGATAAAGATATATTTTTTGATGACATATTGGATATGGGGTTTCTTTATGATATGGGAGATATTTCGATTGAGGAGAAGGAGAGGCAGGATGTAGAGGAGTCATTGTTGCTACAAGAGCGAGTATCCTAGTGAGGGAGCTCTGAGAGAGTGAGAGAGGTCAGGTGGTAGATGTGGAGGATTTAGAGGATAGGGTTATGACCTTGGATGTTGCTATGGATGTGAATTGAAAGGTATTTTTGTTACGATATGTTGAGTAGCACGAGATTCTTGAGACTATGGAGGCTAGGTATGCTAATATGGTGGAGGATATGGAGTAGTTGAGGGTAAATATACATAGGGAGTGATCTACAATAGAGGATCGAGATGTAGAGATTGTGGAGTTTTGTGCAGAGATGGTGAGGCAATAGTAAGCATGATAGGAGGTTGAGGGACCTCAGGTGATAGGAAAGGTACCAATTGATATGGTTTCTCTAAGGGCAAATATAGAGTAGCTACAGAGGGATAGTGAGAGTACAGGAGGACTATTAGCTAAGGAGGCAACAAAGTAGGTGGCATGTGAGTTTGCCTTGGTGATGTAAGGGATTCCACTCCCTGATTATAGTCAAGAGTGATCGCTATCATGAGTGTGGACACAATAATAGCATAGTCATTGGAGTACAGTGTTGGTGGGTCAATAAGGCATGGGGTTTGAGGCCCATGATTTGGTATAGGGTGCAAGTGTCACTGCAAGGTCAAAGGGGATATTATCTCCTAGAGGGGTTCAAGAATCAGGAGGAAGAGTGGAGTCCAATAGGGCTACATCAACATGTGTGATAGCATAGGGGAGGGCTAGATGTGAGGGGAGTGGAGAGACTCCTAGTGGGAGTCAGGGCTGAGGATTGTTGTATCCTATGGGCATTTTGTATGATGGATATTGGGTATGGTCCCATTTTTTAGCCTATAGATATTTTTAATGGATGATATATATATATATATATATATATATATATATATATATATATATTAGTTTTTTGGTTGTTATATATACATGTGTTATGATTGTGATTTGAATGTGTTTGAGTTTTGTTTGCATAGATAGCATAGTATAATTTGTGAATAAAATATGTGATGAATGGATATATGTGTATGTGGTAGGATGTATAAATGTGAATATACTGTAGAATGATATGAAGGAATTTAGATTGGATGCCATGTTATGTGATGTGATGTGAATGCAACAATGTATGCTAGAATTGTGGTAGATTCATGTGACATAGATGTGATGATGCAATGTGAAAGAATGCATGTAGGATAAATGTAATGATGTAATGTTTGATAACTCTATGTAAAATATATACACTGATGCATATATGGGGGGAATGAAATGTACAAAGGTAGCACTTGTATCATGGCATAGACAGATGTGAATGTGATTTATTCCATAATCTCATATATCTAGGATGATTTAGGGTGTATGTGATAACCTTGACAATCATAGTTGTAGTAATCAAATCTCATAACTTATCTAAATGGTTCAAAATCTATCATGGACCATTGTGTGCAAATGAGTGATGTTCATTTATCCATCTTGAGGGAGGTAGGATTAACCCATTGTAAACATAGCCAAAATAGCTACCTCAACGACAAGTACACAGTGATCTATACAAAATAAGTTTGCTAACGTGATAGATGTGTTACCACTTGTAAGAATATTCCACTAGTAGGTAGGCTCTTAGAGCCTATTGCTTGTGATAGAAATCATCCCATGGTGTTATGTTGAACCTAAGGACAAAATATGATGAAGCATAACAATCGTGATATCTAGAGGTTTTTCCTTTTGTTTTTTACCCTTCGTTTATTTCTTATGTTTGTTTTGTAGTGCTCTTTTCCTTTCTTTTCTTCTTTCTTTCATTTTTTTGGTAATATGGGTGTTGGGTTTTTTTTTTCCATTTTTTTTATTTTTGCTTATGCTTATCATTTTGTTTATCCTTAGGCTGTATATTGATCATGCAAGTGATAGGATGAGAAGAGGAAATCATTCGCTATATGGTGATATCTATGCAAGGTTTTATCTTCCCTAGACTCAAAATTTATTTAAGCATGTAACCTATGTGAATGGTACATAATAGAAGTTAAACCAGCATGAATGAACTATAATAAGTGTAGAAAACCTATAATCTAGAGGTGAAATTTGATTGATTGAACTAGCGAGTGGTCAAAATTAACAAGACACTTGTATATGCATTAATCCTGGCAAGGGGGAATGGACATCCAAGTGGTGATGCTAACAAGTGCATATGTTATTCCTTGTCAAAGGTGCATTTCTAGGGGAAGAATATACAAAAATGAAATGAAATCATAATAAAATCCAAATGGATATATGCGATGGATGTAAGGTAACTAATGCAACTAGAAGAATGAAATATCTACAAGAGGAAGACCATGAAATGTAGCTAAGAAAGATTGAAAAGCTTATTTACAAATGAGTGTATGGTGTGATGAGAATGAAGGTGGGGTGTTGTGATAATGGTTTCCCTAGCATGTGGGGTGTGTGTATAGTAGGAAAATAATGTATGATTGGTGGGAATGCATGCAATAATGACAAAAGGAGGAGTAAATTTGAAGATGGGATTTACAAATGGAAGAAGTAGGAAGAAGCAAGAATTGGTAACCAACAGGATGATGGGATTACCAAAGGAGAGGGCTGAGAATAAATACACTAGATAAACATAGGTATGTAGTCACTTGAAGCGTGACCATACAACTACATGAGGAAATAAGAATAAGAAGAGGAGAGAAAGAAGAGAGAGGATAAAAAAAATATACTAATGGGTGAAGTTATGAGGATCAAGTTATGAGTGAGGGGGTGAAGTGACGATGTTGCTAGGGCTCTGATGGTTTGTGTAGTTTTCCATATGGTGGGTCTAGCAGAATGCAACTATTAGAGATTCATGCAATGACAAAGTGTGAGGGATGATGCGATGTGGAGGACTCTGGAGTTGGCTATATGAACAAGAACACTTAGATTATGGGACGTGATCACTAAGAAACATGTTATCTAATAGGGTTTCAAATGTACGGCATATGTTAATGTCATGGCCTAGTTGGGAATGGTATATACAGTACTGATGCTCATGATAATTTCCTAGTTTGGAATACAATGGGTCAACAAGCCAAATTTTGGGTAACACAAGGAGGCCTTGGTGAAGGAGATGATGAAACATTTTGGATAATTGCATGGATGGGAAGGGTATGTGGTAGTTTTGGGTAAAATATTGTTTAGTTTTTCTATGGTTCAATTAATTACCTCTATTTAATTGTCAACCCGGGGTAGCTCGTAGTCTTGTGAGCAGTCGTGCAAAATCTATGATTGTAATTTCTCCTTCGAAGATGAGTCCCTTGGATTATGGTTTGGGGGGTATTTGGTGTTCATTGGAGTTTATTTTTAAACCAATAATATCATGCTAAGTCTAAGAAAATAGGACTAAAAAATATTTAAAATCTAAATGACTACCTTGTTGGAAATCACAAAAAATAGGGGAAATAACTGGAAATAAATTAATATATGAAAATAAATGCAAAAAATAGGGGAATTAGGGAAGAAATCTATTGTAAGTGGTCCCATGCTTCTAGTAGGTTCTACCCATGGTAAAATTATCATCGAACACTTTTAGAAGATGTTTTAAATAAAAATATGTAGAGATTTTAATAATAGTTGCATCAGAAGAAAATGATAAGAAAGTTTGGGGGGTCTTCTTCAAGGGTGGCCTAAATATTTATAAGGTATGTAGTCATCCCTGTTATAATTTTTAGGATGAATCAGAAAATGATTCACCGTTACAACTATTTGCTTGATTAGAGGAATCGGGTAAAATTTCATGATATTTCAACATTTTTTTTTCCAAAATATGCTGATATTTTATTTGCTTGACTTACAAAAATGATTTACATATCAGCTAAAAAATGGGTGATGAGTCACCTTTGACATTGTCCCATGTTAATTTTTGAATGCTGGAAATCCCTTCATGTTGGTTGTCGAAGTTTTGCTCTATTTTTTTGACCATAGATTCGTGCTAAATTTTGGCGTTAATGGAAATTAGGTGCCACGGTTGAAGAGGTTAATAATAAGGAACCTTGTATGTAGAAGTCGAGAAGCAGGAACCTTCCATCATATAACAAAAATTAGGCACCTTTTATCGTACAATAGGAAAAAAGTGCCTTCTGTCATACAATGGAGAGTAGGTGCCTTGTATACATAAGTCAAGAAGTAAGCACCTTCCTTCGTATAACAAGAAGCAAGAACCTTCTATCATACAATGGGAATTAGGTGCCTTCTACTGTATAATGGGAAGCAAACATCTTCTATTGGACAATAGAAAGTAGATGCCTAAAAGAAAGTAGGCATCTAATAGTTAAGTACCAAATAGAAGTCAGACGCTTCAAAGGAATTAGGGTGCCTAAATTCGTACCTCTTCACCAATATTCCGTAGATGTTTTTTCTTCATTAAATTACAAGAGCCAGGTTCGAGTGGGACCTCGATAATAAAATGCCAAAATGCAACAATTTCCATTAAATCTACACAAATTACACTTAAATACAAATATTAGAGAACATACAAAATAAAATATTAATTATATATAATTTCCATAAAACATTTATATATATAAGAATATATGCCACACATTATGGGGAAAGGAGTACAAAAAATAAGCAATTATGTGGCTCATCATGCCCCCCCATGCTTAAGGGGTGGTATGTCCCTGTGCCACTTTGAACTGGTAATTATCAGTTATGTTCACTTCATCCTAGTAAACCATATTTGTCTATGTCCTCTTCTTCTTAGTGGCCTTGACTTTGTCTTTGTCTAGGGTATTTCACCCCTTTGATGCCTTGGGAGTGACTATCTCTTGACCCTTCTGCTTATAGAATTTGCTGCATCGAAGTGGTTCACTTGGCCCTGTCCTCTTCTTGTATGGTTTTCTGGTCTAGGCCACATTACCCTTATAAATTTTTAGATAATAACCAGAGAAACTAGTGGCATCCTTTTGGGATGCAAGCTCAGCCATTTTCTAGTACTCATGGTGAGGTGGCAAATTTTCACCCACAAAAACTGATTCTTTATCTCCAAATGGGATGCTAGATTCCTTAGCAACCCTGGATGTGGAAAAATATGCCCTTGTTGGGTCAATCTCAGGTTTAGATTTAACATCTATTTTTTCCATTGGGAAAGTTCTATTGCTTGATGCCAAATCTTCCTGCTACATAGGGCCTAGAAATACCATCCTTTTAAAATATGCTTGCATCTTTGAAGTTTTTCCATCGTATGACCCATACAAATACTAGAACTACTCAGGTTGAGCAACTAGAACTTTTCTATGAGGCCTTCCAGATTGCTTCCTAGCCTCATTTTCTGATTCCTTAAGGACTTTATTGGAGGCCTTATTCCAGTTCTTCTTGTCTACCTTAATTTCCTCCTTAAGATCCTCAAATTGTTTTTTTTGGGCAGCAAACAAATTCTTTGATGCCTCCAATTATTCATCAAAATATAGCTCTAATTCCTTATCAGATTCAATACCCAGTGCCTTCAACTTGAAATTTTTTTTCCCCAAAGTGTGTTTGTGCAACCTCTATTTCCTAGAGCATAGGGAATTCAAGCTTCTGAGCCTCTTGTGGTATAGGGGATTTAGGTTGTTGAGCCTATTTTTCATCTAAAAAAACTTGTTGTATAACAAGTATTGCTTCTTCCTCTTGAGGTTGTATAGTCCCTACATCAATTGGAGAGTGTTTTGCCTCTCCCCCTTTACCTAAAATTTGAGGCTCTTTAGTCTCTGTTTCCTTCTCCCCCTCATCTCCCTCTTATGCAGGTTGTTCTGCACTTTGAGGTTCCTCAACTTCAACCTCATCCTCCTGAATTACCTGTTTTGCAAAGAGGGATGTAGAACAGGGCTACTCTACTTCCATTGTAGCAGCATCTCCTTGTTCTATTTCTATATCATCAGTGGGCACCTTTATTTCACCATTGGTCTGCATTGTTGCATCAACTCTAGTTGAGTACTCGACTCCTCTTGGTCCACCCTACAACTGTAATTGTCTCTGCAGTTGCCAAATTGTTTGATACAATTTGGGATTTTTTAATGCAACCTCCTTGCGGGACTCCTCAAATAGAACCTGTACTTCTTTAAATTTGGCTTTCCAAGTGGAATCCTGCTCTCTTAAAACCTATAGTTGTTGTTTCAAATCCTTCATCTGGCCTCTTGGTGGTACATCTTCCATGGCCACCTCCTACTAAGGAGTTGGTCCATTGGAAATATCTTGTAAAATATGGGCCATGTAGTCCTCCCTATTGAGATCATCGATTGGTATCTCCTCATCGGATGAGCTCAAAACCACCCTTGATGCCTTCATTCTTCTGCTTCGTGTCCTGGTGGATATAGGCATAAAATCTTACTCTTCCTGATATTAAAATTAAGGTGTAGAAGGAGATAGAGCCTGCCCTTACTCCTCCTCAAATTAGAGAAAATGAGGGGACGAGACCTCTCCTGCTTCCCTTGTAGTTCCTATAGGTTGGGATGCAGGCACTGTTTCTACATGTTTTGTCACTCCTTGGACCAACTGTTCATTCTAAATTAGCACCTCCTCCTATTATTGTGCCCCTACCACTACACTAGTGCCCATATCTTCCTTAATTGTCATATTTCTATGTGAATGCATATCACACCAAGGCTGAAATTAGACCATGGTGAGCCAAGGTAGAGGTGGTGCCTTCCTGGTATCACCTGGCCTCATATTTAAGGATGCATGCAAGGTAGTGGGGGACATTGCTTTTATCCCCATGCAGGATGTAATTGAGGAAATATAAGTGGTTGACATTCATATGAGAGTACCTACCAGAGCACGTGAAGAAATGGGTAATCTGCTCAAAACCTACCCTCCAAAGCTAGGAAATATGTCATTTCGGTAAACCAGTGCACATCAGGTACTCGGTTGGTGCTCCAAAAAATCTTTACACATAGAGGGTAAGGTTATCCTCCTTGTACGTATGCTCCTCTATAATAGGGAGGCCTATAACTCTAGAAATATAGTCCTCAATGACTGGGATCTCCATCCCCCACATGCATACAACCCCATATCTCATCGATGCCACAAATTCATTTGCCACTACCGTATCCTGGCCCTGACTAACTAATCGATAGTAGTCCATCCATTATGTAGCATCCAACTTATTTTGGACATCTACATAAATTCCCAAGCAATCGATCAGATCACTCTTCTTAAGATCATGATTCTTCTAATTTCCCCCCATGTTTTACCTTTAGTTCATAATTTTCTTAGTGATGTTACTCCTTCCCCTTCGAATTACTATTGTTCCTCACTGCTCTATTTTTTTCTCGTTGAAGGTGGCTTCACAGTAGCTGGTAAAAAACAACTATGTTCATGCATGTAGGCAGTTAATTATTGTAATCAATAGTGATTATGGTTATTCGTAGTAAATTTTCTTTGAGCATGTGCCCAATTATGTAGATATGATAACCATAAACTATCAACCAATCAGAGGTGTGCAATGCAGCATCATACCAAGTGGATTTTTTCGAGTGGTTTAGGTAATAATGGGGGGTTATACCGAAACATTTCCATAGATACACATGTTCATGAAAACAATAAATACAAGAAAAACATGCACCTAAATTCATTCCATGGGTTCATAGTGTAGATATCTGTGGTGCATCGCTATTGGCTAGTGTTTGATGATGAGGTAAACCATAATGGACAACAATGGACATGGTTCCCATGCAATAAATTTTCTTTGACGTGATTGGTTCTTGGTAGCTGCAAGATGGCTTAGTTAAGAAATCCTGCAATATTATAAACAAAAATTAGAAAAACACATCACCTTGGGATGACAAACATCCCCTCTTTGGAATTTTATTGTTATTAAATTTTAACTTTGTTCACTGGTAGATTTGACTTTGCACGTACATGGGGTGCTGATGTGGCTCAGGACACATCCCAAGGCTAACATGTTATTCCATCAAGGTAGAAAATATTCGTAGTAAACAGAAATTAGGCACCTTTTTGCATGTAAATTAGGTGCCTTCTTTTTTAATTATGGTATAGAGGTGCCTTGGAAATTGAAAACAGGCACCTTAGTAATTAAGTGCTTTCCTTAAAATAGAAGCAAACACCTTAGAAATCATATGCTCTACTTAACACGGGAAGCAAGTACATTTTTGCTAACTCTCAGGTTTCTTACTTATAAAACAAAATTTATACAATTTTTTTACAGATGCTAAGAAGATTTGGTGTCAATTTTCCAAAAATTGAAAGTCGACCATTCTCCTAAAAAATTTGGAGTCAGGCATTGATCTATCAGGAAATGAAACATAGGTGCCATATTTATAACATACTGGAAGTCAAGTTCCATAAATCATATAACATGAAACAAGTGCCTTCTACCGTACAACAAGAAGTAGGTGCCTTTCGTCGTATAACAGGAAGCAGGCACCTTTCACCATACAATGGGAAGTAGGAACCTTCTCTAATAATGGGAAGTAGGTGCATTCCCATAAAATACAAAAATTATACTTTTATTTTATTCAATAGGTACTGACTTTTCCTTGTATATGCACCGTCAGGTTGATCAAGCCCTTCGGTGCTTCTGATTTAAAAATATGAATAATTTTAGCATCTACCCCTAAACCAGCAGTTGAGTCCAAAGAGACCAATCCAAACACTCTTGTGCAGGTTCAGGTTTAGTATTCCCCTTATGAGGGATGAGGTACTCCTATTACTATAAATTTGGAAATACACAGGTTCATGGATCCTGTTCTCGTTAATCCTAGGTTTCCCAAGATCCCTACGGATTTCATAAAGGGCATTGTTCCTACAAAATAAAAATACAACTAAAAAAAAATTCTTTGAAAGAACAATTGTCTTTGGGACTATGTGGCTAGGTCCACATCTTACTGAATCAAGATAAAATAATAATCATCTAGGGTAGGTCCATGTCTAAACTAGACTCAATCATATATGCCTCAAACACATGGTATGGACACAAACGATGGCCATTGACTATTAAGATAATGTTGATACCGTCTATTGTTATGATCCTTATAGCCCCATTGTTTATGACTTCAGTCACTTAATATGGCCCCATACAATGTTGCATGAGCTTACCCTTCCTTTCATAGAATCTATAATCATAGAGTAATTCCAATTCTCCCGCTTTAAGCTTTTTTGGCCTGGTGTGGCATTCATGCCACTTAGACCTTTGTTTCTAAATGATCTCTGCTTTTTGTAGAGCCTCTAGGTAGTATTCATCCAACTGATTAAGTTTCTAAATTCTATATTTTTATGCATCATCCAGGTTGATATTCAATTCTACAGTAGTCCTAAGTGTTTTAACTTCAAACTCTATAGGCATCATGACAATTTTCTTATAGACTAACTAAAATGGTGTGAAATGAGTAGTAGTCTTCTAGGTGGTCTTGTAGTCCCACACTGATTTCGGTAATCTAGTAGCCCATTCCTTCCTATAATGATCCATTGTCTTTGTTAGGATATTCTCCAAATCTTTGTTGGTCACCTCAACTTGCCCATTCACCTGTGGATGGTAGGGAGTGGTTTTGTTATGCCTAATTTTGTGTTGTTGCATGAGTTATTGGATCATCCTTGAAGTAAAATAAGGTCCTTTATCTATTTTGATCTCCCTTGGGACCCCAAATATTGTAAAATTTGATGAATACAAGAAATCTACTATAGTTTTCTCCTTTGAATCATGCAAAGTCTATACTTCGACCCACTTTGTCACATAGTATAAACTAGGATATACCTCTTACCTCCTGACTGTGGATTAATTGGTCATATGAAGTCCATCCCCCATTTATAAAATGGTTCAATGTGAACATGTGGTTGGAGTGGCATCTCATATCTGAGAGCAGGTCTGCCCATCCTCTAAAATTGATCACACTGGCTCACATGCTTGGCTACATCCTTGAATAGTGAAGGCCAGTAATAACCATCTTGCAACACTTTATATGCAGTCATTCTTCCTACAAAATGGCCACCACAAGGTTCATTATGGAAATCCTTCAGTATTTCAATTATTTCATTCCCATAAAAACATCTTCTCATGATTTTATTAGGTCCTATTTTAAATAAGCACCCATCAATCCATAAAAAAAATTCACTTTTCTCAATTAAAGTCTATTTTTACTAAGGTAAAAGTGCAGAGGATACTTTACTAGTGGTTAAATAATTAGCTATATCTATGTACCAAGGTATCTGATAATTTAGAGCAAACAAATGCTCATCTAGAAATTGGTCTTCTATAGCTGCATAGTCTGGAGGTGTCAACCTAAACAAGAAATCAGCTACCACATTGTCCTTTCCTGGCTTGTCCACTATTGTCACATCAAATTCCTGCAAGAGCAATAACCATATGATAATTCTACCACTAATATTTTTCAAGTATCTGATCACTGAGTGGTCAGTGTGTACAAATACCTGGTAACCTATAATATAATGACAAATTTTATTAAGAGTATGTATTACTACAAGAAACTCCTTCTCTATGACAGTATAATTGATTTCAATACTTATAAGGTTTTTGCTATTATAATAGATGGCATAAAAATCATCACCATATTTATGTCCCAGTACTGAGCCTATTGCATTATTAGATGCATCAACATATATGTGAAAAGGGATGGTCCAATTTGGACCTCTCAGCACTAGAGCATTAATTAGTTTTTCATAAAAAGTGTTGAATGCTTATTAACATTTATTATTCCAGACAAAATATGCATCTTTAGTTAACAATGTGGTAAGAGTTTTAGTAGTTTTTCTAAATTTGGATATAAAACTCCTATAGTAATCAGCTGATCCTAGAAAACTATGGATATTGTTTTGTGTTTTGGGAGTAGACAGGGTTTGGTTTACTTCTATTTTATTTATGTCTACTTTGATCCCATCTATAGAGAGGTGATGTCCTAAAACTATCCCTTCTTGCATAAACATATAAAATTTCTTATTGCTTAAGGATAGGTTACTTTTCTCACAATGTTTAATTGTCTTTTCCAGATTTGATGTAGCAATTTCAAAATTTTTACCATATACAGTGAAATCATCCATATATACGTCCAAAGTCTCCAATAATATCTAAAAAAATGCTAATAACTACCCTCTGAAAGGTGGCAGATGCATTACATAGGTCAAATGGTAAAACTCAGTAAGAAAATGTCCCCCATGGATAAGTGATGGTGGTTTTATCTTGATCTTCCTCCCCTATTTGGATATGATTGTATCCACTAAACCCATCCAAGAAAGAAAAGTACTTTTTACCTTCTAAGGTGTCAAGGACCTAATCTGTAAAGGGTAAAGGGAAGTGGTCCTTCTTGGTTGCTTTATTCAGCAACCTGTAATCAACACAAATTTTGTACTTTCCATTATTCTTGGGAACCACTACCAATGGTGATACCAAATCACTATTTGAAATGGGGTAGATGAATCCAACTATGAGAAGTTTCTATAACTTTGTTTTACAATTTCTTTCATGGTTGGGTTCATTCTCCTCTGTGGTTGTCTTATTGGTATGACCTGGTATTCCAGATATATCCTATGTGTATGGGTCTTAGGAGATATTCCTCTCATGTCAGAATACTCTCAAGAAAAGATATATTGATGTTTTTCCAATGTTTGTTTCAATTTGGTATGTTCTTCAGTTGTCAATTGGTTATCTATGTTTAACATTCTACCAAGTGCAACTTCTATTTGCTGAATATGGTGGTCTTTCACTAATGGCAACTCAGGAGGAGGATAGGAGTATTCTCCTTGAATAATTTAAGATATCACCTTATCCTCATCACTTTTATCTTCCAAATCCTCAAGTGTCATCACAGGGTGTATTATTGATATACCACCAATATTTTGATTCTTATCCTAGGTTCTCCAAATAGATCTAAATTCTGTGTAGTTGGATGTATGCACAATTTTTTTATATTTTGACCATCTAAAATGGTCATTTTCCCATCTCTACAACTTATTTAAGCATCATATGTTTCCATCCAAGGTCTACCTAATATTAATGGGTATCCACCTAGTCCAGACTTAGATTGTAACACTAAGAAATCTGCTAGATACTCCCATGCATCTACTGCAATAGTAATATCTTTTAGTATTCCTTTAAGGAGTACTATAGATCTATCTACCAACTACAACATAATTTTAGTGGGCTTTAGATTAGTTAATTTTAGTTTTTGCATGGTCTCCTAGGGTATGACATTAATGGCAACCCCCAAATCTACTAGTGTGTTGGGTAAAACATAGCCTTCTATTTTTATAATCAGCACATGGCTTATTGGATATGTGTACTTTTTGTTGTAGATATTTCCTAATATGAGGTCAGCTAATTAACCTACCAAACTAATTATTTTAGTTGGTTTCATCCCTGGTTTCTTGAGGCACAACTCTCTTATGACTTTTCCATAAATAGGTATGTCTCTGATGGCCTAAAAGAGAGGTATTGTGACTGATAAGTTTTTTAAACTAGAGAGGATATCAAAATCTGTTTGTATTGGTTTATTGGGTTCCTGTAACCTTTTTGGAAAAGGTGGAACCTCCTATTTGTTATGTACAAGTGTTGATTCTTCTTCTACCTCCTCTATAAGGGGTGATTCCCCTTTCTCTATTTCTATTAGTTCCTCTTCTTCTACAAGAGGAGTGACTTATAATCCTACTTGCTTTCATGACCTTAACTAGATAGGATCACAATCTACCTTAATATTATACATAGGGTACATCTAATTTTCTATTTTATAGGTTAGATGTTGCTTGTTATTTGGGTTTGTTGTTGGTTGTACTGGTAACTGAGGAGTCCTTGGAGTAGGAAGAGTAGGTATGCTTGGTCATGGTGGAGCTGGAGCAGTATGCTATGGATATTGATTCCAAGAATTATGATTTATCCACTATTGTCCAGGCTACTGGTATCGGTTCCAAGTGTAAGGATTGTAAGTATTAGCTCCTTGGGGAAATGGAGTCCAAGGTTTTTGACCATACCAACCCATGTTGGGTGGATGGACTTGATCTTGGTTTTGGTAATTGCTACCCCCATAGGATGACATTCTTGATTACATATTGTTACCCATAGGAGACTGTTTCTAATTCCTCCTATTACCCATGAAGTATACCTCTACTACAGGTTTCTCTTTATATTTCATTAATTATGGACACAAATTTATTTTATAATCCTTCTTACAAATAGCACATACATGAACTTTGTTTTCTAGGTACTCATTTATAGGGTGTTTGCCTCTACATTTAGGATAGAAGTAGGCCAATGTTGCCTCATTCTCCTACTTCTTTCTCTAAAGTAGAAGGGTATCCATTTGAAGTGCTATAGATGATAACATCTCACTCTTAAGGTCCTCTAGCATGTTGTCTATTTCTATTTTAGTGACAATTGCTAATTGCTTCACATTTCTAAGGGTTAACTTACCATTTCTTATTGAAATATTTTGACACAACTACCAAATATAATCCATTTTGTGTTGGTAAATGTCTCCCCTAGATATCATGTTTAAATATTCCAAGGATTCATTTGTTAGTCCTTTCAAAAAATGCTTCTTAGGGACCTATCTCCTAGTTTTGAATGGGGTGATCTTTGAAAATTGAAGCTAAACCTATCCCATAATTCTTCCATAGATTACCCTTCCTTTTGGGTCATGTCTAGGACTTCCTCTCTGATATATCTTGCTCTACCAAAATCTTGATACTGATCCAATAAAATTTTCCTCAACTATTCCCAGGTAGTTATCTAGTTATTCCTCAAGCTGATGAACTAGCGTAAAGCTGAATCATCAAGGGTGGAAGGGAATAAATTTAGTTTCTAATAATCTATGGTGTAATCCACAGATCTACATAAAACATCAAATTTAAATAGTAATAGGTCTAGATATTCTATTGGTAGTCCTCTAAAGGTTGGAAGGTGGGCAGGAGAGATGTGTTTCATCTTGTGATCTTCCCCTACCTATCCTATTGGAAAACTAAAACTAGTGGATATTTCCTCTGGATTTTATGCCATTATGCTTACTACTAGTGTTTCTACCCCTTATTCATTCAAAGAAGCTATCAATGCTTCTATTTAATTTCTTTTATCCTTTAGAAGGATGGATAAATCAGTGTTTGAGATAGTTCCGTCTAATACTGCTTGCCAACAATTATCATTTAGAAGATCTTCCATAAATTGAACTCTACTTATCTTTGATCCTACTCTAATATTTTTTTGGATCATTTCAGAAGGATCCTATGCAAATAGTGGGTGTTCCTGCCAATGCATAGGTGGAGATTGTAATTGTGAGAGTTCAATCTCAGGTTCAAGTTCTACTTAAGTAGAAGGATTCTAAGAAATAAATTCTTTGTTTTTGACAAAACGACCATCTGATACCCTTTTCTTAGGTGGACTCATACAAATTTTCAGATGAAGGTTTTTGAATAAAACACTCTAAACTACTATAACTATGATTCCTTCATAACAAGAAATTACAATGGCTACTCCTTGGCAATGATGCCAAAATATTGGGAAAAACATTGGTTAGTTTTTCTATGGTTCAATTAATTGCCTCCACTTAATTTTCAATCTGGGATAGCTCGTAGTCTTAGGAGCATCCATGCAAAATCTATGCTTGTAATTTCTCCTTCGGAGATGAGTCCCTTGGATTATGGTTTGGGGGGTATTTTGTGTTTTTTGGAGTTTATGTTTAAACCAATAATATCATGCTAATTCTAAGAAAATAGGACTTAAAAACATTTAAAATCTAAATGACTACCTTGCTAGAAATCACAAAAAATGGGGGAAATAACTAGAAATAAATTAATCTATAAAAATAAATATAGAAAATAGGAGAAATAGGGAAGAACTCTATTGAAATTGGGCCCATGCTTCCATAAGGTTTTGCCCATGGTAAAATGATCACCATATGCTTTTAGAAGATGTTTTACAAAAACATATCCAGATATTTTATTAACAGTTGCAGCAAAATAAAATTACAACAAAGTCTGGAGGGTCTTCTTTAGGGGTGGCCTACATATTTATAAGGTATGCGGCTAGCCCTATTATAATTTTTAGGATGAATAATAAAATGATTTGTTGTTACAACTATTTGCTTGATTAGAGGAATTGGATAAAATATCATGATATTTTAGCATATTCTATTTTCATAATACGCTAATATTTTATTTGCTTGACTTACAAAAATGGTTTACGTATCAACTAAAAAATAGGTGATGAGTCACATTTGAAATTGTCCCATGTTCGATTTCAGTGCTAGAAATCCCTTCATCCTAGTTGTCAAATTTTTTCTCTATTCTATCGACCATAGAGCCATGGTGAAGTTTTGAGTTAATAGAAATTATGTGCCATGGTTGAAGAATTCAATAAGCAGACACCTTTCATCATATAATGGGAAGTAGGTGCCTTTTATAGTATAATGGGAAGCAAGCACCTTCTACTATACAATGAGAAGTAGGTGCATTATATGCAAAATTTGGGAAGAAAATACCTTCTATTGTATAATGAAAAGCATGAGCCTTCTACTGCACAATGGGAAGCATGCACCTTCTACCATACAACGGGAAGCAAGCACCTTCCACCGTACAATTGGAAGCAGGAACCTAACAGAAACCATTAACGGAAAACAAGCACCTAACAATTAAGTGTTGAATAGATGTTAGGTGCTTCAAATGTATTTGGGTGCTAGACTTCATATCTCTTCACTGATATTCCATAGATTCTTTTCCTTCATTAAATTGCAAGTGCTAGGTCTAAGTGGGACCTCGACGAAAAAATGCCAAAATGCAAAAATTTCCACTAAATCTACACAAATTAAACTTAAAATACAAATATTATAGAACATGCAAAATAAACTATTAATTATATATAAATATAATTTCCATAAAAAATTTATATCTACAATAATATATGATGCACATTATGTGGAAAAGAGTACAAAAAATGCATAATTCTATGGCTCATCAGGTAGATATAAGGCTTCACGGTAGATGAGTAGGAAGCAGATGGAGTGAGGTCGAATGGTGGATGAGTGGGTCAAGAATTTGATGTAGGTCAAATCTGGGGATGAGGAATGGACCTGGGGGAAGGTGAAGATGTATGAGCCATGGTGGACTGGCAAGTAGAAGTGTGATAGTGACAATGACTCAGGTGTAGCTCGAGAGCATCAAGGTGAGATAGGATGTGTTGGATATCAATATGTGGAGGTGATGGAATTGGATAAGGTGGCGAGCAGGACTCCAATGTATAAGGAGGGGTGTAATATGGGTGTGAAGAGAAGTTTGCATGAGAGGATTATGGGGTGAGTGGAATTACTTTGGGGATTATGGGGTTGGCTAAAATGGTGAGTCTTGAAGTGGAGAAGCTGACATTTAAAGAATAGGTAGTGTAGGAGATGACTGTGGATAATTTTGTGTACAAGATAGAGGTACACATGTAGAAGTAGCTTGGAAAGCATGTAAGTGAAGAGCTTAGGCATATGGGGATATCCTGTTGGAAATTAGGGGGAGGTAGGCATGAAGGACATGTAGGATGAGGTGTGTATCCTTTATTGACAAGGTGATAATGTCCTGAAGGATGGTGAGGGGAAGAATATGGTGAGTAGGGGTTCCTTGTATCCTCAGGTAGAGGTGGAGATACTTGGGTTTGTACATGGGAGTGTTCCTACTTTTTTTCAAAGGAGTATAGGGAGACCTGACTGTCTCCTTTCAAAAGAATTTTCAATATAGCTAGGTACTATAAAAAATATGACTTTATAAAATTATGACTTACCAAAAATAATGACTAGAAATTAAAGCCTATTCCAATCCCTTAAGCAAAGAGGGGTGTACATCTAATTTATATGCAAAAATATAAATATAGATAAGCTAGCCAAAATTTTCTTTACATGATAAGTACATTGAAATAAGGGATTCACCAAATGACATGATGCATTTGCTAGTGAACTTTTCATTGCAAGAAAATTCTAGAATAGAGAGAAAAAAAAGGGAATACCTGATTCACTTTGCTCAATATGGATTTGTTTGTCTTTCTGCTATTGGCCTCTACAATTTTGAGGGGTTTTGGAGTAGTTAGGTTTAATTCACAGGGAATGGCATAAATTGGATCTGGATTCACAGGTCGGGGAGTGAATCAGACCTAGGAGCCCAAAAATCCCATTCTAAGAACCCAAGGGGGTTTTCAGGGTTTTGGGAGTCCATGTGATGTTTGGATATGGTACATGAAACAAGATAGAAACAAAAAATTGTGTTATATTCATGATGAAACTAGTATAGCACAATTGTTTGTGGGGTTCTCACTGGGTGTGCCAGAATAAAATGTACAAAAGAAAACATTTGATCCAATAATTTGCTATAACATAAATTATTCATAATTTCTAATTTTAGTTATGATAGAAATGCTTTAGGTTGCAAATAGGGAGAATTACCATTCTTTCTTTCACAAATGTATAATAAATCTGATGTTATATTTTGGGCTCCTCAATGTAGGTGGGCTTCATGTGTAATGCGTTCCACCGGTAGTTGTATTTGTTGGTGTTTCCTCTTTGCACCTGTTGTAGACCTACAAAAGGGAGATAGTATGTTTAGGGGCTTACCTTAGTTAGGCACCATGTTGAAGAAGATGAATCAACACAAAATATGCAATGAAAACTGAAATAAACTATATGAATGGTTGTAAAAATATGAAATAGAGTATACTTGACTGATTTGGGAAGAAAAACCTTATGTAGGATCAACTCCCAGGTTAGGGGGTGAACTGGAAGTCAAATTCACAAGCCAAGGATTGAATTGAGATGTCAGTATTTTTTGTGGAATATCCTTGTTCATATGGGCTCCTTAGATGTTGCTATGTTGTTTGTATGGTTCAGATGTCTAATATTGCACTTCTATCCAATTTTATGTATAGTTTTTGTAGACTAACTAAAAGGGGAGAGGGAGAGATAATGAAGGATTTGGCCTCCTATTTGGAGTAAAATCCAAGATGTAGGTGGTGTGTTTAGGAGTACTAAACCCTAGGGTCAAGTCCTCTAGTGATTATATTAGGATTTGTGAGGTGTCATTCCTACATTCCCTAAATAAATATCTCATCCTCACACATGTGTGAGGAGAGATTAGGTTTTACTAGGGTTAGGTGGTCCCTAGGCTAGATGAGGATTAGGTTAGGGTTTCCTAAGAAATATCCTAACTAAATTAGTGCACACACATGTGGGAGGGAATAATTAGGACTAATTTGGGTTTAGGCTCCTAATTAACCTTTTAAATCAAAAAAGTACGCTTACGTGAAGTGACTTTCACATTAGAATTTTAATTAACTTAATTAAGACTTTTTAGGAACGAATAGTCCTATGGGATCCTAATTAGATCTAGAAAGGGCTTAAGTTGCCTTAGGTAACTGATAGGTAGTATTTTTATGGATGAAAGGTTGTTATGATATGAATCATGTAGTTTAGTAGGTTTTCATACTTATAGACTAATGAAATAGACTACATAAGTCTATGAAATTCTACAATGGCATACACTAATCTAGAGTGGTCTATTATGGTCTAGAGTGGTCTACGCTAGTCTAGAGTAGTCTACGATGGTCTACAATAGCCTACATAGGTCTACGATAGTCTACAGTGGTCTACAATAGCCTACACTGGTCTACAATAGCCTAGAGGGGTCTAGGATGGTCTATGCAAATCTACAAGTGTCCTAATGGATCTACAAGTGCATAGAGGTATACATGTGCAACTTTTAGGTGTCTACAAATATGATGAAGAAAATGGTGCTCAAAAAATCCATCAACCTATTAATGCACCCACCAATAAGCATCATGTTAACATGCAACCCATGTTGCATCAATTAGTAGTTTACATGTCCATAATAGTTATATAAAACTAATATTTGATCTAGACTCATATTTATGGGTACCCCCTAAATTGGTATCCTTAAAATCATCTATACATCCTCCAAGGTTAAAATGATCTTTCCATCAGTAGAAAAAGTGTAGTATACTCAAAATGCCATCTCTTTTCAAGCTCTATGAGAAAGATACGGTCAAAATAAAACTTGGGCATCACTACTAGATACCTAAGCCCAATAATATCAATGGTGACACTATTAGTTGGTGTCATATTCTCCAAGGTAGCCACTAGGGCTCAATATTTTCACTCTCTATGTTTAAAAATATCCACCTACATCTAGAAACACTTGTTACCCGATCCTACCTTTATGACATTCAATTTTATAGGTTTCTAATGAAATCACTACAAATTGATAAATTTATCACCCAAAAAATTTGTTTCCTCTAGATGCATTCACTACCTCACAATTTTTATTTAAAAAAAATAAATCTGGCACTTGCATGTAAATTTATTTTAATGGTTTTCCTTTTCAAAAATGTGAAATTGCAACCCAAAAATAAGATCAAATTTTGAGCAAAAAAATAATGAAAAAATATCTTATTTCTTTATACATACATATAAATGAGCTCTCTATTGACAACCTATCCCTCAAATCACATCCATGTGATGAATGAGTATCTATTGTTAATCCATTAAAAACTGTAAAAAAATAACCAATATCTTTGATCCATAAATATGTGTGGTAAAAAATGAAATTCATTTTACCCTCTCACTGCTTAATATAGCCCCTTCAGGATTCCAAAATTATTTTTTAGGAATTGTATAATTCCTTCCACATTGATTAGATACCTTAGATCTATTTCTTCTACAAAATTAGGATTATCAATAGGTACTTTTGAAGCATTTATTAGGTAATAAATTTCTCCAAAGTGTGAAAAATGTAGAAACCCAATTTTTCTCACCACATCACATCCCATGAATCTAGTAAACTTTGGCAACCTATCCTAGTCATTTCCATGCTTCATTGTAGGAAATGAGCACTTAAAACAAGTTTGTAACTCATAGACAACTTCATTGGTAGTGAATGCTTTTTCTTAGTGGTGAAAATTACTTTGAGACAAAATTTTAAATTCATCTCTCCAATGATAAAATGGATAAATTCACCATCTACACATATTCACAACCATAAATTTGTCTATGTGAAAAATTTATGTTTGAACATGCAAAATGGAAAGCTTCTCATCTTGGAACCCATGCCTATCCATGATAGTATTTTTATAGCCTAGATTGGATTGATGAACCTCCTAATATTTATAATTTAGAATGCTTTTACCTATGCCAAATGAATAAGAGCATACCACCTATCCAACCCAACTTATTGCCTAGTTTGAATTGACTTCTTTGTAATTGCATGCAGATTTCATAATTTTGTCTTTGCCTCTTCGCCTATAATCCCTAAAAATATATAAATTGGGGAACATCCCTCTTCAAATATAAGTTATAGAATGATATCTAAGCTCTACAAAAATTCTCTTGTACTTTAGAACAAGCATTATTGTTGAAGATATTTTTTGCCAATACACCTCAAAAATTACATGTTGGAGCTCATTCCTCATGGTAGAAAAGGGAGTTGTTATTGAAAAGATTTTTTGATTTTAAAATTTTTTGATTTCTCATTATACCTATGTTTTATCTAATTTATTGCATTATATATAATAATTTGACCTTATTTTGCATGATTTTAATTGTCATATCTACTTTGTTTAAGAAGCTAATTTTTGCATTAAATTTATTAAGTTAACTTTAAATCATCCTATAGAATTCATATGCATCAATAAGGAACCTCTCATCATCTTTTTTAATCAAACACCTAGTAGATTCACCCCCCCCCCCCCCCCCCCCCCCCCCCCCCCCCCCCCCCCCCCCCGCCCCCCCCCCCGCGCCCCCCGCGCGCCCCCCCCCCCCCCCCCCCCCCCCCCCCCCCCCCCCCCCCCCCCGCCCCCCGCCAAGCGGGAGTTTTTATATTTTATCCTTTAGAATTAATAACATAGGTGTTTGCTTATACGAACACATAAATCATATTATTCATATTGAATTCATAAGACACTCTTGGTTAACCCTTACTTCCAACAAAAAAAACTTAAACAATAATATTTAGGCAATAATATTCACCTGAGTGTGGATTATTAGGCTTGAAGACCAGCATCCCTAAATTAGGGTCTACAATACCATTTGTAAATACAAATCCTAATTTCGCCTCACATCAATTCCAAATAAAATATCTATTTTTTTTTAAATTTAAATGCTATTATTATTGGAAATATTAAAAGAGATAACATATATAGGGAAACATTGGAATGTAGTCTCTATGAGTTGATGTTTTCCAATCATTATTAGGAACTTCTATTTTAACTAGTCAATTATAATTTAATTCCATTAAAAATCATATCCAAATATTCTTGTTCATTTTTTATTATATAATAAAATTCCTACATATATTGATAAAAAATTTCAAACTTTAAACCCTATGATATCTACAACAATATATTGTACTTCGCCTTCTTAGTATAATCCTTCTTATAACATGATAGTATTTACTTCAAATTCATGGCTTGCCTAACTAAATAATGTTTTAAATAAAAAGTTTCATTCTTAAAATGAATATGAGGATTGAAGGGAATATTGTTTTAAACCTAAATTCTTTTGATTTGTCCTTGTAGTTTTTACTTAGAAAAAAATCTTTCCAAATCCTCAAGAATAACATTGACAAGATAAGAGGATTTGGAGAGCAAGTGGGTAGTTAAACCTCTCTAGTTTTTGAGAGGCCCAGGTTCAAATCTCTCGCCTCACATGTTGCGGATATGTTATGTAATGGTTCCCTCGTGGTCACAGTCTGTTTACCCCTTGTGGCCACCACCAAAAAAAAAACATTGACAAGATAAGAATACAATTGGTAACCATCATCAAGACCATAAAACTAATCATAGTATCCATTAATAAAAATAAAATATTTTCAAGTGTTGTAACATCTTATCTATTCAATCCAATATTGATAAGAAACATATTTTTGTATATAATAACTAACCCTATCATATTCTTTGCTCATATATAGTTTTATAAGGATTTTTTTTACATGATAAGGAGAATGTATCAACTCTTACACAATGATTATACTATAATTATATTTATTATCATGAATTAAACCAACCTATTCATCTAAAATAATAGATACTAAATATGTCAATTTTTTATTGATAATTTTTAAGACATTTTATAAATCATGTTATAAAGCCTTGTGTTATGAAACTTATAATAATATTATATATATGTCCTTTATTGGAAACCAAAGTAATAGAGTTTCCACTAAATTGAATTACTAAACTCATTCTAACATGTTCCAGAAGCTTTCAAATATAGGAAATATTTTTGATCCAAGTTCTTTAACATTGTGAAAATAAATAAATTGCTTTATGTGGCTCCTCCATTGAAATAATTCTCTTAAAGCCTTTAAAATCTATATTTTTCTTGTAGTTGATACATTATTTTATACAATCTCATACCATTCATCCTTATACTAGCCATGTTTTGATATAATATCTTTGAAATAGTTGCTTTATTCCTTTATGGCATATTCTTCTTATGCAAGTCTTATATATATAGTTGAAATATTATTGATCCAGTGAAAAGAAAAATCTATTTGGTAGTAGCATAAAAAAAATAGTATTTTTATTACATTCTATAAGTCTTATCTCCCATGTAGGATTTTTTGTACTAACATGGATCTTATGTTCATAGTATGTTCTATGTAGACACCCAATTTTCAGCACACCATTAACATCCAAATTTTCCAAAATATTCATCAGTCAACCTATCATGTATTCACACTAAATCATTCATATTAGACCTCAAATAAATAAAAAAATATTGATTTAGAAGCAAAAGCACCAAGACATGAGTGAAAGCTCTAGTAGTGATACTACTTCCTAGTAGCACATTTATGGAATATGGTCTTTTAAATTTTATCCATCCAATTTGATTGCCAATGATCATCTTGGGAATAATATTGCATCATTAGCACTACTAATGTTATTATACACCAATGCTATTATACATTAATGCTATTAAATGTTAGATATCAAAATGATAAATTTTGATTGTTATCACCTACAAAACTACCCATAAAAAATGAACATAATCATGTCAGTTTGATCCTCAACCCTACTAGAAACTAAAACCCAAAAAAAAAAATCCATTTTAAATGTTTAATGCATTAATAGCATCTTGATCCAATTTCAAAATTGTAATCTTATAAGTACTATTATCTTCAATGTAAGCTTTCCCAAGGAGTTGTGGCTTCCTATAAATCTAGCACATGGGGTGATCAAGCCATATATAGTTATCTAATGTAATAAAAAATGTTTAAAATTCATAACAATCACTCTCCATGATTGGAAATATTATACTAAAACCATATCATGATTTTCTATAAGTATTCAAACTCTTAAGCTCTCAATAACTCAAGCAATTTAAGCTATTAATCATATCAAAGCTCTTAATATCTCAATATCTCATGCACTCAAGCATTTAAAGATCTCAAGAATCCTCATGCAATAAGTAATCTCCAATCAATATTCATAAACACAAAATGGAAATCAACCTTGACATCTTGGAGCTATAATTTTTCTTGGGTTGTCCTCTTTTTTCTCCTTGGTTTTGTCGTTATATTTATTTTATAGATTTCTAATGTTTGATCATAACTTAATAAATTTTCTTTTAATCATCATACTTAACCTACTAGTCAAATTTTCCTTTCATCAGCGCTAGCTTGTGTTTTACATAACTAATTATTTTTTCATACTACATCCATCAAGGCCCTTAAACCTCCTAATTAGGGACTCTCATTCAATCAATTATAAAAGTCACTAATTAATAATTAAACTATCATTATGTTGAATTCTTAGATAAAAGTATGGTTGAATTATATATTTGGCAGTGCTATTATTTTCTATTTTTGTCATAATCATAAATGGTAAAAGCATTATGAAAAAATAAAAGGACCATCAATGTTATTCTTCACACAGTGACACTTTTCCACTAAGCACATATCCATTGTTTTATCATTTTATGTTTTTAATGTCATCTCTACAAAAAACAAGGGATCCACATACTCTCCTCTAACTTAGGAAAATCCCTTTACAACTGATCTATCATTTTGTTTTCTATTATATAGGTGAATAAAAGCACCATAGGGAAGCAATATTGTTGGCAACACTAGGACAAATATTAATTGTACTAATAGTGTTTCCACAGAACTATAGTGCTTCATCCTCTATGGTAGAAAAGAAGTATTTTATAATCCAACAATATTAATATCTTAGTATTATTTATTGTTTGCTTCGAATCAATTTCTATTTGTATAATTTATTTGTTCATTAAGCATATAATGGAAATAAATGAAATTAGTTAGAGTTAATCAACAACTGGACCCTCTAAGTCTTCAATATAATTATTATAGAAAGTAAAATTATTTATAGTTGAATTTAAATTTTTTCTTGCATTATTCTTATACCCTTTCTCTTGAAAAGAAAAATCTTATTAACTTCATCATAAAAATTCAAATGGTATTTTAGTTATTACATCTTGTTTATTGTGTTGCACAATGCATTTGTAGCTATAATGGGACTTGTTGGAAATTTGAGGTAATTTGAGGCATTTTATGTTGCCATTGATGTCACATGGATCACATTGAGTTTTGGTGGCCAAAATATTTCATAAATAAGCATTTATGATATTTTGGAAAGAATGGCTATTTACAGGATTTTTGTGAAAACCAAGGTAGACAAAATAAAAGGTTTAATTTAAAACCATGGATGGCAGATTTGAAATGGGTTTTTCTTAAAACCCAGGTTTGCTTTTCGTTTAGAAGAAAAAGGTGCCCTAGTGAAGGAGATAATTAATTTTTAATATTTAAGTTTAAATTTTAATCATTTAAAATTTAAATTTACAATTAAAATTAAAATTAATATTTTTTTATTGCCGACATCGAAAAGGAGGAGGCAAATAATATTAAGTCATAAACGATGTCAAAAAAAATATGGGCATATATAAATATGCCACTAAACTTTTTATTTTCCCTAAGTCCTCGACGAAGATAATCCGTTCGAAGCGCTAAGGGAGCAGAAGTGTCGTATTCGTTTGAAAACCAGTGAAGAGAATAGGGAACAAAGGTAAGGGAGGTTCCTTACCTATCACGATAGGTTCTTGTGGCCTAGTGGAAAGAGGAAGGCATGTAAGGTGTTTAAGCACCGACAGATTCGAAGTTCGCATCCCACCGACATTGGTTTTTACAAGGTAAAAAGGGAGAACCTTTTGTGCACATGGTTTTTGAGGGTAAGTTTAGAGGAAGCAAGAAGGAGGTCTTGTGCTCTTGGTTTCTATGTGAGTGGTTCGATCATGTGGTTGTTGGCACCGTATTTGATTGGTGCAAGGGCAGCGACAAGGGATCGAATCCCACTGAGGTTAAAGGTAAGTTATTAATTTTTCCAAATATTTTATTTTTCTAAGGTTGCCCTAAGAGAGATAAGGTGTGTGGTGCATGTTGTGAAAAGGAAATATTTCTGGTCATTTTATTTTTAGAAGTATATCATATTATATATCATTGGAAAGCTTATTTATAGGGATATTTGATTATTTTATTTAGAATGAGAAATAAGGTGTACATAAAAAGATATTTCTATTTTTGTAAAAGGGTTCAAGTGAAGGTTGTTTTATTCTTTTCAAAGTGTGTTGAGTGTGGCAGATTTTCCAAAGGGGTTTCTTCATCTTCATAAAAGATATGGGTACATTCTCCTATTGATTGTATATGGTGGTTGATTTCTGAAATATCATTGGAGGGAAAATGATTGTTTGTGGTTTCCTTTTTGAAAGTGGTTGATTGAATGCTTCAAGGTTTTTTGAATTGAGATTTGTGTTTAAACCTTGTTTTATAAGCATAGTTGTTGAAGCCCATTGGTTGTGAAATAACTTGAGTTAGAAAATAACATGAGTATAATTGTTATGTGAGATTTTTTATTGATCTTTTTGGAGTATATTTGGTCAAGTTCTTGGTGAGATTGCTAGAGCAGATTTGGGTAAGTTCTTGGTGAGCTTGCTTGAGCAGATTTGGATAAGTTCTTATTGAGCTTGTTGGAGCAGATTTGGGAAAGTTCTTGGTGATCTTGCTAGAGCATATTTGGGCAAGTTCTTGGTGAGCTTGCTAGAGCATATTTTGGAAAGTTCTTGGTAATATTGCTAGATAAGATTTGGGTATGTTCTTGGTGAGCTTGCTTGAGCATATTTGACAAGTTCTATGTGAGCTTGTTAAGAAGGTTCTGTGTGAGCATATTAATCAAGTTCCTAGTGAGCCTATTGACAGATATTTGTAGGTAACAGAGTACAGATGATAGAGTCTCAGTGGATAGAGATCCAGTAGCCAGCATAATTAAAGATAGATCTGAGTGAGGTGTCTTCAAGTGGAGAGAGATCCACCAGTCAGTGTAGCAGAGAGATAGAGTCTTCTAGAAGATCACATAGCCAGATCAGAAGGGGAAAGAGTTCTCCTGTGGAAGAGATACACGAACTTGATAATAGGGGATCAACATCTCCTTTGGATAGAGATCCATAAACATTGTAATTGAGAGTGATTTCCAAAGATATTGATTGAGAAAGTTTTAGTAAAATATTTTCTTTGTGGAGTAGCCCACATTGGGTGAACCACATAAATTGTGGTGTCTCTATTATGTATGGTATTTTATGCATTGCTTTGATTACTGCTATTGATATTTTTATCTATATACAACATAATATTGAATTGGAAGAAAAAGTAAAAAGTGGTCTTATACTGTTCACCCCCACTCTCTGTATAATCTTGTGTTCTTAAATTGGTATCAGAGTGGGTTCCTTAGGAAAGGGTAATAGCTTGAGGAAAAATTATACAAGAACATAAATGGCTTCACAGAATGGATCATCTAAAAATAAGGCTCCATTGTTTGATGGTAACAATTATGCTTTTTGGAGAATGAGTATGAAGAACTACTTGATATCACAAGGATATGAGGTATGACAAATGGTTGAAAAAGAGTATAGGGTTGAAGGTGATCTCGAGGCAGATAAGACTATCAGGAACTTGGTTGAGATCAATGCAAGAATAATGAATTGTATTTTAAGTGGGATTCATGAGACATATTTTGCAAAATTTATTGTATGTACTTTAGCTAATGAAATGTGGACCAAGTTACGGAATACTTATGAAGGAGATTCCAAGATAAAGTTGGCAAAACTACAAACTCATAGAAAAATATTTGGGGAATTGAAAATGGAAGATTATGAAGATATTGCAAAGTTTTTACTTTGATTTGATGAAAGCTCTAACACCATGAGAGGCCTAGGTTTTGAGATGAAATAATCAAAAGTTACTCAAAAATTTTTGAGATCACTTCCCATGAAATATGATTCTAATGTTTCAGCAATAGAAGAGACAATGGATGTCAACAAGCTAATAATGGAAGAATTGCAAGGTACTCTCACAGCTTATGATATGAGGGTAAGTAAGCATTAGGTTTCGATAAAATATATTGCATTCAAGGCTTCAGAAAAAGAGAAAGAGAAAGTTTCAGAAACAAGTAAAGTTCCAAATAATGATGAGGAAGCTAACTTCATCAAAAGGAATAAGGACTCAAGGAATTTCAAGGATATAAGGAAAGTCAGGTGCTAAAAGTGTGGTGATCTTAGTCACTATGCATACAAGTGTCCACATGAAGAAAATAGTGATGATGAAAAATAGGGTCACAGAAGAAAAGAATATGGAAAGCATAAGCATGACAAAGATGACAGATTCAAGCAAAACAGGTATGAGAAGAAGAAAAATTTTCGTAAGGTAAAGAAATCTTACTATATTGTAGAAGCAAGTGATAGATTAGATCATAGTGATAGAGACAAATCAGATGATGAAAAGGAATAACATTTATTTCTAGGAATAGAAGGTGAAAGATAAAAATGCTTTGTGTGTGGTCAAAGAGATCACAGATCAGGATATTGCAATGGTTTTAGTGATAGTGAAGATGAGACGACACATCAAGGAAACAGACATGGTCAAAGAAATCTTGAGAGTTTGTTTGCTATAGAATATTATTTTGATCTTAGTGACAGTGAATATTAAGAAGGGATTTTATATGGGATAAGATAAGTAAAATAAGAACATTCACTCCAAACAGAAGAAGTTAAACAAGAGGATAATATCTCAGTTGATCTAAAGGAAGACTTCAATGTTATCCATGAGCAACTACAAGAGGTTAAGGAAAATCTAAAAGAATTGAGATGTTCCATACGTGAGAATTTTGATCCATCACATGACTCAAAAGGTCAAGATATTTTCACTAAGAAGGAAACATGTATTTCAGAGGCTATAGAGATGGATGCCAATTTGCTACTTGACACAAATAAAGAGAAAGAAGAGGAATTTTCCAAAGCACCAAAAGTCTCATATTTCAGGTTTGGGGAATCACATTCAAAAGAAAAGGAGGTTTTAAAATATGAAAGAAAGGAAGCACCTAATATTTGTGAGGAAATTTCTAAAGTTCCTATGGCTCCAAATATTCATTTTGGTTCTTGTTTTGAGATAGGTGAATCAAGTTCAAAAGGAAAATAAATTATTGAAGAGAAAAGCAAGAAAGAAACTAAGGAAGAAGTTTTAGATATTACAAATAAGGTTCAAGGATGCAATGCACAAGTTGAAAATGATCATAAGGATAACGGTCAAGAAAGTTATAAAGAACCAGGGTATGAACAAAGGGTGTTTCAAGGACATTGTTTTTCTTGTAATGGATTTGGATACAGGGCTATACATCGTAGGGTCTATGGGTCAAACAAGTTTGATTTTGCTAGAAGAAATTTCAAAGGAAGAAGGTATGGTTATCAGTGAAATTGCTTCTCATGTAATATGATTGGTCATAAAGCTTTTCAGTGCAAAGGAAATGAGCAACATGGTTTTGGTTTTAGAGCTACACAATTCAGAAGTCATAATGGTCATGAAAATAGAGCTTCACAATATAGGGTTCAGGAAAGGAATGGATATGGAAATTATTTTAAGAATGAATTCAAGACATGGGCACCATCAAAAGGCTACAATATCAAGTGTTTCAATTGCAATAACTTTGGGCATATTGCAAAATGGTGTAGGACTCAATTCCAAATAGGTTCAAGGCAAGAATTTCAAATAAGTTCAAGATAAGAAGGTCAAACAGGTTCTAGACAAGAAAATCAAGTAATTCATTAAGAGGAAATAGAGGAAAGAAACAAAGTGATATGGGAGTAAAAGTACTCCCACCCCAAAATTAATCACCTCAAGAGAGAAGGGGGTGAGGGAGCTAAGCTTAAGAATCATATTTTTTATCCCCATAGGTGTCTCTTTTGCCATTGATGTCAAAGGGGGAGAGATTTGAGTAAGGGGGAGAACATTGAGTTAGGGGGATCAGCCTACAAAGAGAGTATTGAGTTAGGGGGAGCAGCCTCCATAGAGAGTATTGAGTCAGGGTGAGCATATTTGATTCTCAGAGTTGGTTTTTGAAGTGACTATGGTGATTTGCATTGGAGGTTTTGCCATGAATGACAAAGGGGGAGATTGTTGGAAATTTGAGGTAATTTGAGGCATTTTATGTTGTTATTTATGTCACATGGATCACATTGAGTTTTGGTGGCCAAAATATTTCATAAATAAGCATTTATGATATTTTGGAAAGCATGGCTATTTATAGGGTTTTTGTGAAAACCAAGGCATGTAAAATAAAAGGTTTTATTTAAAACCATGGATGGCAGATTTGAAATGGGTTTTTATTAAAACCCAGGTTGGATTTTCGTTTCATCGAAAAATGTGCCCCAGTGAAGGAGATAATTAATTTTAAATATTTAAGTTTAAATTTTAATCATTTAAAATCTAAATTTAAAATTAAAATTAAAATTAATATTTTATTATTGCCGACATAAAAAATGAGGAGGCAAATAATATTAAGTCATAGCAGGCATCAAAAGAAAAAATTGGGCATATATAAATATGCCACTAAAATTTTTATTTTCCCTAAGTCCTCAATGAAGATAATCCATTTAAAGCACTAAGGGAGTAGAAGTGTCGTATTCGTTTGAAAACCAGTGAAAAGAAGAGGTAACAAAGGTAAGGGAGGTTAATTACCTATCATAATAGGTACTTATGGTCTAGTGGCAAGAGGAAGGTGCGTAAGGTGTTTAAGCTCCAGCAGATCCGAAGTTTGAATCCCATCGATGCTGGTTTTTGCAAGGTAAAAAGGGAGAACCTTTTGTGCATGTGGTTTTTGAGGGCAAGTTTGGAGGAAGCAAGAAGGAGATCTTGTGCTCTTGGTTTCTATGTGAGTGGTTGGCTCACGTGGTTTTTTGTGTCATGGTTTGAGTGGTGTAGGGGCAACGACAAGGGATCGAATCCCACTGAGGTTAAAGGCTAGTTATTAATTTTTCCAAATATTTTATTTTTCTAAGGTTTCCCTAAGAGAGATAAGGTTTGTGGTGCATGTTGTGAAAAGGAAAGATTTTTGGTGATTTTTCTTTTAGAATTATATCATATTATATATCGTTGGAAATATTATTTCGAAGGCTATTTGATTATTTTGTTTAGAAGGAGAAATAAGGTGTACATAAAGAGATATTTGTGTTTTTGTAAAAGTGTTCAAGAGAAGGTTGTTTTGTTCTTTTCAAAGTGTGTTGAGTGTGGCAGATTTTCTAAAGGGGTTTCTTCATCTTCATAAAAGGAATGGACACATTCTCCTATTGATTATCTATGGTGGTTTATTTCTGAAATATCATTGGATGGAAAAGGATTGTTTGTGGTTTCCTTTTTGAAAGTGATTGATTGAATGCTTCAAGGTTTTCTGAATTGATAGTTGTGTTTAAAACTTGTTTTATAAGCATAGTTGTTGAAGCCCATTGGTTGTAAAAGAACTTGAGTTAGAAAATAATATGATTATCATTTTTATGTGATATTTGTTATTGATCTTGTTGGAGAAGGTTTGGGCAAGTTCTTGGTGAGCTTGCTAGAGCAGATTTGGGCAATTTCTTGGTGAGCTTGCTAGTGTAGATTTGGACAAGTTCTTATTGAGCTTGTTGGAGCAAATCTGGAAAAGTTCTTGGTGAGCTTTCTAGAGAATATTTGGGCAAGTTCTTGGTGAGCTTGCTAGAGAATATTTGGGCAAGTTATTGGTGAGCTTGCTAGAGTAGATTTGGGCAAGTTCTTGGTGAGCTTGCTTGAGCAGATTTGACAAGTTATGTGTGAGCTTGTTAAGAAGGTTTTGTGTGAGCCTATTGAGCAAGTTCTTAGTGAGCCTATTGACAAAGCTTTGGAGGTGATAGAGTACAGAGGATAGAGTCTTAGTGGATAGATATCTAGTAGCCAAGACAACTAAAGACATATCTGAGTGAGGAGTCTTCAAGTGGAGAGAGGTCCACCAATCAGTGTAGCAGAGAGACAGAGTCTTCTAGAAGATCACATAGCCAGATCTGAAGGTGAAAGAGTTCTCCTATGGAAGAGATCCATGAAATTGATATTAGGGGATCAACATCTCCTTTGGACAGAGATCCATAAACATTGTAATTGGGAGTGATTCCCAAAGAGATTGATTGAGAAAGTTTTAGTAAAATATTTTCTCCGTGGAGTAGCCCACATTGGGTGAACCACGTAAATTGTGGTGTCTCTATTGTATATGGTATTTTATGCATTGCTTTTATTACTGCTATTGATAATGTTATCTATACACAACATAATATTGAATTGGAAGAAAAAGTAAAAAGTGGTCTTATACTGTTCACCCCCCGCCTCTCAATATAAGCTTATGTTCTTCAGGACTATATTAAGGATAGAATTGGTCAAGGAAAATCATAGGATAAATTTAGGTATTCCCTAACTAATCCACTAAATCCTAGATGCTAAACTCATAATTATCTCTATCCTCAGGGTAAGGAGGGAGAAGGAAGCATCATAAATAGTTTATGTGTGATCCTTTTTCTATTTCCTTTCTCACACTTTTTTGAACCCAATATGAACACCATAGAAGGTTACATATATTTATTTATAAAGCTACATCTTAATCCAATTAAAATTTGCTAAACTTTATTCTAGAACAGTAATCTTATTTTTTTCGATTAGGTGATATTAAATCTAATTTAACAAGAACATAACCAATTTTCTATTCCTACTAAGCATCCATATGGTCCTTTTAGTAACCATCATATAACCTACTTGTCTATATATTATATATAGTGAGCCTAGGCCACCAACCACCTATATAGGGTCTTATGCATACTTATGTCTAGTAAGGTGCATATTACAATGTGCTAGTGGAAGTCATAAGGAGGTATACTATTACTACTCATGTACCATCCTGCTCATATATCAAATAGGTCACTTCCATGTATCATTGGTGTCATGACACTCCCTTGGAAGGTTTTTTGCTTGGATGAAACTTATAGTTTGTTGTGTTGTTTTACTAAATGAGATGATTAGCTATATTTTATTTGACCTATCCATGACATATAATGTATTAAAATGATGAATTTAATTAATGGAATAACTGACTATTTCATGTTGGACAGTTTTTGCAATGTATATTAAGGGGAAGAATGTGATACTGCTAATAGATTTACACTTTTGTAGGAACAAGTTTTCCTTGCAAGTGAAAGAAAAGATTTACCACCGAGAATGGGATGAGGGAAATGATATGGGTGACTTAGTCACTGAACAACTCGGGCAACATGAATGAATACCCCATTTCATATAGATGCATATCATGATTTTGCATGAATAAAAATCAATAGGGTTTGGATTAAATGTGAATAAATGGATGGCAATTATTTCCTAGACAAGATTTAATTGGTATAATTCTTGCTAGTTGTGTTTGTTATTTAGAATTAAATATTAAAGAAAATATTAATATAGTAGAATTTATTGTTTCTTTCATTTTATCTGGTAAAATATGGGTTAAGAGAGGATTCAACACTTTACTTCCACATTTTTTGGGGAAGTTTTTTTTACATTCTTTCTGGAATGGATCCTAAGACATGATAAGTTGATAAGAGTCATAACTTAACTTTAGAGCATGTGTAAAGTGGAGTAATAAAATAAGGTAAAATTATAAATTCTATTAAGCTTCTAAAGCATGTTAGAATTTGTCTTTAATGCTCTTAGAGAAGGAAACATGGAGTGGATTTGGTGCTCCATTAAAAAAATGAATGATGATGGAAATCATGGGGCGGGGAAGAATACCAACACAACCACCTTGGAAACAAAAAGGAAGAAAAAATAGTATGATTGGGAAAAGGAGATAAGATGGAGATAAGAAGATGACAAAGCTAGTTGGAGGATTGATAGAGATCTCACTGAACAAAATTATGTGTTATACCAGGTAATTTCAGAGTTATGTTGCTATGGAATGGAATGTGACTATGTTTTCTTTAATATCTTTTTGTTTATGAGTGCTTTTGGTAGAATGTTCAGGGAATGTTATGTTAGTAAATTTAAGAAGGGAGTTTATTTATTTTAGCTGAGTAATAAACTTTCTATGGATATTGTGATGTATTTGTTGAACATATAGAACCACTCAACATATGTGTTAAATCTAGTATTTAAAACCATTCACTACTTTAAACCTTGAAAATATTGAACGATATTTCTACCATTTAGTGAATTGTTGGTGTAGTGAAATTTTAGATAGTCTAATGCATCTGTTTCATTTTAAAAATAGATATAAAAATTTGTTAGATTTGATGCTTTTATTGGATGTATAAAAGAAATTTGTTTCCTAATGATCTATAATCGTGTTGCTAGATCATGAAAGAAACGTATAGATGAAACATTGTAGAGAAATCACCATAGGTCTATGCAGAAGGGTTGAACTCATTGAAAGCATTTGAATAGTTTGTAATTTTATCTTCTTTGAATAGTATTAATAAACTATTTTAGAAGGTAGCATTTTCTAGATATGTTGTTTGAATCCTTTCTAAATTATAATATTGAGTTGAGAATATAATATATATTTCATGATGCTGATTGGAATTCTTGATTGAAATGAGAAATATATATTATGTTATAGCTTGGGTAGTTTTGTATTTTGGGTTATATGAATTCATGATGACAAAACATGTTTGGTGATACTTAAGATATTAGAAAAAAATTATTTTGTTGGCAATTTTGGGTACTTTGGGTACATTGCCTTTGCTCAAGTGTATAAGTTGTTATTGATGTCAAAAGGCATTTTTGTTTTGATATCAAAAAGAGTGTGATGTCAAAAATATCTTGAGAAGCTTCATAATGTTAAAGGGTTTTTATTAAAACCATGGTGATGGTTTTTCTTAAAACCAGTTGGACTCATTAAGGGTTTTTATTAAAACCAAGCTTAACTTAATGCAAAGGTTTTTTCTTGAAAAACCTTGAAGGTCCATGTTTATTATTAATAATTAAATTAACTCAAACCTTTGACAAAGGTCTAAGTTTAATTTATTATTAATAAAATAATAATTATTATTATTTTAATTATTATTAAAGGGTCTTTTAACCCTTAAGCGACGTAGATAAATATTTCATTCGCCGACGTGTTGCCATCGTTGGAGGAGCGCCGACATCAAACAATTAAGGAGAAATGGCTATATAAGTGGGGATGATTTTCTAAAGTAATGGTACCTTTGATCGTTGCAATTTCATAGCTCTGTGTCCTCTGTAAAAGAGATGTTTTTTGCTGTATTTCGTTGTCCATCCATATAGAATTTCTCAAGATTTTCTTGCGCTTGACGTCTGGCAGATTGCGTTTCTCTGACATTTGATAAGACTGCGAACTATGTTTTCTGGGAGTTATGTTTTTGGACAACGCTCATGATGATTGTGGTGGCTTGAGGAAAATGTTTACGTTTTTAGATCCTTGGCGATTGAAGGAAGACAACACATAGGATTACATTATATTTTTCATTGGGCACTTGTGCTCCAATGGTGGTGGTGTGTTGAGTGAAGAAGCATTGGGTAGAGGTGCCAAGTTTGACCCATGTTGTGGGCAATTTCATTTTGGTCGTGATGCACGAGGATAGCAACAATGAAAGCGCTTTAGCATGTGTGGTGGTGTTATTCATTTTCTCCAAAGGTTGGAGAACTAAGGTTGGCCAAGTGTTGTGATAGGTTTTGAGTCCTCCTTCTTCACCAAAGTAAAGGTATGGGCAACTTCTTCCATGTATATTGTTGATGGTGTATTTTTTGAAACTGAGTTTGGAGTGAAAAGGTTGTCTACTAGGTATTTTTGTTGGTGTAAATCCTATTTTCTGGATATTGAAGATTGTTTATGCATTAAAATCATTGATGAGTTTTTGGGTGAATGCATAATTCTGGTTGAGGAAGAGGAAGCATTTTTGCACTAGGGTTTATGTTAGTAAGTCTTGCTACTTGCATTAAGATGGTAAAACCCTTAGTTGGCTGTTTTGATATTGATGGTTGAGTTGCTTCCATAGAGGTTGTTTGATCAAGTTATTGCTTTACTTGATTCATGATATTGGGCTTACTCCATTGAGTTGATTTGAGCAAGTTATTCTTTGCATTTGGTGATATTGTGTTGGTGGATGTTTTGTTCAAATATCTTTGGAGGGAAAAGGATTTCTACTTGTTTCCTTTTCTTGTGATGATTGGTTGATTGCTTCAAGGTTAATGTTGAGTTGAATGATGTTGGCTAAACCTTGTTTGATGAGCATTGTTGTTGAAACCCTAATTGATGGTGAAAGGAACATGAGTATCATTGTTATGTGATTTTTTGCATAGTTGGCAATTGTTGGGGGTTTCATGTTCTTGAAAGAAAACATTCTATCCTATCCATTTCAGATATTGAGTTGAGTTTTCAGATTTGAGATTGAGATTGAGCTGAGTTGATTTGAGTTGAGTTTTGAGATTGGGATTTGAGTATAGAACATATTGATTCTCTAACAATTCTCTTTATTCTTCTATGAGTTTAACAAATCACATTGGGTCTCTAACAATTCACTTTGTGACTTCCTACTAAGAAAGTTTTTCTTGGTGAGCTTGCTGAGTTTTGGACAGGTTTCGATGGAGAGTTGTGAGCAGTTTTGGACAGGTTTCGGTGGGGACTTGTGAGCAGATTTAGATAGGTCCTAGCAGAGGACTTGTGAGCTAAGTTTGATAGTTCTATCAGATAACTTGAGGACAGAGGTGCATTGGTTCTATGAGAAGAACCTGAGGATAGATTTGGCAAGTCTTTGAGAAGGCTTCTATGCAGAGGATTGATTTGTTCAAGTGTTGGACATATCTAACAAATAGAGGAAGACTTGTACTAGATCGACTGACTGTGTTTGGTACAAGTTGCTGAGCTGTTGTGGACGTGATCATAGAAGGTAGAGGTCTCTTAGGCTAAGCATTGAGGATAGGAGGTCTTCGATGGAAAGGAGTTCCATGTGCTAGCAAGAGGTAGAGGCAGTTGATCTTCTGAGGGATCATTTCCAGAGCAGAGGGGAAGGTATCTCCTTTGAGTAGAGGCTCATAGATTCAGATTGGGGGAAGGTATCTCCTTTTAGCAAAGGCTCATAAATTTAGATTGGGGGAAGGTATCTCCTTTGGGCCGAGGCTCATAAACATTGTAATTGGTAAGGTTTCCCAAAGAACTTTGAGATAAATTTTAGAGAAAATTTTTGTGGACGTAGCCCAACCATTCTAGGTGAACCATGTTAAAATTGGTTTCACTTTGTGGATGATCTTGTGCATTGTTTTGATATTGCTTTGGGTATATTGCTTTACTATTTTGAAGTTTAAAATAAAAATTAAAAAGAGGTCTTATACTGTTCACCCCCCCCTCTCAGTATAAGCTTGTGTTCTTCAATTAGTATCAGAGCCAGTGCCTTCGGAAAGTTTAACAGCCTAAATGAAAAGCTAGTAAAGAACACAATGGATCATTCAAGTAGTAATGCAGCACCTATTATTGATGGGTCATATTTTGGTCTTTAGAGTGCAAGGATGAAGGTTCATCTAATGGCACTTGGTAATGAGGTATGGGAAGTGATTGAAGATGAGTACACTATTCCTGTACATGGTCCTAATACTAAAGAAGAAAGGCTTCTACATCACAACAATTCAAAAGCAATGAATGCAATCCTGAAAGGCTTACAGAAAGCAGATCTCACCAAAGTGATTCACTGTAAGACAGCTAGTGAAATGTGGAAACAGTTGAAGGTGGTTCATACAGGTGATACAAATGTCAGAAAGGCCAAGTTGAGACACTTAAAAGGTATGTTTGAACAACTCAAGGTGAATGATGATGAAAATATTAGTGACTACATGCTTCGTATGGATGAGGTTGTTAACTCCATGAAAGACTTAGGTCTTGAGCTTGTTGAAAATGATGTTTGTGATAAGATTTTAAGATCTCTTCCTAATAGATTTAGTGAAAATATTTTTGCTATTGAGGAAGCTAAAGATTTGGATAAGTTGAAAAAGGATGAGCTCCATAGTATACTTGTAGCATTTGAGTTGAGAACTCAAGTGAAGTTTGATGTCAAGAAAGAGGCAGATTTCAAGGCTACCAAGGAATCCAAGGGTAAACAACTTCAAGATAGTGATGAGTCTTCTAGTGATGAAGAGGCATATTACAGCAAGAAAATCAAGTTCTCTAGAAAACACAAAAGTATGAAAAATATAAGATGTTTCAATTGTGGAAAGTTTTGTCATTATGCTACTGACTGTACTGTTTCCAAGAATGAAAGTGATGAAGATAAACACGATTCTAAAAGCAAGGATTCTGAAAAGCACAAGCATCATAGGAAAATCAAATATGAGCACAACAATCAAGGAAAGAGGTATTCTCAAAAGCACAAGAAGAGTTTCTACCTAGACAAAGCAAGTAACTGTTCTAGTAGTGATAGTGAAAGTTCTTCAAGTGATAATGAAAATGAGATGTTGTTCATATCAAAAAAAGAGGAAGAACCGAAACATAAATTCATTATCATAAAATGTCTTAGATGTGGAAATTTTGGTCACCTTGAGGATGATTGCACAAATAATGATTTTGTTTCTAGTATGTATGAGGATTCTTTAGAAAACTATAAGGAAGATGCATGTATGGTTTTTGAAAAGGGTAGCACCTCTAGTGATAAGAAATCTGAAAAAGGCTTTGATGATTCAAAAAGCAATCAAATAAAGGATCTTGAAAGTGAACTTAGTAGTGCTCTTAGTGCTTTGAAAAAGGAAAGAAATAAGAATGCTAGACTCAAGGATAAGTTAGATGAATGTTGTATGGAGAGAGATGATCTTATAGAAAGTCTTGATTTCTCTATAGCTAAGACACAAGAACTCAAGGATGAGTTAGAGTCTAAGGTTCTTGAGTATAGTGAGTTAGAACTAAAAATGGCTTCTTTGAAAGAGGAAACTAAAGAGTACAAGGATAAGCTTTACAGATTTCAAGATAGCTCCAAAAAGGTTAAGTCACTCATCAAAGGTCAAAGAAATACAACAAATAAAACATGCCTTGGTTTTGTTAAGCCACACAAGGAACAAGTTGGAGAGTCTAGTAAGAGACTCCAAAAGGAAGAGAGTTCTGATGAGGAAAGTATTTCAGATCATGAGTCCTTGAATGATAGATGCACAAAAATAGAAAACAAAATTTAGAATGAGAAGAAGTTTTTAGGACCCAAGAGGTCAAATAAAGGAAAGTTTCAAGGCAGATGTTTTGCTTGTCATAGGTTTGGTCACATGGCTTCACATTGCATGGCTCAAGTGAAGAAGGTAAATAACAATTTCAGAAGTGCTAGTTACTTTCAAGGGTATTGCTACTCTTGTAAACATTTTGGGCACAAGGCAGTCTATTGTAAGGTAAATAACAGGAACAGGTTTGATCAAAACAGGTTTGGTCAGAATAGGTTTGGCCAGAACAGGTTTGGTCAGAACAAGTTTGGTCAGAACAGGTTTGGTCAAAACAGGTTTGGTCAGAACAAGTGGATTCAAAGATCAGGTTTACCTCAGAGAAAAAACATCGTCAAGTGTTTCAAGTGCAACAATGAAGGTCACATTGGACGCAATTTTTGAGCTCTGGTGATTTGACGGAAAACCTTCTGAACTGCCGACGACTGAGCCTCTAGGGTTTTAGATCGGAAACCTCTTCCAGAGTCTTTGGGGGTTTGCTGCTGGTTTTTGTTCTAGGATCTTTCGGTGCCCCGGGAGGGCCCAATGGGGTCTCTTCCAGGTTCTCTCGAGGGGAATAAGACCTCTTATGCGGAGATACTACAAGAAAATCTTGCGTCTTCCTCTGTTGATGCTCAGCGGAGTGCTTTCCATCTGCTATCCAAGAATTCATGCAAGGGTTCTCCTGTGCATAGAATCAATGGATGTCTCCCACAATCTGCGTCAAGACCAAAAATAGTCATCGAACCAGAGCTAGTTGAAGACACGATAAACTATCGGGCTACTCATGATTTGATCTACAAGTTCATGGGCATTCGACCCACCCTGCACTTTTTGCATTCCTGGGTGAGACAAAACTGGGAGCCTATCGGTGAGTACTCCTTATTTCCCATAAGCAATGGGTATTTTATTATTATTTTTTCTTCCCTAATGGATAGAAACAGAGCATTTGAATCAGAGAAGAGGAGCCATGGCCCGGCAGGGTTATTTGTCCAGCCGTGGAGAGCGGGTTTCGACCCTCGCATTGAGCCCACGGCTGTCCCGGTTTGGATCCGGCTGTATGCTCTCCCGATGGAGTTTTGGGGTGAGTAGATTCTTGAATTGATAGGAAACTCTCTAGGTAGATTTTTGGGAGTTTCCAAGGATACCATTGAAGGAAATACTGTTGTTTATGCGAGAATTTGTGTAGAACTGGATATTAGTCAACCGCTACCAGCTGAGATGGAACTGGAGTTAGCAGGACATTCCTGGATACAGCAGTTAGACTATGAAGCCCTACCTTTCCGATGTAGAGTCTATCATTTGCATGGCCATTTGGCAAGGTTCTGTCCAAATATCTTGAGCACCAAAGCAGATGCTCCACTGGGAATGTCAAATTGCTCCCGAGATGGTAAGTCCACTTCGGTCAAGGAACCACCTGTCATTCCCCCGGGTTCTGAGGGCCAGAAATATGGCTTTGAACAGCAGAAGAAAAGAAGAAACAAAAAGAGAAATTACAAGGAGCAAGCTCTTCCCAAGCCAACCAATCGGTATGAAATATTCAAATCTCTTGTGGATCAAGAAGACCAAACTATGGAAGGATCTGATGGGAACCTTGAGGATAATATCATCCTTACTCATGCCCCTCCCTCATCAACCCCTATCCTTGAATAGGTGATTGACTCCTCTGAGACTTTGCATCAAGAAAACCCAGGGACTCTGGTAATCCACTCCCCAGTTCAGCCCGTTATTAAAGATGTTACCATGGGAATTGCAGAAAAGCTCAGAGAAAGACCAGCTCTTGGAATTTCCCAGGTGGAGAAGAGGTCGAAAAACAGTAATTCCCAAGGGGTGGGCAGGAAATCCAATAAGGATCTAATTGCAGTGCAAGGAGATAAGCTAATCAATGGAGGATTGGCGAGAACAATTGATTCGTATTGCTCCCAAGGTTTCCAATGATTATTCAATCTTGGAATGTGAGGGGTTTAAACAGTAGAACCCATAAATATGTTGTTCAAAGACTTTTAGAGAGAAGTAAAATAGACTTTCTGCTCATTCAGGAGACAAAAATGTCATTAGACCTTATGAGTAAAACTGTCAGCCGAATCTGGAGGGGTGCTGGCCATATGGCGATGGCTGCTCTAGGTGCCTCGGGAGGGATTGCTACTCTTTGGAATCCTCTGGCGTGGATAGCAATAGAACATATAGCCTGGAGAGGGGTCCTAACATCTCTTTTTAAGAATATTGTTACAGCTAAACAAGTCTTAATTACAAATTTCTATGGGGCTCAGAACACCGATGGTCAGCGATTTCAATGGAAAGCTGTTCAAAACATGAGGTCCTCCCGGGAAGATTTTGATTGGATTATTGCTGGGGACTTCAATGCTAAATTATCTGCTAGAGATCAGGAAGGTGGCATCCCTGTTCTGGATACAGGGGACCGGCTGTTTATTGCCCAAGTCCAAGCCTTTAACCTTGTTGATATCAAAGGCCCTGGTACAAACTTTACCTGGACTAATAAGAGAAGAGAGCCATACAATAGGAGGGTTAAGCTTGACAGGTTTTTGGTCTCGGAGGAAGCTTATGTTAGATGGAATATCAAATTCCAGATTTTGGAGGGCCCAGTCTCAGATCACTCTCCCATTTTGCTGGAGGGAGGGACTATGTCAGGGAAGTATTACAAACCTTTTAAATTTGAAAATTTTTGGTTGCAAAAAGAGGACCTTCGAAGGAAAATTCCACAGTGGTGGGAAGAAGGTCGTCTCCCTTTTGGAACAGCTATGTTCAAATTTCATAAACAGCTTCTTTTTGTTAAGATTAAACTAAAACAGTGGAAGCAAACTAACAAATCTGATTTCCAGCTCCAACGGGCTCCCTTGTTGGACAGATGGAATGAGGTGCAAAAACAATTCGAGAGAAGGAATTATTTCTGAGCATCTTAAATTCGAGGATGACGCTTTACGCAAAGCGGTTGAGGACATTGATAATCAAGAAGAGATCTACTGGAGACAGAGAGCAAGAAATACTTGGCTATTAGAAGGAGACAGAAATACTAAATTTTTCCATCGCTCTGCCTGTGCTAGAAGGCAATTGAATAACATGGAATTCCTTCAAGATGAGATTGGAAACTCTTTTGACACTCTCCCTGATATGCACTCCCTCTCTATGGAGTACTTCTCAAACCTCTTCAAGGAAAGTATGCAGCATGATGTGGAAGCCCAAAATGAAGTCATTGAGGGCATTCCCTCTATTATTTCTCATGAAGAGAATCAGGCCCTTCTTAAGCCCATTGATCGTGATGAACTCAAGAAGGTGGTCTTTGGGATGTGCACAGGAAAATTGCCTGGTCCGGTTGGTTTCCCTATTGAGTTCTTTCAGGCCTTCTGGGATATCTTGGAGGAGGATGTGTTGGCTGTCACTGAGGAATCCCAAACTAACAAAAGAATGCTCAAGTCTCTAAATCACACCTTTATCACCTTAATTCCTAAAGGAGAGGGGGGGTCTCACATTTCTGATTTCAAACCTATTGCATTATGTAATGTGATTTACAAAATTATCACTAAAATTATGGCTGAAAGACTAAAACCCCTTCTTCAGAATATAATCTCCCCTGAGCAAGGGGGTTTTGTTGAAGGAAGACAGATCTTGGATGGAGTGATCTTGGCTCAGGAGGCTATCCATTCTATGCATAATTCAGGTAACAAGGGAATGTTCATCAAAACTGGATATGTCTAAGGCTTATGACAGAGTAGAGTGGGGCTTCTTGGTCAAGATGTTGGCAGCCTTTGGTTTTTCTCGGGACTGGATTGCCTGGGTCATGAGTTGTATCTCTACGCCTTCCTACTCTGTTTTAATTAAGGGACTTCCCTCGCCACATTTTGGAGCCTCTCGGGGTCTCCGCCAAGGAGATCCCTGCTCTCCTTATCTCTTTCTCATCTTGGCTGAAGGTTTAGGCAGACTCCTCCTGAGAAGAAGACGTCAAGGACAGATTACAGGAATCAAAATCGGGGCAGAAGTTTTGACTCATTTACAGTTTGTGGATGATATGGGTTTGGTGGGAGTTGCCAGCCTTAGGGAAGCAAGAGGAATCAAAGATTCTCTAAACGTCTACCTCCGGGCTTCTAATCAAGTCATCAATGAAACAAAATCAAAAGTGGTCTTCTTTAACCTTGATCAAAGGTCACAAGAGAGAGTTATGGAGATCCTGGGTTTCACTAGGACCTCCCTTCCCCGTTGTTTATCCGGGGGTTCCTCTGCATTTCAAAAAACTGAAAGCTGATTTCTGGAAGGACCTTTTGGATGGCATCAAAGAGAGAATGAATCACTGGTCTCATAGATGGTTAAGCTATGGGGGCCGACTAACTTTCTTGAAGTCTGTTATTCAGGCCATGCCTATTTACAAATTCTCTATTCTGGCCGCCCCTCCTTCAATTTGGAAAGAGCTGGACAAAGCGGCTAGAATTTTTCTCTGGGAAGGTGCCAATGGAGAGAGGAAATGGGCCTTGGTTGGTTGGGATAAGGTCACCCAGCCCAAGGAAAAAGGTGGCTTGGGCTTAAGAAGCTCCAAGTTTAACAATCGGGCCCTGGCTAGGAAATTGTATTGGAGGTGGATTTCCCAGCCTTCGTCCCTCTGTAGCAGAATCCTTTCTAGTAAATACTTGGGTCTTGTTCATCCCAACGACTTGGGCCGCTATCCTTTGGAGGGTAATGGATCTCTTGTGTGGTAGGCGCTCAAGCTTGGATCTCACATTATCAAAGATCAATTGTTTTGGAAAGTTGGGAGAGGGGAGAAGGCCCGGTTTTGGACTGATTCTTGGGATCAGCATCCTCCTATCCTTGCTGTGTTTCTTGATTTGCATCCGTTAAAATCAGCTCTTGAAGATAAGGGTTGGATTAATATTGAGAGCTACTTCAATACTAGCCAATTGGGGGAGTATAAGGTTCAAAAGTTTAAGCGGCTGGGTGAATGGCCTATTCCAATCCCTCCGGAGCAGGCTCCAACTCTAGAAAAACTTTTGGCAGAAAGGTTTCTTACTGGGAGAGATGAGGAGGATGAGCTTGCTCGGGGCTTTGGGAACCTTGGGGTTTATTCTGTGAAGGAGGGCTATGTTTCGATCCTTCCTGAGCCCCCCCCACACTCTTTTCCAGTTCTTGAATGGAGGAAGATATGGCATCCCAAGGGCTGGCCGAAAGTGAACTTCTTTGCTTGGCAGCTGATGCATAATGGTATCTTGACCTTTGACAACCTCAGAATTAGAGGCATCATTGGCCCTTCCCAGTGTGTTTTGTGTTATAGGAATGAGGAAACTGCGGATCATCTTTTGTTTGATTGTCCTTTCACACAGCAGATTTGGCATCGTTGGTTCTCCCACTTTAAACTTCAGGCGCTTGGAGACTTGTCCCGGACCAATTTATGGGAAAGCTGGAAGAGAGGTAGATTTATATCTAAAGCTCTTCGTACTGGCTGGGAGCTCGGTTTCCTTTTTATTTGGTGGCAGGTGTGGCTGGAAAGAAATGCTCATATTTTTCATGAAACCTTCTCTTCGGTGGATGGGATATGGCAGGTCATCTGGAGCAAAGTTGTGGAAACCGTTGCCATCTATGCTGAGGAGGAAAATCAGCCAGCCTCTAAGCCTTTGAAAGGGAGAGTTGCTGATCTTGAGAGACAGGTTAGAAGTTGTTGGAAACCTCCCCCAGAAGGCTGGGTCAAAATCAATACTGATGGAGCTACAAAAGGTAATCCGGGTAATGCTGGTAGTGGAGTTATCTGCCATGATCATGCTGGGACTGTGCTCTATTGGGAATTGCAAGGTCTGGGATATGCCACAAACAATGAAGCTGAGGCCTTTGCTATTAAATATGCCTCCATCTGGGCCGTCAAACAAGGTCACAGAAAGATAATCATTGAGTCTGATTCCCAAATCCTGGTTGGTGCTCTTGATTGCATGAGGAACTTTGCCTTAAAAGCTTGGAGGCTACGGATTTTGGTTTCCCAAATTTTAGAGCTTTGGAAGGAAGTTGAGGATGTGATACCTGTTTATGCTAGTAGATCTCTCAATAAAGCGGCTGATTTCCTTGCTAAGATGGGTGCTGAGAGAGAGGTTGGGATGCATCTGCATAGCAATATGTCTGTGGAGGATGCCAAGATCAGACAAGGCCTTGAACAATTTTTGAAATAATGTGCAAAGTTTTTTTTGCTAAGGGTCCTTTTTGTCGCGATATCACGACATGTAGTGTTGTCACGGCCTCTGGCTGGTTGCTGTCGTGATATTGCGATAGGTTGAGCCTCCGCGGCCTCTGGTGGGTTTCTGTCGCGACATCGCGACATGTCACGTTATCGCGTGTCACGATTCCGTGACATGTCGCGATATCACGACATGTCACGATTTTGCAACACGCGATTTCGTGACATGTCACGATATCATGATAGGTCCCACTTTCTTGGTCCGATTGGCGTTCTTGTCGTGCTCTCGTTCCCTTCATGAAGTTGAAAAGCAAAGTAAATATTTCGTCGCATTTTCGTGACAAGTTTGAGATTTGGAAGCTGCATGGTTTTCCTGTCGTGACACGTTTGGCACTTAGGCAGCTGGGTGGAAAATTGTCGCGATATCACGACCTGTAGCGCTGTCGCGGCTACGAGTTGGTTTTTGTCACGATTTCGCGTCAGGTTGTGCCTTCCTAGCCTTTGGCGAATTTCTTGCGCGATATCGCGCCATGTAGCGCTGTCGTGGCTTTTGCTGGGCTTTGCTAGCGATATTGTGCCTCTCTTGAAGATGCTGTTCAAAGGTGGTATTGTGTCACGTTTTCGCAACAGGTTGACTAATTGGATGTAGCTTGGCTTTTTTGTCATGATTTCGTGGCATGTTTGGCTCTTTTGCGACTGGTTGGTTTTTTGTCGCGATATCGCGACCCTCTTGCGGCATGATTGTTGTTTAGTTTTTTCGTCGCGTTTTCGTGATGCTTTCTGCGGTTGGCTGTCGAGGGCCCTTACTATCGTGATTTCGTGACATGTCGCGATTCCGCGACATGTCGCAATTTTGTGACATGTCACGTTATTGCGACTGTTGGCGCCGAAGTGGCCGTGACGGGTTTGCCTGTCGTAATTTCGTGACATGTCATGTTTTCGTGACTTGTCGCCTTTTCGCGTCGTCTGTTCTCTGTGCCTTGTGGCTGCCAGTCTTGCCTTTGTGCACTGACATTGTTGTTTTGCTCTTGGCTCTGGCTCGGGATGTGTTCTCTCCCGCTTGTATCTGGTTTTTGTATTAATACAAGTTTTCATTTTTTCAAAAAAAAACAATGAAGGTCACATAATCAGATAGTGTAGAGCTAAAATTCCAAAATACAGGAACAGGAACAATGGCATGATCAGGTCCAAGGATCAAGGCATGGACAAGAACAGGGATGAAAACAAGAACAAGAACAGTGACAAGAATAGGAATATGGACAAAGAGTTCAATATAAGGCCCGACAAGGAAGTTATAGACGTTGATGATGATCGATGCCTAATGGGAGTTTTACTCCCACCCCAGAATTAATCACCTCATCAGGAGGTGGGGGAGGGACTAAGCTAAGAGGCTCATTCTTAGTCCTAAGCCCCAAAGGTGGCCCTTTTCCATTGATGACAAAGGGGGAGAGATATGAGTAAAGGGGAGAGCTTCAAAGTGAAGTGGAAAGCTTCAAGTCAGGGGGAGCAAAACTTCAAAGGAATATTCTCAGTTATGGGCATAGTTTCTCAGTTGTTAGCACAGTTGGTTTCAGTTTTGGCTTTTGAGAAGTTTTTTCAGTAAAGGTTTGCCATTAATGACAAAAGGGGAGATTGTTGGCAATTTTGGGTACGTTGGGTACATTGCCTTTCCTCAAGTGTATAAGTTGTCATTTATGTCAAAAGGCATTTTTGTGTTGATATCAAAAAGAGTGTGATGTCAAAAATATCTTGAGAAGCTTCATAATGTTAAAGGGTTTTTATTAAAACCATGGTGACGGTTTTTCTTAAAACCAGTTGGACTCATTAAGGGTTTTTATTAAAACCAAGCTTAACTTAATGCAAAGGTTTTTTCTTGAAAAACCTTGAAGGTCCATGTTTATTATTAATAATTAAATTAACTCAAACCTTTGAAAAAGGTCTAAGTTTAATTTATTATTAATAAAATAATAATAATAATTATTATATTAATTATTATTAAAGGGTCTTTTAACCCTTAAGCGATGCAGATAAAGATTTCATTCACCAACGTGTTGCCATCGTTGGAGGAGCGCCGATGTCAAACAATTAAGGAGAAATGGCTATATAAGTGGGGATGATTTTCTAAAGTAATGGTACCTTCGATCGTTGCAATTTTGTAGCTTTGTGTCCTCCGTAAAAGTGATGTTTTTTGTTGTATTTCGTTTTCCATCCATATAGAATTGCTCAAGATTTTCTTGCGCTTGACATCCGACAGATTGCTTTTCTCTGAAATTTGATAAGACTGCGAACTATGTTTTCTGGGAGTTATGTTTTTGGACAGCGCTCATGATGATTGTGGTGGCTTGAGGAAAATGTTTACGTTTTTAGATCCTTGGCGATTGAAGGAAGACAACACATAGGATTACATTATATTTTTCATTGGGCACTTGTGCTCCAATGGTGGTGGTGTGTTGAGTGAAGAAGCATTGGGTAGAGGTGCCAAGTTTGACCCATGTTGTGGGCAATTTCATTTTGGTCGTGATGCACGAGGATAGCAGCAATGAAAGCGCTTTAGCATGTGTGGTGGTGTTATTCATTTTCTCCAAAGGTTGGAGAACTAAGGTTGGCCAAGTGTTGTGATAGGTTTTGAGTCCTCCTTCTTCATCAAAGTAAAGGTATGGGCAACTTCTTCCATGTATATTGTTGATGGTGTATTTTTTGAAACTGAGTTTGGAGTGAAAAGGTTGTCTACTAGGTATTTTTGTTGGTGTAAATCCTATTTTCTGGATATTGAAGATTGTTTATGCATTAAAATCATTGATGAGTTTTTGGGTGAATGCATAATTCTGGTTGAGGAAGAGGAAGCATTTTTGCACTATGGTTTATGTTAGTAAGTCTTGTTACTTGCATTAAGATGGTAAAACCCTTAGTTGGCTGTTTTGATATTGATGGTTGAGTTGCTTCCATAGAGGTTGTTTGATCAAGTTATTGCTTTACTTGATTCATGATATTGGGATTACTCCATTGAGTTGATCTGAGCAAGTTATTCTTTGCATTTGGTGATATTGTGTTGGTGGATGTTTTGTTCAAATATCTTTGGAGGGAAAAGGATTTCTACTTGTTTCCTTTTCTTGTGATGATTGGTTGATTGCTTCAAGGTTAATGTTGAGTTGAATGATGTTGGCTAAACCTTGTTTGATGAGCATTGTTGTTGAAACCCTAATTGATGGTGAAAGGAACATGAGTATCATTGTTATGTGATTCTTTGCATAGTTGGAAATTGTTGGGGTTTCATGTTCTTGAAAGAAAACATTCTATCCTATCCATTTCAGATATTGAGTTGAGTTTTCAGATTTGAGATTGAGATTGAGCTGAGTTGATTTGAGTTGAGTTTTGAGATTGGGATTTGAGTATAGAACATATTGAGTCTCTAAAAATTCTCTTTATGCTTCTATGAGTTTGACAAATCACATTGGGTCTCTAACAATTCACTTTGTGATTTTCTACTAAGAAAGTTTTTCTTGGTGAGTTTGCTGAGTTTGGACAAGTTTCGGTGGGGACTTTTGAGCATTTTTGGATAGGTTCCGGTGGGGACTTGAGTAGATTTGGACAGGTCCTAGCAGAGGACTTGTGAGCTAAGTTTGATAGTTCTATCAGAGAACTTGAGGACAGAGGTGCATTGGTTCTATGAGAAGAACCTGAGGACAGATTTGGCAAGTCTTTGAGAAGGCTTGTATGTAGAGGATTGATTTGTTCAAGTGTTGGACAGATCTAACAGACAAAGGAAGACTTGTACTAGACCGACTGACTGTGTTTGGTACAAGTTGCTTAGCTGATGTGGACATGATCATAGAAGGCAGAGGTCTCTTAGGCTAAGCATTGAGGACAGGAGGTCTTCGGTGGGAAGGAGTTCCACGTGCTGGCAAGAGGTAGAGGTAGCTAATCTTCTAAGGGATCATTTCCAGAGCAGAAGGGAAGGTATCTCCTTTGAGCAGAGGCTCATAAATTCATATTGGGGGAAGGTATCTCCTTTGAGTAGAGGCTCATAAATTCAGGTTGGGGGAAGGTATCTCCTTTGGGCCGAGGCTCATAAACATTGTAATTGGGAAGGTTTCCCAAATAACTTTGAGATAAATTTTAGAGAAAAGTTTTATGGACGTAGCCCAGCCATTCTGGGTGAACCACGTTAAAATTGGTTTCACTTTGTGGATGATCTTGTGCATTGTTTTGATATTGCTTTGGGTATATTGCTTTACTGTTTTGAAGTTTAAAAGAAAAATTAAAAAGAGGTCTTATACTGTTCACCCCCCCTCTCAGTATAAGCTTGTGTTCTTCATATTTTATTCTTTTAATTAAGGAGTAGCCCTTCTCTTGAATGTATATTTATGTTCTTTAAAGATACAAAAAAATATTTTTAGTCGAACTTGAGTATGGTGGTTACCAAGTTAACTGAAAAGAACTTTATTGATGCCATTGAGGAATTGAGAGATAGAAATATATTATAGTATGTATAGGGGATTAATGAAATGAATAAGTATTTGTTATTGCTGAAAATGAAGTTAGAATATTTGTTAATGTTGAGAATGAAGTTAGCATGTTTGTTATTGATGGATTTCTATGTATCAATATGCATTGGAATCAACATGGTTGCATATAGGGATGCATTTCATGATAGATTTGTTTCTAATATCTTTATAATTTCCATTCTCAATTGGTATCTATGAGTTGTTATTGAATGATCCATGGCATATTCAAGTGGTTAATGCTACAAGGGAATACCAAGACTTGCAAAACAAGTACCACGATATGGATATTGTGTGGAAAGTATTTGATAACTATTGGGGAGATAATATTGGTAGTATAAGATGAGTTGGTTGTAACCTCTCAATGAGAGTAAACTAATGTATAGTCAATAATTAATTTCTAGAAATATTTAAATGTAAAAGACCACATTATGTGATTCAACAATTTGGATAATGTATGTAAGATTGTAGTTGGCTTTAATATTTAAATTGATACTTGAATACATTCTCTGTGTTGAATAGAAAAGAGATTTAAATTTAAGCTATGAATAATAGACTAAGTTAATTAAGAATTATGGTCTTAATGTTTATAGGGAGTTTGTACATGCTTAATATTTAGGATGGATTTGTTTAGAATTGAAATGGCCATCTTGGAAATTGTGGGTGTAATCTATCAAATTTTTAAGAGGACTCTAAAGCTTGGCATGCATTATAAATTCATTGGTAAATAACTCTTGTGCTATAATGATCTGAATTACACTTTGGAAAATGTTTTCTAGTTTCATCATGGTAAAGGGAATATCGAGACAAGGGTTTCAACTAGTGACTAATGAATTCTACTCAATAAAATACTTTTTAGAGTTATATTGAGTGAATGAAGGTGATAGCAAAGTGAAAGTGACCTTTAGTCTCCATTAAAAAAAGAAAGTAAATATCTGGGTAAGACCCGAGAAAAAAAACTTGTATAGTTGATATCTATACTAAAGAAATAACCTTGGATTTTGGAATTATTAGGACTAGTTTTCCCTTATTAGATATTGAGCTTGAGATCATTACTAGAATAAATAGGTTGGTCTTGTGAACTGTGCTTAGTACTCCTACACTAAAGGAAATGTGTAAAGAGTAGATATTGGCATTGACCTTAGATATCATTCACTAAAGTAATTGTGAAAGGAGTAAAGACTAGGGTTTCACCTTTCAAAAGAATGAAAGGAATAGATCAATTAGCTTACAAAAATAGAAAGTTAGTTGATATAACAGGGATTTATATCTAGTACATTCCCAAATAGACATATGGATATGTAGGGATGGATGCACCCATAAGACATGAAGTTAGATATAGTAAATATTATAGGATAAAGGTTCTCTAGTGAATGATTTCTAGAGATTCAACCAAGTAACTGATGGTATAAGAACCTAATAAAACCTTAGTGAAGTTATATATATATATATATATATATATATATATATATATATATATATATATATATATATATATAAATGTGTGTGTGTGTGTGTGTATGTGTGTGTGTGTGTGTATAAAAATCTTGGTTAGACTTATATTTTTGAGTTTAGAAATTGGGTTATGATATTTGGTATCAGTGCATGGTTTGAAAGGGAATTGACTCATGATGCCACACTAGATGTTGGTGTGTAATAGAAAATATACTTAAGTGAGGGATATGAATGGTGGAACTAAATCCTATTAACTCTCTTATGTATGGTCAGGAATAATATAACAAAAGAGAAGGAGAGGAAGTACTTCCCAATTATGAGGTAGACATGATAGACCAATGTAGGGGAGAAAAACCCATAAGTAGGTTCCAATAATCCTAGTGATGAAAGAGAGGATATCACTACGACAGGGGCCCTACTTCGTGAGCAGGTGGAAACACAGAAATAGTTTTTGGATGCCATGTTGATTAAATAAATATAGGCTAGTATCTCTAGACTAGATTAGAGAAATGAACCCCTTATATAGGCACAATAGGCCAAGTTGTTAAAGGAAATGAAACATTTAAAACCTTCCAAGTTCAATGGAGAGGAATATGGTTACAAAGTTGAAACTTGGCTAAAGAGATAGAAATTTATTGTAATATGAAGAACTATTCCATAGGTACCTGAATATCCTATGCCACACTCCATCTACAAGGTGTTGTCTTGGATTGGTGGGAAACATTTAGTGAGGAACATGGGCTTGCATTAGTAGTTGATTTAAAATGAGAAGAGTTTGTAAAAGCTTTTAAAGAGAGATTCCACATGGAGCACTTTTATTCCCAATAGTTTTAAGAGTTCATCAAATTTTGATAAGGGACTAGGATTATGGAGGTATACTTCCAAAAATTCATCAAACTATTGAAGTATGTGCCTACATATAATGATAACATGAAGATTCATAAATTTATACTAGGATTAGATATTAGAATACTGCATGAAGTGAACATGCGAGAACCCATTACTATACAAAAGTCCTATGATCTAACTAGAAAAGTGGAAACTTATCTCAAGCCCTAATTTAACTATGAAGGGTTGTCTGAGTAGGATAAAGAGGCATTGAGAAAATAAATAGTGTGGGTTTCATAAAATGGGAAGGAGAATAGGCATAAAAAAAAATTCTCCAAATAAGACAAAATGAATAATAGGAAGTAGAGGAAGTTTAGGAGAAGGTTCTAAGGAAATAATCGTAATCCTAACAATCCCAACAGGAATAAAAAATCCAAATCATAGGGATAGGTTAACTCTCATTTAGTAGATAAAGCATAAGATGGATAGAAGCAAAAACACATCTAGAGCCCAAGACTAGGTGTTTTGAATATGGAGGACCACATTATGTTATTAATTATCCACGTAGAGCAGAAGCAAGTTCAAAAGGAAAGAAACTGATGTACAAAGAACCTGTACAAAATATTTATGCAATAATAGGGAAACATAATATTGAAGGGAAAGCTACTCCATTACTAATAAAAGGTATGATATTTGGTATAAATATTAGAATTCTAATTGATAGTGGTGTAACTGATAGTTTTTTTTCCACTAGCTTAATTAAAAATATATCAGAAAGACTATGAATCTTGGCACATGGGTGGAAGGTTGAGTGTGGCTTAGAATAGACCTACTCTATTGATTAGTGCTACCATATTATTAAAATCATCTTACCTAGTGGTATAATTGTAGGTTACCTTTATATATCACCACTACATGCATTTGATGTAGTCTTAGGAATGGATTGGCTATAAGAACGTAAGGCAATGATCAAATTTCATGATATATGGATTGAGTACATGGAGATTGTAAGGAAAGTACAAAGAGTGTACAACTCAAAAGGGGATTTTCAACCTCAAATTATCTCGGTAATGCAAATTAAGAAATCCATAAATAAGGGAGGAATGATCTATGTGGTTAAGATAAATAAAATTGAAAAATAAAAGAAGGAAGAGATATTTGGGAAACACCTAGTACTATAGGAATTTAGATATGTATTTTGAGAATATTTACCTAGAATACCTTTGAGTTGTAAATTTGATTTCATAATTGAGCATCAAATTGGAAAAGAGCCTATACATAGGGTTTCTTATAGAATGAACCCTATAGAAATGCAACAGCTAAAAGTGCAACTTTAAGGGTTGTTGAAGAAGAGGTTAATTTGACCTAGTGTGTCACTATGGGGTGCACCTATGCTAGTAAATAAAAAATATGATTCACTAAGATTATGTATAGATTATGGAATGTTAAACAAGACAACTATCAAGAATAGATATCCTCTATACAAAATTGAAGACCTTTTCAATCACCTTAAATATGCTACAATATTTTCAAATATTGATCTGAAATCGGGAAGAGGACACCCATATGACAATTTTTAAAACTCATTATGGACATTGTGAGTTCATTTTCCTTCATTTTGGTCTTACAAATACTTTGATGGTATTTATGAATTTGATGAACATCATTTTTAGGAAATAGTTGGATTGATTTGTTCTTGTATTTCTAGATGATATTATGGTATACTCCCAAAATAAGACAGAGCATAATAGACACCTTAGGATCATGTTGAAGCTACTAAGGAAGAATCAGCTATATGGGAATTTGTCCAAATGTGAGTTTTATATGTTACAAGTGCAATATTTAGGGCATATAGTATATGTAGAAGAAATTATAGTGGATCCTAAGAAAATAGAAGCTACTTTGAATTGACCGTCACCCATAAATGTGATATAAGTCCGAAGTTTCATGGATTTGACCAGATATTATAGGCTATATGTGAAATATTATACCAAAATAACCTCTCCAATTGCTAACCTTCAAAGTAAATGAAAATAATTTAAATGGGTAGATAAATGTGAGGTAGATTTTGAAGTGCTTAAGAAAAAGCTTACTACACCTCCTATACTAAAAAATCTGATCCTCAAGGTAGTTTTACTATTTACACAAATGCATATTTGGAAGGGTTGGGTGGAGTGCTCTCACATTATGGATCAATGGTAGCCTATGGTTCAAGGAAACTAAAATGATATAAGGTGAATTATGCAAACCATGATCTAGAACTGGCAACGATGGTGTTTGGTCTCAAAAGTTGGTAACACTATTTGGTAGGGAGAACCTTTGAATTGAGGATAATCAAAGTCTAAAATGCATATTTACTCAACCCCTATTAAATTCCATGTAGAGAATGTGGATGGAATTTCTTTCTAAATATGATTTTAGCATTGAATATATCAAAGAGAAGGAAAAGACAGTTATCGATGCACATAGTAGGAGAAAAAACATAGTTGTTATGACTCACATCCATGTAGACTTGACGGAACAATTCAAGGAAATGTAACATCAGGATGTGTATTACCATTAAATTTGAGAAAGGATGGTAACAAAACCCAAGGAAAATGGGGAATTCAATATTAAGGATAGATTCCTATGCTTTAAGGATATGATAGTAATTTTTGATATGGATGATCTGAGGAAAATGATCATGAATGAGGCACATAGGTCTTCGTATTTTGCTCACCCATGAAGGGCTAAAATGAGAGAAAATATGAAGAAATTTTTTTTGTTGGCTAAGAATGAAGAGGGAAATAACTGAATTTGTCACCAAATGTCTCGAGTGTCAGAATGTAAAGGTGGAATATAGACACCTTACTGGAATACTATATCCACATGATGTACCTATGAAAAAATGGTAAGTGGTCTCTATGGATTTCATTGTAGGTTTACCTAAAAATAGGATCCAACATGATGTAATATTAGTGTGGTGGATAGCCTAACCAAGGTTGCACATTTTATACCCAGTAATACTAAGGATGACATCATAGTTGTGGATAATAGATTTACCAAAGAGATATTTTAGATTTATGGTTCTTTGAAAGTAATCATATTGGACAATAAATCGAGATTTATATTCAAGTTTTGGCAAGCTTTACATCATGCCATTGGTATAAGGCTAAACATCAGTTCTACTTATTACCCAAAAATTTATGGACAAACTGAAAGAGTGAACCAGGTGTTGGAGTACATGCTTTACATGCACTATATGAATAAGAAGATCCAATGTGAGGATTATTTACATCTAGTAGAGTTTGCCTACAATAATGGTCACCATTTTACCTTAGGCATGACTCCATTTGAGGTTGTATATGGTAGAAGGTGTAGGAAACCATAAAATTAGGATAATATAGAGGATCAAGTTGCGTTTGAATCAAACATGGTCAAATAAATGGAATAACAGTTAAAAATAATTATTGAAAGGCTAAAATAATTCATGGACCGATACAAAAGTTTTTTTGATCTTAAGATATCACCAAGGAAGTTTTTTGTAGGTTAAGAAGTGTTTCATAGGGTAAAACCAAAGAAGAGCACTATTAACTCCATGAAAGTAGACCTTAATTTTATTGTATCCTTTGAAACTACAGAGAAGATTAGTCCTATGGCATATCGACTTGCCTTACCACCCAATTTTTTGAATATATGTGACACCTTTCATATTTCTTTGCTTAGAAAATATGTAGCTAATCCTAACCATGTGTGGGATTTCTCTAATTTGTAGATGGTGAATCTAAAGGCTACAGAGGTTCGACCAGTAAAAATCCTTGATTTTCAATCCAAATAAATAATGAAAGGGACTCTAGAGCAATGCAAGGTCTAGTGGAATCACTACTCCGAAAGAAATGCTACTTGGGAAAAGTAGTAGACATGCAAAAACATTTTCCATTCTTCTTTGAAAATACTTTTTAATTATTCTAAGTTTAAATTTGATGTTACACAAAGTACTATGTTAATCCTAAGGGGGGAGGATGTCATGGCCCTACCATGGTAGGTATTTTACTTCGATGGAACATACATTTTGTTGTGTTATTTTACTAAATAGGATGATTTTCTATTTCTTATTTTATTTATGCATGGAATACAATGTATTGAAATGATGCATTTAATTAATTGAATAACTGAATATTTCATGTTGGATAGTTTTTGCAATGTATATTAAGGGGGAATAATTTGATGCTACTAATTGATGCACCTTGTCGGAGCCATAACTTGTGAGAACCGTATGCCCGTTTTCATTGAAATTTAATAGGTGGTTCCACGTGCATGTTTTGCATCAGGATTTGATCCTCTAACCCTCCAAAAATCATGTTTTTGGGACCTAAATCTGACATCTAGTGCCCAAAATTATCTTTTAGAAAAGGTTCCCAAGTTTTTGGGGTTTTTTTGGCTGTTAGAAGTTTATTATGTTTTGTTATACCTTAATTTGAGACCTAATATTTTAAATTAAGGTTCATTATTGTAAGAGGGATGTGTGCACCAAATTTGGGCACAATCCGACTCATTTCTATTTTTAGCAGTTTTTAGAAAAAATATCTATTTTTAACAGTTTAAAAAAAAAAGACATTTTTAGGGTTTCTTTGGTTTTCAGTTGCTATATGATGGATTGCAATATTTTGTAGAAGGGGTGTGAATTTAGGAATGATAAGAATATCAATTGGTGGTTTTCTTCCATTTTTGCATTTGTGTTATGTGATTGGAGTCCATTTTGTTGGTCTCTTGTAGCTGAGTTCACACCATTTGGTATCAGAGCGGGTGTAATCTTGCTAGTGAAGGGAAGATGCCACCTAGAAGATATGCCCATATGAATAGGTAAATCAATGATCTAAATGCAAAAATAGCACAACTGACTAGTGTGATTGATCACATGGGAGACATATGTCCCAGGGCACATGTAGATCAACGATTTGATAATGAAAATATACCTGAGGAATGTGGATATGAGATCTACAAAGAAGTAGAACCAGAGGGCCAAGAGGAAGAAGGGTACAATTTTGAAAATCAACTGATACAAGCTCTAGAGGGGCTTAAGGGGAATCGATATGGGATCAAGATCGAGGTTCCCAAGTATGCTAGTGGGTTGAAACTAGAGGAGTTGATCGATTGGATAAATAGCCTAGAAAAATATTTTGAATGTAGTAACCTTACTGAAGAGAAGAAGGTTAAGCTCGCATGCACAAATTTTAAGGGACATGCATTTATTTGGTGGGATCATTTACAGACTACACGATAGAGGAATGGAAAGGAAAATATCAGGGATTGGACAAAGATGAAGAATAAGTTATAAGAAAAATTTATACCTATAGACTACTCTAAAACCCTATTTCATAGATTTTAGAATATCTGACAAAATTATCAAATCATTGAGGACTATACTAATGAATTCTACAAGCTATCAATTCGAGTGGAGCACAATGAGACAGAGGACCAAAATACTGCTAGGTATGTAAATGGCCTAAGTTTTGTTTTTCAAGATGAGATGAGCATGCATCATACTCTTACAGTGGAGGATGTGTATCAAATGGACCTCAAGGTAGAGGAGAAATTGAAAAGGATTAATAGAAGAGGTAAGAAGGAATTCACACCCTCTTTAAGTCAGGGTCGAAGTGGATCTAATTTTATCAAGGGAGAATCCTCAATTCTTGCTAAACAAGAAGAATATAGGTATAATATGAGAGGAAGAGGATACCAATGAGGTAGAGGTTACGGTGGTGGATGAAATGGGAATGATCTAAGGAGGTCGTATACCTATTATGGATGTGGTGAGGAGGGGCATAGAGCATTTGAGTGTCCCCAACATGATGTCCAAGAAAGGGGTCAAGGAGGACAAGGAAGGGTCAATCTGGTTGATATGGAAGAGTAGGATGAGGATGAAGTTGTTGCTAACATGGGGGAAGCACTTATGATAAGGAGGATGTTGATTTCTCCTAAGAAAGAGATGATGCTGAGAAAAGCAAAGGGGTAGACCATACATGGTGAATATTCTTGGCTGTGAACGAACATATTTTGAACAAGGTGTACATCAGGAGGGAAGGTATGTAACATTGTCATTGATGGTGGTAGCTATGAGAATATGGTGTCAAATATCATGGTTGATAAAATGCACCTAAAATGTGAAAAACATACTTATCCATATCACATATCATGGGTTAAGAAGGGGAATGAGGTACTAGTAGATCAAAGGTGTTTAATTAAATTTTCAATTGGGAGTACTTACAAGGATGAAGTGTGGTGTGATGTGATCTCTATGGATGCATGTCACATTCTATTGGGAAGACCTTGGTAGTATGATAGGGATACTAACCATAATGGGAGAAATAATACTTACACATTCTGGAAGGATGATGTAAAGGTAGTTCTTGTACCTCTGAAGGAGGATGGGCCGAGTGAGATCTTGTTTATGATGAAGGAGTTTCTTGTAGAGATCAAGGACGCTAGCTTCTGTTATGCCTTAACAACTAGGAAGCTAGAAATAGAGGAAGTGGTTATACCTACAGTAGCAGCTAAGTTGATAAGTGAACATAAATATATCAGACCAGAGGAGTTACCATATGGGCTACCACCAAAAAGGGATATCCAACATCACATGGATTTTATTCCAGGATCAACGCTCCCAAATTAGGCAGCTTATCGGTTGAACTCGACACAAAATGCAGATTTGAGTAGGCAAGTGACAGAGTTGATAAAGAAAGGATTAGTTAGGGAGAGTATGAGTCCATGTGCAACTCCAACATTGCTAACCCCGAAGAAATATGGTGATTGGTGAATGTGTGTAGACAATAGAGCCATAAATAAAATCATAATAAAGTATCAGTATCCTATGTCGAGAGTGGATGACATGATGGATGGATTGGCTGGAGCTAAATACTTTAGTAAAATTGATCTGCGAAGTGGCTACTACCAAATTAGAATTCGAGAAGGGGATGAATGGAAGATAACTTTTAAGATAAAATATGGATTGTACGAGTGGATGGTGATGCAATTTGGGTTGTCTAATGCATCCAGTACATTTATGCGATTGATGAACAGAGTACTACAGGAACGTAATGGTAAGTTTGTGGTTGTGTATTTTGATGATATTTTGATTTATAGTAAAATTGAAAAAGACCATTTGTTACACCTGAAATTAGTGTTATACATGCTCAGGAAGGAGAATTTGTATGTCAACCTGAAGAAATGTAGATTTCTTCAAGATATTTTAGTGTTTTTAGGATTTGTAATCTCAATAGATGGCATGAGGATGGATGATGAGAAAGTGAAGGTGATTCTGTAATGGCCTATTCCACTATCTATAATAGAAGTGAGGAGCTTTCATGGACTAGATACCTTTTATAGGAATTTCATCAAGAACTTCAGTAGTATAGCTACCCCTATAACTGAGTGCATGAAGGGGAAAGAGTTTGTATGGACTACGACAACAATAGAGAGTTTTGAACTCTTGAAGAAGAAGGTGTTGAAAGCCCTTGTTCTAGTGTTACCATATTTCAGTAAGGTGTTTGAGGTTGATTGTGATAACTCATTTGTTAGAATTGGTGGTGTCTTAAGTCAAGAGGGCCGACCTATAGCATTTTTTAGTGAGAAGTTGAATGATGCAAGGAAGAATTATTCTACATATGATGTGGAATTTTATGCAATTGTGCAAGAATTGCAACATTGGAGGCACTACTTAATCTCAAAGGAGTTTGTGTTGTTTACTGATCATGAATCATTGAGGTATGTCAATTCTCAAAAAAAGTTAAATAGCAAACATGCCGAATGGGTTTCATTTTTGCAACAATATACATTTGTCTTGAAACACAAGTCAAGAAAATAGAATAAGGTTTTTGATGCATTGAGTAGGAGAGTCTTGTTGTTGACCACTATGGAGAATGAAGTGGTAGGATTTGAGGGGATTAAATATCTATATGAATCTGATGTGGATTTTGGGAATATTATGCAACAGTGAAAAAGTGTGGTAGGGGGCGAGTCCCATACTATTTTTGAAGAGTATTTTTTATAGAATGGTTACTTATTTAAGGGTAATCAATTATGCATTCCCAATGGCTCTATGAGAGATAACATATTAAGGGAATTACATAGTGGGGGTTTGGATGGTCATTTTGGAGTAGTCAAAACTACCACTCTTGTAGAGGAGAAGTACTAATGACCAACAATGAAGAGAGATATAATCAAGTTTGTCTCTAGATGTAGAGTATGTCAAATGGCTAAGGTCCATGTGCAAAATACAGGGTTGTATATGCCACTGCCAGTTCCTATAGGACCATGGACTGATCTGAGTATGAATTTTATGTTGGGATTGCCTAAGGAATAGAGGGGTAAGGATTCAGTTTTTATTATGGTAGAAAGATTTTCAAAAATGGTGCATTTCATTACTTGTAAAAAAAATAATGATGCAACTAGGACTGCAGTCTTATTCTTTGATGAGATTGTACGGTTGCATGGTGTTCCAAAGACTATTACTTCTGATCAGGATACTATGTTCTTGAGTCACTTTTGGAGGATGTTATGGAAAATTTAGAATACTAGGTTGCAGTTTAGTAGTGCTTACCACCCACATACTGATGGGCAAAGAGAGGTAGTGAACAGAAGCTTGGGAAACCTCTTATGATGCATATTTGAAGAAAAACCAAAACAATGAAATTTAGCCTTGTCACAAGCTGAATTTGCATACAATAGTTTAGTGAACAGGTCAATAGGTAAATCTCCTTTTCAAATTATTTATGGTCAAAATCCTAGAGGTGTATTAGATTTGGTTGAGTTACCAATTGGGGAACAAGTTAGTGATGATGTAGAAGCATTTTTTGAGCATATCCAGGAAGTGCAAGAGTCAGTGAGGGAAAAATTGCAGAGTAGTAATGCTCACTACAAAGAGTCTGTTGATGCACACAGAAGGGTGAAAGTTTTTGAATAGGGTGATATGGTCATGGTTCATCTTAGGAAATAAATATTTCATAAGGGGACATATAACAAACTAAAACTTAAGAAAATTGGGCCATGTAGGATTTTGAAGAAGATCAATGATAATGCCTATAAAGTGGATTTGCTCGATGAATTTGATAGTTCACGCATTTTTAATGTTTCTAATTTATTTTAGTATCCTGGTACTTCTGAGGATGGTGCATTATAGGATATAGTAAATTGGGCATGACAGATGCCTAAGAAGAAAAAATATAGAGTTGCACAGGTGCTCAATAATAAGGTGATCACCACCAGACATGGGAGCTATAAAAAATTCTTGGTTTAGTGGGAAGGATTACCACAGTCAGATAAAACTTGGGTTTTAGAGTTATAGCTAAATAAAATTGATAACCAGAAGCTACAGGATTTCAATTTAGCTAAACTCGCAAGAGCTGAGTTCTTTTTCACTAGAGGAGAATGATGCACCTTGTCGGAGCCACAACTTGTGAACTATATGCCCGTTTGACTTAAAATTTAACAGGTGGTTCTACATGCATGTTCTACATTAGGATGATCTATGATACTCCTAATCCTCTAAAAATCATGTTTTTAGGACCTAATTCCGACATCTAGTGCCCCAAAATTAGCTTCTAGAATAGGTTCTCAGGTTTTTTGGGTTTTTTTGGCTGTTAGAAGTTTATTATGTTTTGTTATACCTTAAGTGGAGACCTAATATTTTAAATTAAGGTCATTATTTTGAGAGGTATGTGTGCATCAAATTTGGGTGCAATCCGACTCATTCTATTTTTAGCAATTGTTAGGAAAAAGATCGATTTTTAGCAATTTTTAGAAAAAAGACATTTTTAGGGTTTCTTTAGGGTTTCTTTGGTTTTCGGTTTCTATATGATGGATTGTAATATTTTGTATAAGAGGTGTGAATTCAATAATTATAATAATATCAATTGGCAATTTTCTTCCATTATTGCATTTGTGTTATGTGATTGGAGTCCATTTTGTTGGTCTCTTGTAGCTGAGTTCACACCACTAATAGATTATACTTTTGTAGGAATAAGTTTTCCTTGTAGGTGGAAGAAAGTATTTACCATAGATAATGGGATGACGGAAATGATATGGATGATTTTGTCACTGAACAACTAATTTGCTGCCTTGTTGAACTATACCTCCTTTCCACATGGCATATTAATAATATCTATTAAGGTTTGGGGTTGTGTGTTGGTTGGGGGTTGAAAACAACTTTTGAGTTGGCTAAAATTGATCCCAAATGCATTAGATAATGAACATAAGTCCATTTTATTAGCACCTAAGCACACTTAGTTAATCAACCAAGAGCAAGGGTACTTGGCTTGGACCTATTTCTTGGTTGAACACTTGATCGATGACTATAGATTGTGGCACACCTTTGGTATTGTTAGACCACCATATTGATGGTGGGATTTGTATGTTTTCTTGTTGACTCCTTATCCCTATTTGGTTCACATGTCATGGGTAGTTGCTTATTCTATTGTTTGAGGGTGGATATAAATATTTTTATAGATGTAAGGTAAGTTCCACATGCATCATGTGGTTGTGCCTTAGCACCAAAAAGAAAGGAAGCCACCCTTTATAGAATAACCAACACATGGGATTCATGAAAGCCACCGCTTAGTGGGGGCTAGTTCACTAGTGGTTGGTGCAATCAGTCAAGTAGTCTGCTATTGATTGGGTTGTTTGTTTGACCAACATGTTACTTGATCCACCTATTATTTTACTATTGACCAATTGAGTTTGTGGTCATAACTATGAAAACGTCTTTTTGAATTAGAATAGTATTTAATTTTTTGAATTAATGAATGATAGTTAGTTTATTTAAATTAAAAGAAGGGTATATAACTAGCTAAAAGTATGGGATTTTAAATGATTAAAAAAAATAGTTTTATAAGTATTTAATTAGTTAAAAGTATGGGATTTTAATTGATTAAAGAAATAGTTTTATAAGTATTTAATTAGTTAAAAGTATGGACTTTTAATTGATTAAACAAAATAGTTTTATAAATATTTAATTAGTTAAAATTATGGGCTTTTAATTGATTAAATAAAATGAATAGTATGGGTGTTGGATTAATCAAAAGTATGGGTTTTGATTAATTAAAAGAATGATATTTATGAAAATTTTGATTAATTAAAAGTATGGGTTTTTGATTGATTAAAAGGATGTTTATTGAATTATTCTATGCATTGATAAATGATAAATGGTTTTTATTATTAAAGGATAAAATGACTCTCCTTCTATGATGAAATTAATAATAGATAACTTTCATTCTTGGATAATCAATACATTTGTGTGACTAATGAGAGAAGTGTGTTACTATAGAAGAAGGGAATATTAGATTAAAAAATGGATGTGGGTAAATTATGGGGTTTCATCCTTATGATTTGAGTAAATGATTTATTTATAAATACATTGAGTACTTTGTATAGTTGAAATTTGGCATCATGTTACATAAGTCATTTAGAAAATGCATTTAGTTGCATGCTTCATAATATCTATGAGTTATATTTATCTCTTACTACCATCAATTGATGGACAAGAAAGAAGGATAAGGCTGACACTTAGATCCAATATATTGAAATTTTTGACATATAATACTAAACACTTGTTTTGAAAAATCTTATTGTCGAGTAGACTCTATTTGAGCAATCTCCTTGTTAGATAATGATGTACTAATTTATTATTATAAAGAGTGGTGGTACTTTTACCCTACCTGGAATTTTTTTTTTTATTTGTGGAAAACATCCCAAAAGGGATGCCACTTTCGGGTAAAGACCCAAGGAGGTAGGGGTATCCATTCCGCCAAAAATGCCTAGGACTCGAACCTGGCCTACCACCTTTGACATACTCAAGGAGCAAACAAACACACAAAACCAATTTAAAAATAAGTAAATAACAATAAAAATAATAAAATAAAATAAAAAACATGCTCCTTGAGTGTGTCAAAAACAAAAGCACAACAAAACATGCACAATAATATAAAAGAAACCACAACACGAACCACATAGAAAAACACAAGAACCACATAACAAAACACAAACAAGACAAAAACAACATAACACTACAAAGACATAACCCAAAAAAAACATGAAAAATAAACACAACCAAAACCTAAAAAATTAAAAACAAAAATTAAATAAAATTAAAAATAAAAAACAACCAACAAAAGACAATAAAAAAAACAAAAAACATAGAAAACACTCACGCATAAAAACACGAATTAAAAGAAACAAAGAGAAACCCAAGAACAAGAACGAAAAAAACACAAGAACAATAACAAAAAACATAAAAAAAAACACAAAACAACAAAAATACAAGTGAAAGCATGAGATTTCGGAATAAAAGAAACACTAAGGTGTAAATAAAAATAGAACTAATTTTATGCATATAATAACACGAATATAATCAAATTAAAATGCAGGAGCACGGACCTTTTTATTAATAAGATTTCGCTCGGTTACAATACATCTCTTCTGTTACATATTTTTTTTTAAATACACCAGATGAATAGTGATCTCCTTCCGCATGCCCACATTTGAAACAGGCGGGTTAAAATGTTGCCGCTAATGGTTGCTGATGAATCCTTGTTGTTTGCTATTTTTCCTGCGGTCAAAGAAACAATAAAAACGTTTAGTAGCACCTGTAACAAGGAAGTAAGACGTAGGCAAGAGAACATGCAGTTGAAAATGTAATGCAGATATAGAACGCAACAGCACGATAATATATAATCTCTAAACTATTTAAATATGGCAATACGTGATATATATTTCTTAAACTCCATGTTGTAAACTATGTAACAGCATACAATAAAACACAAGATATACGCGTGATATAGAATGAATCGAAATAAAGCTAGCAAAAGACGTGGGGTGCCCAAGCGGGCTGCCCTCGTTAGAACTTAGTTTCGACGCCAATCCACCAGGGATGAGCTTGAAATCTAAAACTATGGTGTTGTCGGAAAATTAGTGGGATATAGTGATCCACTATCGAGTATTACTGTCTGGGTTCACCTTCAAACAACCACCAATAACCTCTCTTCAGAAAGAGATTACAGGTGCAGAATATTGAATCCAAAAGGAATATGATCGGGTCTCTGGATGAGCAGCACTTCATTGCATTTTTTAAAATGCTTCGTCCATATTTTTAAATGCTTTGAGCTAGTTTTTATAGAAGATTCCGCTTCTAAAATATTAATGTCAAAACCCTAAGTCTACAGGTGCCATCGAGATTTGACTGTTGTCAGATTATTTATGAGACATGGCTCACACAGAGATTACTACCGAGAACTTACATCAGCAGTTATGAGGCACGGCCTCGGACTAGATTTGCTGTTGAAACTATTCGTCTCATTATTGCAGTTGGTGAAGTCTTCCGCTTAGTTAAAATCTGCTTTAAATTGCTTTTGACTGATTAAATGTTTGCCTTGAATGCTGACGTGTCGCCTCTGATTGGTCGAATCTGCCGTTCTACAAACCCACGGGGTCTCTTTGAAAAGGGGCACGTAGGGGTGCCACGTGGCGGTCATTCGTTGGATGTGGCGGCCACGTCAAAGTCCGCCTTTGATTGGAAAAGTGTTTGCTGCCGAAGTGTCGCGATATCGCGATGTCACGATATCACGACACTTCGGCCGAGGTTCCCCTTCTGGGCCAAAGGTGTCGCGATATTGCGACGTGTGATATCGCGACACCTTTGGCCGAGGCTCCCCTCCGGACCAAAGGTGTCGCGATATAGCGACGCACGATATCACGACACCTTTGTCCGAGGCTCCCCTCGGGGCCAAAGGTGTCGCGATATCGTGGCGCGCGATATCGCGACACCTTTGGCCGAGACTCCCCTCGGGGCCAAAGGTGTCACGATATCACGACGCGCAATATTGTGACACCTTTGGCCGAGGCTCCCCTCTGATCCAAAGGTGTCACAATTTCACGAAGCGCAAAATCGCGACGTCGCAATTTCGCGACGTCTAAGGCCAAGGTTCCCATTTTTTCTAAGGCTTGTTTGCTTGTGAAGTTTTGCTCTTGATTGAGGCTTTCTTGCTTAAGACTTAAAGTTTGTTAAAGGCTCACTTTAGATTAAAGACTTTAAACGACCAACTTTGCTCTGCCATTTTCCGACCTTCTAAACTGCTGTGCAAGTGGCTAGGACCACTATTTGACCTCTAAGGGCTGCCCTAAAAGCTGTGTATGTCAATGCGATCAATTTTTGTAGTCACTTAATCGAATCGGTGCTACTTTGGTGTCTACAGATGCCCCTTTTTGGGATGCACTGTGCATGGCACAGCGCCAAGCAAAAATAGAAAACCAAAGCACTAATGATTAGGGTTCCTTGGTAACCTAACCAACTTTTGATCCCCCAAGTATGGAAAGGGCATGCATTCTTGAATCCTTGCTTCTGACGAGCTAAGGAATTTGATTTCAAGTGTTAACCTGTTATGGTGAGGTGTGACTTGAGCTTGGACATTGATCAGTCATGATTAGGCAAAGGGCGTAACCTTTTGTCCACAGGGGAAACCTTGTGTTCATGCTTCGGGAATGCCAAGTATTTGATCAACTTAATGATTGCTTGTTTACTGCCCCAAGAAGGAGTGTGATTGTCTTTGTCAATGATTCTTTGAATGCATGTCATTGCCTTGATTGGGTGTGTGCTTGTTGATTGGTGACTAAGTGTGACTAACCCCTCAAGCGACGAATCGATGAGGGAATGACCTTCATGAGAAAAGCGACGAGTCGCTTGACCCAAGATGACTTAGGTTAGGGTGCCTTTAGATGTTTTACTGTTTAAGCACGTGTAGTTTTCTGACATGTGGACCTATTTTTGGTAGGTGTTAACCCTTTTGGTGATGCCATAATGGGGGGAAATCATCAACAACCCATCTTCCCGTGGAGCGGTCCGGCTATGATAGCCTTCTTGGGGAAGTAGGAGAGTGACAATTTGAACCCCGACATCGATGTTTTGTATGCCAAGAGTTTAAGTGCAAGAGCACTTGTGTCCGGCAATGCTTATTTCTTATGTTTTTGTGTTGCATTTTTGTGATGTTTTTGTTGTTTTAATTTTCTTTCTTTGTGTATATGTCATGATTTTATGCATAATGATTGATTTTGATGGATGCATGCTACTTTATATTGATGGATGCATATGTTGTGATGAATGCAAATGTATGTGATATGCAGAGATGAAATGGATGGATGGACTTTGTGATGTTTGGCTATGGCACCATAGACTGTTGAAGATTCTATTATTTTGTTTTGAGGTGATTGCTTGGATACATGGTTTTGTATGTATACATGTGGTTTTTCTTTTGTTTTTGTATTTTATGATGGTATTGTAAGGATGAAAAGTAGCGCAGTCGGTTTAGAAATGTAGCTAAGGTTTTATGAGACTCAGACGGTTTTAACTTACTAGCCATGACTGTACTTTAGCTTTCAATATTTTGAACAAGGTATGAATCGGACTTGTTTTTGACCAAGTTATTTCACATCCCTGTGTGTGCAATTGAGTTCATTATTGTGGTATTTATTAGGATACCGCCAGTGCCAGATGGGCTTTCAACCGAACCTGTACTGAGGATCACCTAATTAGCTCCACTAACTCCTTTATTGTATTTAGTCAGATTTGTCTGCGATGCTATCTAGGATACCATAAGCTAGCTCATCCACATGCAAAAATTTATCTGTACACAATTCAATGTGACAGATATATCATCATGCAGGAGGTTTACCGCCAGTGACCGATAGGCTATCAACCAAACCAATACTAAAGCTTGCCTCATGACCTGTCGAAATGCTAAGAGTTCCAGGGATTCAAGTTCGACTCTCTTCTTTTCTTCAATTGTATTGGGATACTTGCTCCTTTGTAGTGATAAAATCACTGTTTATTTTGATTTATTTTTCTTTTGAGCAAGGGATTGGGGATATGGAGTGACGATAATCACTATTGTTTGTGCCTTTTGATGTGTGCACTATAGTATGTCAAATTTTTTTTGGAGTTTTGACGCTTGCAAATTTTTGATGTTTTGCAACTATTGAGAACTTTGGGATTTTTAGGGAATTGGGTAGGGAGAATGCTTGTCCTTTTGCCAACTCTCAGCATTCCAAGGGTCATTCGCACGGGGGGATGAGCAAGATAACTGTTTTGCTTATGGTGACCTAGATTACTGTGCAGGTTTCATATTTCATTTACACAACTTAGGAATTATTATGTGTTTTAATTTGTGTTGGGATGTTACGTAACAAGGCGTATTTCAAGTATGACTCTACCTTCGTAAAATCTGTCCGACCTGATACATGACATAGCTAAAGATCAAAATGATGACTGAATCACGAAAAACCCTTGATGCATGAAAGACCACTGACTCTAGTATGGTAAAAGCAATGCATGGTGTTTTTGTTGTTTTTTGGAAAATGGAACAGTGTGGAACAAGATGGACTAGCGGATTTATTACAACCTATGGTGCCCTTGACCTGTACGACCACAAATATGCAATGTATGGATGCAATGGTTTAATGCAACTATGTATTTTTGTATTTTTGATGGATTGATTTTTGTGAATATGAAGATGAAGTGCGAGAAGAACTCTCTTATTGATGAATTTGAGTATGCCTAGAAATGAGATGCAATTTTTTGTTGTTTTTGATGATTTTTGTTGTTTTTGAATTTTCTTGATGGTGACCAAGGGATTTCGAGAATCCTTGGAGCCTTTTTGGGTATCGACCAAGCGATTGCAAGAATCCTTGGAGCATTTTGGGATTGACCAAGCGATTGCAAGAATCCTTGGAGCATTTTTGGGTTTTGACCAAGCGATTGCAAGAATCCTTGGAGCCTTTGGGGATTGACCAAGCGATTGCAAGAATCCTTGGAGCATTTTTGGGTTTTGACCAAGCGATTGCAAGAATCCTTGGAGCCTTTGGGGATTGACCAAGCGATTGCAAGAATCCTTGGAGCATTTGGGGGTTGACCAAGCGATTGCAAGAATCCTTGGAGCATTTTTGGGATTTGGCTCTCTTAGATATGAAATGGTCGTAAATGATTGATATTCAAGGGTTCTGTTTCCTTGATACCATCAAGAGAAGCTAGCCGGTATGTCCCGGGTCCTATTCTTCTATCAATGATATATGGACCTAACCAATTTGCTACAAACTTGTCCCTTAGGTGGGAGGGCAAACTGGAATTTTGCTGGTTTTCCTTCAAAACCAAATCATCGACCCGAAAGTCCCTTAGGTGAACTTTCATGTTGTAAGCTTTCTTAAGTCGCTCTTGATAAATACGTAAATGCTCGAGAGCATTAACGCATCGTTCATCAAGCAACGTAAGCTGGTCTAACCAGGCTTTCCACGCAAAATCATCGTCGATGAACTCCTGCATTGATATGCGTAGGGAAGGAATCTCTGACTCGAGAGGCATGACTGCCTCGGAGCCATACATAAGCAAAAACAGAGTGGCCCCAGTGGGTGTCCGAATGCTAGTGCGATAGGCCCATAGGGCAAGTGGGATTTGAATGTGCCAATCCTTATGACTGTCTATGATGGTCTTTTTAAGGATGGCAACTAGTGTTTTGTTTGACGCCTCTGCTTGCCCATTCACCTACGGATAATAGGGTGTCAAAAAGTTGTGCTGAATTTTGTACTTTGTGGTCAAAGCACACACGTCTTTGTTCTTGAAAGGTGTTCCATTATCCAAGACTATTTTGGATGGAATACCAAAATGACATATGATGTTATGCAAAATGAACTCCGCAATGCGGGGTCCTATCGTAGAGGTAAGCGGAATTGCTTCCACCCACTTGGTAAAATACTTTGTGGCCGTTATGATAAACGTGTGACAGCCTGACGATGCAGGGGAGATCTTTCCAATTATATCGAAGCCCCACTGTGAGAACGGCCAATCAGACTGGACTGTTTGCAAGGCCTGAGAAGGAATGTGCATCAAATTGGCATGATGTTGACATTTCATGCACTTCTTGACATAGGTGCAACAATCTCACTCTAAAGATGGCCAATAATAGCCCATGCAAAGAATGTGCTTTGCAATGGCCAAACCGTTGAAGTGGCCACCACATGTACCATCGTGCGCATGGGCAACTGCCCAAGTGGACTCTTGCTGGTCCAAGAAACGAATGAGGATTCCTTCATAGCTGCGACGATACAAAAGGTCTCCTATCAAGACATATTTAGCTGCTTTCTGCTTGAGTGCTCGTTTTGCAGCATGAGTCAATCCAAGTGGGAGATTACCTAGCTTGAGGTAGTCTCTGATGGGTAAATACCAGTCCTGTTGATCAAAAAATTTGACAGTATGAACAACCAATCCCTCTTGAAGTTCATCCCTGGCAAACGCTGAATGGGACAGAACCTGCAAGAATAGCGTTGTGTTGCTGTTAATGGGAGTAGGGGAGAACAAGGACCCCCAGTTGGCATTTTTTAGATGATCGTGGATTCGAGAGAGCTTATCCGAGGATGGCTCAATCTGGATCATGTGGATTCCTGGTGTTAAGTCAGAGCTTGCACGCTCCATCGCGGATTGCGATAAGGTTTTGACTTGAATGGTTGTCATATTGCCGAAAAGGTCTTGCGGAATTAGTGACCCCAAGGAGGCCATTGTGTTCGCAAAACAATTCTATGATCGAGGGAGGGCCTCGATGTCATACCACTCAAGTTTTGCCAAGAATTTTTCCACAAGGGCTTTATAAGATTTCAGAACTGGGCATTTGCATTGATATACCCCTTTGACTTGATTGACTATTAACAGCGAATCACCAAAGATATTCAGTCGTTTGATGTTCATGGTGATTGTTGTCTGAAGACCTAGGAGCAAGGCTTCATACTCGGCATTATTGTTGGTGCATGGGAAGTTTAATTTAAATGACAGGGGCATTGGGGCACCCTGCGGTGTGAAGAATACAATTCCCGTGCCACCACCTTGCTCACATTTAGAACCATCAAAGAATAGGGTTATGTCAGTGCGTGACTCAGGCTCATCAGAATCTGGCGATTCTGAGACATGGAAGACCCCATCATCGGGTAATTCTATGACTAGAGGCTGATCGTCTTCAAGAGGAGCCTCTGCTAGTTGATCGGCTATGACCTATCCTTTGATAGATTTTTGTCCAATAAAATCTATGTCAAATTCCGTCAACAACATGATCCATTTCGTCGTGCGACTACTATGATAAGTATGACTCATCATGTATCGCAATGGATTCTCCTTAGACACAACATACGTAGTGTTCTTGAGCATGTAGTGGCATAACTTTTTGGTAGCAAACACCACCGCCAGCGCAGTTTCTCAATGTATGCATAGTTAAGTTCATAACCGACCGGGGTGCAACTAAGATAGTATGTAGCCCGTTCTTTGTGAAGTTCATTCTTCTAGGCTAGCATGGTGCCCGAGTGCCACCTCGCTAAGCTGAGATGTATAAGTAGAACGACACTCCTGGTCTAGGTGGTGCCAATACTGGCGACGAAGCCAGGTATTGTTTGATCTCGTCAAAGGCTGACTGGCACTCGTCATCCCAATGAAATGTAACTCCCTTGTGCAATAATTTGTTCATGGGTCGGCACTTGTCAGATAATTACGCTATGAAGCGTTTAATCGATGCGACCTTTCCCTGTAGACTTTTGAGCTGCTTGATTGTAGTTGGGGGAACCATTTCAAGGATTGCCTTGACTTTCTTTGGGTCTACCTCGATTCCTCACTTTGAGACTATGAAACCCAAGAGTTTTCCAGATGTGATGCCAAAGACGCACTTCTTGGGTTTTAGTCAAACTTTATGCTCCATGAGGCGATCGAGGATCTGGCTTAAGTCAGCTATATGATTTGAGCGCAAAAGAGATTTGGCTAACAAATCATCCATGTAATCTTCCAAAGTTTTGTGCATGTAATCATGGAAGATATATGTCATGGCATGTTGGTAGGTGGCACCCGCATTTTTAAGGCCAAAAGGCATGACATTATAACAAAATGTCCCCCAAGGCATTGTGAACGCCGTTTTGAGTTGGTCCTCAGGATTGATACGAATCTGATTGTATCCTGAGAAACCATCAATGAGGGAGAGCATTTCGTGACCTGTTGTAGCATCGACCAACGCATCGATGCTCGGTAAGGGGAAATCATCCTTAGGACTCACTTTGTTTAGATCTCAAAAATCGGTACATATGCGAATCCTCCCGTCGGGCTTCTTGACGAGAACCATGTTGGACAACCATGGCGGATAATCCATGCAGATGACAAACTGTGCATCCAACAACTTTTGCAATTCATCTTTGACCATCAAGGCTATTGTTGGGTGCATCTTACGTAGTTTTTTCTTTACAGGTTTGATTGTCGGATCAAGCGTTAAATTATGCGTGACTAGCTGCGGGTCTAGTCCTGGCATATCCTTGTATGACCATGCAAAAACCTCCTTCTTCTCTTTGAGAAGGGCAATGTAGTCAGCCTGCTCTTCGAGGCAAAGACTTACCCCCAGCTTAAGAATCTGTGGATTCATTGGATCTGTGCCGATATCTACATCAGTCATTTCCTCGACTGACATGTGGGATCCGTCCTCCAACTGATGTGGAGTCAGGATCAAATGGATGTCATCAACTGAGTTTAGATCTACATTTGGAACCTCGGGTTCCTCTTCAGCCTGGAAAATATCTTGAGTTGTCCTTGGGGTAAAATGAGGCATTTCATCGAAATGCCAGTACTCTAATGGGGATAAAGGTGAATTGACGCGATCCCAATCGATGGCATCTATGTCTAGATGCAATGACCATGCCGGATTGGCTAGATTGTGGATGGGTGCGGTCAGATCAACGGAGATCATGTGGATGGATTGAATTTGGTCTCCATTACCGTGGGGGTGATAACTTGATTCTTCTAGATGCTCTCTATACTCTGGATCTGGCTCTAGGGGAACGGGCATGAATGGATTGGCCCTATGTGCTAAATGGAGGACAGGGTCTTCCCTCGGCATTGTTGTCATGATAGGGTCTTGGGGTGGATGGTGCTCATCGTGAATGTGGAGCCATGGATCCAAGATCAGGTCCCACCCTACTGGGTCTACCCACCATTCATGTCCTAATCTTATGCCCATCTGTCCCATTAGATCTTCATGAGTTAAAGGGCGGTGATGCCGTCGCGCATGTCTGAGATAGTCCATCTCAGTCTCATCTTCTGAGTCACTGTCGAAGATCTAAAAATGTTCATTCACTTCAGCAACTGTTTGCTACGTTGAGGATTCTTCGTGTTCCAGTAAGTTAATTTTGTCCCATTGCGGTTGTTTCACTTTTGGTGGAGGGACCTGACTCTCTTGACAGTGTACTGACTCGGCTGGAACCTCTAAGAGGAATAGCTTCAAGAAGATGTTTGGAATCCGTTGATGTTCTCTGTGAGGATTAATGTCTAAAATTTCGCCTCTCTCTAGCAAAGGAGAAAGATTACGGGTGTTGCCAAGGGTGTTTGTTGACCATGGGAGGTAATCTCCCAATGTAAATTCTGTATTTGGGTTGGCATAGAGATCTGGTGCCAATCCCTCCTTGTTGCCTATTTCTAGGTCTTGCATATTTTCTACCAAGATGTCTAAGGGCAGGGGATGGTGGAATCCTACTCCTGAATTATCATATGGCATCTGATATCTTGGTTGGCAAAGGACCCACATCCCTTGTTCATATCTTCCTAGCCCATATCCATGCCAATTGCATTGGCCGAGATGTTTTAGGGTAAAGTCTAGGTTTGATAGATAGTTGATGTTTTCAACAAAAGGCTCTTCGTCTGCTTCATCAAGGCCCCCATACACAAAATTTGTCTGGTTGGGTGGGTGACCTAGAGGAACAACTGTTCCTATGGGAATGCGAGGTCTCCCCATATCCTGGACTGACTCTAATGTAGGCGTTGCCACAACATTCTGCACTATGTACTCCCCTAGGCCTGTACTTGCCATTTCAATGGTGATTGTTTATTATTGGGAGGGAGGGAACGACAGTCCTTCCTGAGTCCATTCCATGTTTGGTAGGTTCGGGGTCTCAGCTTCCGTTGTGCTGGATATTTCCTCTGTTGATACTGTTGAAATTGTTGGCAACCCCTCTTCTAAGGGCTGAGCCTCTTCCATGATCTGTTTTCCCTTGTCCTTCTGTTTGGCCATGACAGGTGGTGTTGGTAATGAAGGAGCACATGATGAGGATTCACCTGGTTGGGATTTTGGTGATTTGGTCACCAATGGTGCCTGCGATATTGGACCCTGTTTAGATGGATTTAACTGGAAATCCAAATGCATTGAAGAGAGGGTCGATTGAGGCATCAGTTGTACCGTGTTGCAATACTTGAAGGGTTCCAAGTCCATCGGGACTACATGTATTTCTCCTTCAAAAGCATACTTTAAGCACTGGTGAGCGATGGAAGGGACACACTTCATGTCCCTGATCCAAGGCCACCCTAGTAGTATATTATAGGCCATCTCACCTTCCAACACATGGCACAATGTTGGTGTTGTCTTTTGTCCTACCTGGATAGGTAGAACAACTGTGCCTACTGTTAAGCATATTGCATCATTGAACGCTCACAGTGTGTACGTGGAGGCTATGATGTGAGAGGCTAGCAACTTCAAATGTTTTAAGGCTGTCGTGGTAATGATGTTACTGGACGAGCCAGTATCTACCAACACTCTCTTGTATGGGATCCCTTTGATCCACGCAACAACGTGCAGGGGTGGATTTGCCATGTCATTCGATATTGGTTTGACTTCATCCTCTCTGAAGGTGATGACCGACTCAGTACATCGTTTCACATGGCCTACGAAGTTGTTGAAAGAATTTGCTTCTTGAGGCTGTAAGTCGATGGTTTTTAAAATGTCCATAAGAGCTTCCCTATGAGGTGTTGACTATTGAATAAGCTCATAAATGGACAGCCTAGCTGATGTGGTCCACAAACTTTGCATGAGTTGGTCCGTATCGATCTCTGGTCTAGGCGGAGGTATTTGCATAGGGCATTGCTGAGGCTGCGATGTCATTGGAACTTCCTTCGTAGCTACCATGGGGGCAGCTGCTGGGTACTTTTTATTCCTCGTAACTATGCTGATCATTCCCACAAATCCTTGCATGGGAATATTCTGGCACACCTCATTAACTTGGAGAGGTTTTTCTTGTGCCTCGTGGGAAGGCAAGGGGTCCTTGAATACCCCCATTTGTTGGTTGTTTGGCGCTATGGGGTTGTCCACGACCAACGTTTTGTTTTCAATTAAATCTTGGATTAGTCCTTTGAACTTTCAAGATCCATTCAAATCATGTCCCCTGCGCCTATGGAATCTACAATATAATTCCTCTCTGTATCCCTTAGGCTTGGGAGCGTTAGGGTCTATAGTTTGGATTTTTGGCAAGGTGACTAGATTTGCCGCTGACAAGTGGTCAAATAGGGAGTCCCTAGACTCCGTGTAAGGGGTGAATTTCCGCCTAGGGCGACATTGTTGATTATGCTCCTATTTCTTATTATCTTTCTCATAACTAGGAGGCACTACCTGGTAATTGGCCTTTTGAGGCTGCGTGTCTTGCACAGGTTTGGGAACATTTATCGCAACTTGATTAACCGCTACGGGTTGTGATTGCGTATTCCCAGTCTTAGTGGTTTTATTCCACTCTTTTTTTTTAGGCTTGGCAATTGTGCCTTCGCCTATCTTAATCTCTTCTATAACTCTGGCTTGCGCCAAAGCTTCTTCTAATCTGTCGTATTGCTACAGCAGCAATAGAACAGAGATTGATTTTAAGCAACTCCATGCAAACATCTACGTAAGATCAGACATAGGAGGATGGTAGGGTAACCTAGAAAGCAAAGCCCTCCAGCGATTCTCGTATGCTATCATTTTTTCTTCCTCATATTGCCTGAGGCTGGCCAAATCACTCAGTGATGCATTCTTCTTTGTGTTGAAAGCAAAGCGTTCAAGAAACGCATCCACTAATTGATCGAGATTGTTTATGTTGTGTTTGGGTAATTATGTGAACCAATCCGAGGCAGGGCCTGCGAATGTGGTTATGAAAGTTCGAAGCAAAAATGCATCATTATCTTGGATGCCGAAGCATTGACTTAGGAACCTTGTGACATGTTCTTGTGCGTCCTCTTCACCTTTAAAAACGCCAATTGAGGCAACTTGAAGTGTTCGGGGTAAAGAGGTGTAGGCACTGAGGGATGCACTGGATGACTGCGGAGTTGACGTAATGTGGGATTTTTATGCCCAGAAGATTTTGTCTCCATAGACTCCAAACGCTCTAATAGTGCTTTGTATGCATCGAAAGATTTTATTTCTTCCTCTTTGGTTTGCTCTCGTTGTGGGTCATGGGAGACTGGAGGCCTATGGGGGGGTGGCCGATTTGCAGCCCTCCCGCCTTGATGGGGCATTTTGGCCTGTTCTATTTCTAGTTCATACTCCTCATAAAATTCTTGAGGAGTCCCTATGTGAGACCTATGACCTTGATTGAGTCCCCATTGGGGGTACCCATCATTTTTTCGAGGAGTGGCCTCCCTCTCGGGTCTATAAGGTCTTGGAGGAAAAACTTGACGAGGTCGTGGAGACCTGTCTTGCACCCAAGGATTGTGCCTCTCATATTGTTCTTCTCTGTGGGTGCGAGGGGTTGGCACCCTCTCAGGTAGCTTATAGCACAATTCATCTACTTCGCATTGCATGCGCTCTTTATTCAAGCGGTATAAATACTCTAACTCCTGATGACCCTGCTCAAGCTGCGTGATTCGAGCTTGGCGAGCGGCATGTCTGGCGACTGCCGAGTCAATTGGGTCTGCCCTCTTTTGTTGAGGAGGCTTGAATGTTTTGCCTATGTTTTTGCATCGATCTTGACGGTCTAAAATTTCAATGGGTTGCTTCCCTTTGTCGGGGTAGGCGACATTTGCTTGAGGCTCTAGCCTTGATGTGTGATCATGATATCTGGAAGGCGTAGAAACACAAGGTTCTCACGTTGTATGTTGTTCCCAAGGAATGTGATGATCTTCCTCGTACTCCCTTTCATGGGTGTGAAAGGGGCGGGCGGAGTTAGCTTGCCCTGTGTAAAGAGCCCTACGCTCTGGATGTTGTTTTTTTGTTCTGATGGGAGGTAAAGAAGGGACGCCATATCCATGTTGCCCCTCCAAATGGATAGTATGCCTCTCTAGCACTTCGTCGTGTTGTGGCAATTCAGATCTAGCCTCAAGAGGCGGTTGTCTACCGAAATTGAGATCTATGTGTAAAGCGTCTTCCCGAAAGGGGCTGTGTTGGATGGGCATACCCCAATGAGGAGGCTCCCAATAATTTCTTTTTGATGGGGTCTGATATGGACTCTCTTGTAGGCTAGCCCACCAAGGCGGTATGTCCAAATCATCAGGGCTAAAGCGAAGGCGACTAGCGCCCTCTCTCTGTGCACCTTTTGTAGTTTTTGCCCTTGATTGGGCTTGGCTACAGGTGTACACCATTATAGTGCTTCTCTAAGCATATTTTATCTTGTTTATGGTGATTTGTCGTTTGGTCTACACTTAAGCAGAAATGAACACACTCATACACAAAATAGTGATTATCTCTTTTACGGATTAAATAGTGTGTCCTAAACTAGTTTAGTGCATTTTGATTTTTTTTTTTGTTTTGTTTTTGCAAATTTGGAAGAACGTTTAAATGCATAATTTTGGCTCATATGACTCCCATAAATGGTCGCCCCTTCAATATACCATTGCCGGACTGATATACCAACCTCTCTATATACCCGCCCTTACGAGAGGGAAACTATAGGTACGTGAGAGCAGATGGTACATGGAACATAGGCGATATGGAAGGGGGATTGTCCTATTTATGACACCTACCATAGAAGACTTATCCTCGTGTGCATGGGAATCACCCCAGCAACACTCGATCAGCTTTCGTCAGGATTTACGTCTAACAACAGTGACAATCGAGGAAATGAATGCAAAGCTAAGCCAAGGTGGTGATGAACCCACCATTGGTCTTGCTCAAGGGCTAGGGTTTTACGACCAGCGCCTTGGTTTAAAATACCATGTGGTGTGTGGGGTTCATTTTACCTTGCAAAATTGAAACAGGCAGCAAAGAAAAAAAAACTTTCCCTATGCCAGACAGCCACTACAAACCGGAAAACAGCAAGTAGAAAACTAATTTTTTTTTTTTAAATTAATTATTAAATAAATAATTACATAAATAAATAAATAATTAAATAAAGTAAGAAAAATTTATGAAAAATTCCTCTACTTTTCTTTAATAATTAAAAAGAACGAAAGTAAAAGATTAAAAACCTCTTCTCTATCGGGATTTTCTGTTTCTGACCTTCGGCTTTAAAAAAGAAAGGTACCTGTTAAAACACAGCAGATCTGATTAGTTTCTGTGATTTAAAATTTTGGGAACGGTCCCACAGTGATCGCCACTGAAAGCATGAGATTTCGGAATAAAAGAAACACTAAGGTGCAAATAAAAATAGAACTAATTTGATGCATATAATAACACGAATATAATCAAATTAAAATGCAGGAGCACGACCCTTTTTATTAATAAGATTTCGCTCGGTTACAATACATCTCTTCTATTACATATTTTTTTTTAAATACACCAGATGAATAGTGATCTCCTTCTGCATGCCCACATTTGAAACAGGTGGGTTAAAATGTTGCCACCGATGGTTGCTGATGAATCCTTGCTGTTTGTTGTTTTTCCTGCGGTCAAAGAAACAATAAAAATGTTTAGTAGCACCTGTAACAAGGAAGTAAGACGTAGGCAAGAGAACATGCAGTTGAAAATGTAATGCAGATATAGAACGCAACAGCACGATAATATATAATCTCTAAACTATTTAAATATGGCAATACGTGATATATATTTCTTAAACTCCATGTTGTAAACTATGTAACAGCATACAATAAAACACAAGATATACGCGTGATATAGAATGAATCGAAATAAAGCTAGCAAAATACGTGGGGTGCCCAAGCGGGCCGCCCTCGTTAGAACTTAGTTTCGACGCCAATCCACCAGGGATGAGCTCGAAATCTAAAACTGTGGTGTTGTCAGCAAATTAGTGGGATATAGTGATCCACTGTTGAGTATTACTGTCCGGGTTCACCTTCAAACAGCCACCAATAACCTCTCTTCAGAAAGAGATTACAGGTGCAGAAGATTGAATCCGAAAGGAATATGATCGGGTCTCTGGATGAGCAGCACTTCGTTGCATTTCTAAAAATGCTTCGTCCATATTTTTAAATGCTTTGAGCTAGTTTTTATAGAAGATTCCACTTCTGAAATATTAATGTCAAAACCCTAAGTCTGTAGGCACCGTCGATATTTGACCGTTGTCAGATGATTTATGAGACATGGCTCGCATAGAGATTATCATCGGGAACTTACATCAGCAGTTATGAGGCATGGCCTCAGACTAGATTTGTTATTGAAACTGTTCGTCTCATTATTGCAGTTGGTGAAGTCTGCCGCTTAGTTAAAATCCGCTTTAAATTACTTTTGACTGATTAAATTTTTGCCTTGAATGCTGACATGTCGCCTCTGATTGGTCGAATCTGTCGTTCTACAAACCCACGGGATCTCTTTGAAAAGGGGCACGTAGGGGTGCCATGTGGCGGTCATTCATTGGATGTGGCGGCCACGTCAAATTCCGCCTTTGATTTGAAAAGTGTTTGCTGCCGAAGTGTCGCAATATCGTGACGTCGCGATATCGTTACACTTCGGCCGAGGTTCCCCTTCTGGGCCAAAGGTGTCGCGATATCATGACACCTTTGGCCGAGGCTCCCCTCTGGGCCAAAGGTGTCACGATATCACGACGCACGATATCGCAACACCTTTGGTCGAGGCTCCCCTCGAGGCCAAAGGTGTCGCGATATCGCGATGTGCGATATCGTGACATCTTTGGCCGAGATTCCCCTCAAGGCCAAAGGTGTCGCTATATCGCGACGCGCAATATCGCGACACCTTTGGCCGAGGCTCCCCTCTGGGCCTCGCAACATCATGATTTTGCGACACACGAAATCGCGACGTCGTGATTTCACGACGCGCGAAATCGCAACGTCGCAATTTCGCGCATCTAATGCCAAGGTTCCCCTTTTTTCTAAGGCTTGTTTGCTTGTGAAGTTTTCCTCTTGATTGAGGCTTTCTTGCTTCAGACTTAAAGTTTGTTAAAGGCTCACTTTAGATTAAAGACTTTAAGCGACCAACTTTGCTCTGCCATTTTCTGACCTTCTAAACTGTTGTGCAAGTGGCTAGGACCACTGTTTGACCTCTAAGGGCTGCCCTAAAAGCTGTGTATGTCAATGCGATCAATGTTTGTAGTCACTTAATCGAATCGGTGCTACTTTGGTGTCTACAACAAGAACAAAAAAAAACAACACAAAGAACACAAAAACAAAACAAAACAAAAGAACCCACCCACCTTAAAAACTACACAAAAAAAAAGAAAAAAAAAATGAACATAACAATGACCTATCTAGACCAGAAGACTATTAAGGAAAGAATCAATAGAGGAAACAAAAGAAAGAATAGAATGAGCTAGGGAACTTAAAAAAACTGAATGAACCAAAGAGAAGAAAAAAAAAAACAAGAACAAACTAGGTACCTTTAGAACTTGAGCCATCCAAAGAAATGATAGAAAGAAGAGCTTCCCTAATTTGAGAAGCCCACCATATAGGAGGGTGGCCATAACAAGTAAGATCACCTTTGTCCAAAGTCCAATTAGCTAAAGCATCAGCACTCTTGTTTTGATCTCTCACCACATGATTGTAATCAACTTTCAAAAATACCATATGGATTAATTGAATCTTCTCAATAATTCTTTTTATTCTCCAATCCACATTATGATTCTTAGGAGTCTTCAAGATATTAATCATAAGTTGAGAGTCATAATCAATTAACACCTTTTCCCATCCAACGTTAGTAGCCTCTTGAAGGCCTCTGAGGATACCATACCCATCAACAAGGTTATTGGAAAGAATACCCAAATTCTCAGCAAAAGTAAAAACTAGGGAGCCATCTGAAAGTCTACCAATTCCTCCCACACTGGATTTTCCAGGGTTCCCTCTAGAGGCTCCATTAGTATTGAATTTTCCAAAATCCTTAGGAGGAGGTTACCAATTTCTTGTCCTATCCATATTACTAATACTCACATTCCCTTTAAGTTGGTTGCCCTTAGAAGATTTAATCTTCAATATTTGCATCACTTGATCCCATCTTTGGTGGGAGTTTTGGGGGTGATTAAGGAGTTGATGGATTGATTCAACTAAGTTGGTTATGGTCTTTTGAAAAATATAGTGAATATCCTTCCTATATTTATTAACAATTTGGCTGTTTCTTTCATTCCAAATATTCCAAAGAAGAATGGAAGAACCCATCCAAAATAACTGCCTAATAAAATGATCAACACCCTCTTGATTAGGCCAATCCCTCCAAAGATATTCAAAAGTAAAAAAATTGGATAGACAAGTAAAGTGGCCATTCTCCTCCATTGCTTAGAGGCTAAAGTACACTCAATAAAAATATGGTTGAGAGTTTCTACATTCTCTTCACACATTTCACATCTAAAAGGGCCATGAAAACCACGCTTCATAAGTTATTCACTAGTAAGCACCCTACGATGCAATAAAAGCCAATTAAAGAACCTCACCTTAGGATAGAGATTTTGAGCCCACAATTGAGAAAATATGTTAGAAAAATGGTTGGTATTACTATGGCATAAGGTCAAATAACCTTGAGCAACTAAATACTCACGCTTAATAGTGTTGTTCCATCCAAAAAAATCTTTTTCATGGGACCAAGAGAGGGATATCATATGAAGGATGCATTGGATATCTTGTCTTTTCCTTTCTAGGATTTGAATAGGCTAGTCCTCAATAGGGATCCAATATCTACCAACTTTTGAATTACCAATATGGTATCGATAGTAATTAGCCACCTTTATCCAGTTAGCTCGGTGAAGCTCCTCCATCCAAGGCCTCCAATCAAGAAACTGAGTTATCAAAGGCTTAAGACCATCCCAAGAATCTATCCAAAAATTTACCTGTTGACCATTATGAATGATCCAAAATAATTTTTCCTTTATCAAATTCTCACATGTCTTAAGAATTGCTAAAATGGAAGAACCTTTGGTAGGAATTTGATAGCGAACAAGGTCTTCAGGACTTTTGTTCTCAACATATTTAGCACGGATATTATTGGCCCAAAGAGCATTGGGGTTATGCAACATCCTCCAATATAATTTAGTAGCTAAATATTTGTTGTTATTAATAGAATACTAGAATCCTAACCCCCCTTCATTCTTAGGAAGATATAAAGTATCCCATTTCACCAAGGCCCATTTTATTTTCTCCTTAGTACCACTCCAAAGGAAACGATGACTAATTTGATCCAATTCTCGAAGAACGGTCTTTGGGATATTCAAAACATAAGAAACATAAATAGGAATAGCATGAAGGACTGATTTTACCAAGGTGATTCTACCCCTAGAATAAATCCACATGTTGGTCCACTTTCCAATTTTCTTCTTGACTTTTTCCAACAACCAATTCCAATATTTATTTTTCTGCCTCTAAATATTTATGGAAATACCTAAATAAGTGATTGGAAGGGAGGTATTCTTATGTATTAATTTATCCAATACCATGGATTCCTATCTATCAGAGCAGTGAAATAAAATAACTTTAGATTTGTCTTCATTGATCAACTGCCCAGTAGCCTTAGAAAAATAGCTAATGATTTGCTTAGTATTAGAATCTTCCTTAACTCTAGCTTTACCTAAAAGAGTAGAGTCATCCAAAAATTGAATATGAGAGATAGGTCTAGCTCCATGAGCAATGGTAACTCCCTTAAGGGTTTTTTTCCCTCATTTTGGTTATAGTCCTACCCAAGCATTCAACAAGAATGATGAATAAATAAGGGGATAGCATGTCACCTTGCCTAATACCTCTAGAAGCTGGGAATGACTGAGAAGGCCTGCCATTGATAAGAACTAAGTAGGATACTGAAGAGATACATCCCATAATCCAATCCATCCAATCCTTAGAGAAACCAAATTGCCTCAAAACTTTGATAAGGAAGTGCCAATCCACTCTGTCATAAGCTTTGGATAAGTCTAACCGAATGAACATGGAAGGAGATTTTTGCATATCCATGGAATGGATGGCTTCCCGAGCAAGAACTATCTCATATACTATTTGACGTCTTTCCACGTAACCTCCTTGCTCTAGGGAAATAATCTTATGCAAAAGAGGCTTCAACCTTTCAACCATGATTTTAGTAATGATTTTGAGAAGAACATTACATAAAGCAATAGGTCTAAAAGCTAAGATATGATCAACCTCTTGAGATTTTGGAACAAGAGTAATATAAGTTTTATTGATAACCTTAAAAATTTATTTGTCTTTCCTGGCTTCTTCCACCACCTCTAATAAATCAACATGAAGGATATCCTAGAACTCTTGGTAGAACTCAATGGGAAAACCATCAGGACCTAGGGTTTTCCCTTTTTGGATTTTAAAAACTACTTGTTGAAGCTCATTCATAGTAATAGGAGCAGTCAAAATAGAGTTCTCCTCAGAAGTGATAAGAGAAGGGATTGCTTGAAGAAAATTTTGTTATGAAGTTGATTCAAGAGGAGTAGCAGCAAAAATATTGGAAAAGTAATCAACAACAATAGAGTTCATGCCATCCCAAGTATAAACAACATTTCCAAAATCATATTTTAAGGAAGAAATAAAGTTGTGAGATATTCGAGCTAGAAGAGATTTGTGGAAGAAATTTGTTTTTTGATCTCCTTATTTGATCCATTGAATTCTATATTTTTGCTTCCATAAGATTTCTTCTCTTTTTTTCCATTCATCTAACTGAGTTGTGAGTTTAATTTCATCTGCACTTCTCTTCTCTATGAGGCCATCTAAATGGATTTTCTTATTCAAATTTTCAATATGAGCAATAAATTCATGTTTTTTTTTATGAACATCCCCAAACTCTTTCCAATTCCAAGTCTTGATTTTGGATTTAATGTATTGCAGTATTTTGGCAAAATAGAACATCTTAGTCCCATACCTAGGTTTACCTTCCACCATTTTTGTGTGCGAAGTCTGAAGGAAATATATCTAACACACATTAATTGAAAATGAAAAGGAGAGAAAATCACATTGGTTTTCCACATTTCCACCATGACTGGCCAATGATCCGAACCAACATTATTAAGAGTCTTCACTTTAGGAATGTGACCATGTATTAAGAAATTTTTAGAGAGCAAAAACCTATCCAATCTCTCCATTATACAAGCTAAGCCTTGCCTTCTGTTAGACCAAGTCATAAGGCCATTATCTATTTGGATATCCACAAGATGGAGGTTTATAATATATTCACTCATGAGGTCAGTGATTTTGTCCAAATTTTTATTTCCCCCCATTTTCTAATCCAAAGAGAGGATGGTATTGAAATATCCTCCAATCAAGAGCCAAGCTTCAGGAAAATGAGAAATAGTATGAGTAATATCCTTTCACTGTCTTCTTTTTTCCTCCAAAGAAGTCAGAGCATAAACAGTAATGCAAAGCATAATTTGGTTGGAATGTCTACTTTGAATAGCTATAGCCAAAAAACCCCAACTACCAACCATATGGTGAATAACTATCTCTTTTGGGTCCCAAATATAAGCAATGCCACCAGAAGTCCCTTGGGAACTGAGGGAAACCACTTTTCTAGCTGGCCAATTTTTACTTGCAATTGAGTCTGTATCCTCCATTGACATATTTGTTTTTTGAAGGAAAACAAGATGTGGATGATTTATCTAAATCATTCTTCTAATTTCATTTTGTTTTGAAATACTCTCTTTGAGTCCTCTAATATTCCAAGTGATGATCTTCATTAATACTAGGGCTAAAAAAGTTGGGAAAGGCATTAATCTTACCTTACTCTACAATATTTTCACCTTCTACCTGGATTTTAAAATATTTAATTTATGAATATAATATGTATCTTTTATTTGTTACAAATAAATGATGTATGATGTCATAGTTTTATAAACTATTATGCTTTATTAAAGTTTTAAATAGAAAATTTCATCTTATTTGTGTATCTTCCTTGACAAAGTTGTAGATGATATACAATGCTTAATTAAGTAGATAGACTTAATCACATCCTTCTAGGGAATGAAATATTAGAATTTCTTGATGTTTTAATATAGTATATTTATTAGATTTTATATATAAAAATTATCATGCTTATGTGTTGGAAATAGAGAAATAAACCTAAGGGATTATGGGATCCCTTATGGAGGAGCTTTATATAATATTGTTCTTCAAGTAACTTTCCTAGAACTAAACTAGTTGCATGCACACAATAATTAATAGATGATAAATGAATTTGATATTCACTAGGAGTTATGGATGTATAGCTCATCGTGGTGATGAGAGTGATAGCTCATTTGCATTACGCTTAGTGTATCTACATAGATATATTTGTTAATGGTGTAGTGATAGGTGTACCCTTTTGATATAAAAAAAAGGGATAACTCATCCATGGAGAGGATATTGATAGATTATTTACAATATTCTTAGTATATCGAACATATATAGACTTATGTACGGTGTAGGTATGAGCATATCCTTTTGATAGATTAATGAAGGGTACAAGTTAATTCATCGTGGATATGATATAGACAACTTAAAACTTTAGATTAGGCCCTAGGAAAATTAATATAGCAACATATATTGGATAGGGATATGTAAATCAATATCAAGTATATGTTTGAAAAAAAAATTCCTTAGTTTGTTAGTTAGATTTTTTAGTTTTCACAGAGCCAACTTTTGCCTAACATATGTTTTAAGAAAGAACTCAAGATCTATCAAATTGGAATTCAAAACATCGGTTGTAGATAAGGAAACACTTTTTAAAGTATTTGATAATGATAGATAGATAATAGTTTTCCTAATTCATGAACTAGATTGCATAAATGTAGTTGAAGAAATCAATGAGGATGAAATGGTCCAAATGAAGAGTAATCACATTCTAAAGGGAATAGTTATTTTTGAAGTCTATTTGATAATAGTGATTGACCAACTGGTCAAACAATTAAGATCAATGAACAAAATTTCAAAGAGGTTCATCTAAATCTTGAAAAGAGTCTAAATATTGGTGTGAAATTCTCAAAATAAGAAGTGCAACAACTAGTAAGTCTATGCAAAGAATATAGCAACATAATTTATTAGAGTTATGATTATTTGAAGGTCTATAGTAAAGAGACCATCGACCATACTATAGAATTACTACCCAAAAACCATCCATTATGATAAAAGGAAAGAGTAGTAAATACTAAGATAAAGAAATTGATAAAGCAAGAGTTGCTAAAGTTATAGAATGAAAATGTTATCCATCCAATCAAACATTCAACATGGGTGACCAAGTTAGTTCTAATTGGGAAGAAGAATGGAGATATCCACATCTAAATGGAATTTAGAAACCCGAACAAAGCTTCATTAAATGATCATTTTCATTTTCCCTAGATCAATCACATCTTGCATACAGTTCTTGGGATATAAATATTTTTGTCTCTAGATAGATTTTTAGGTTTCAACCAAATTTGATTTAAATATGAGGATCAAAGATTTCCTTTTGACTTGTCTATCACCAAATCTACCCTCCAAATATCTATGGACATAAATTTTTGTGAGCTTGTAAACAATGTTATACTCATCTATCTTGATGACATAAAATTCTTATCTCATTAGAAGGAGACGCATATCAAATATCTTAGAATGGTTCTTCAAAAGTGTAGAGAATTTGGAATTTCACTCAACCCGAAAAAAATCAAATTTCACCATTCATGAAGAAAATATCCTAGATCATGTAGTATCAAATGAAGGTCTATTACTTGATCTATATAGATTCAAAGCTATACTAGCACTCCCCTACCTCAAAGTAAGGAAGGCTTGTAATCATTTTTTAGTAAAATAAACTTTATCTAGAAATTTGTGTCTAATTTTCTCAAATAATGAAGCCTATAATAAAAATGCTTAAAAACCAGGTAGATTTCACCTAGGTAGAAGTTAGAAGAGAAGTCTTCATGAAAATAAAGGAAGCGATTACCAAATCAGACTATAAGAAGAATACTATCATTTATGTATTTGGAGTATAAGAAAGTTATGTCATTGTCCTCACTCAAAATAATAAATATGATAATGACTAACCTCATGCTTTCTTGTGCCAAAATTTGCAATACCGTGGAGAATGATATAATTTTATAGAAAATCAAGTGTTTGCTCTGATGAAGTCACTAAAAACACTAAGGCACTACATCTCTCAGAGTAGAATGTTGGTGTATATAGTAGACCTTGATGTTTGGAACTTTGTATTGTAAGGATAACTCAATGAAAAATGAGTTGGCTAGATCACAAAGATACAATAATATGACATAAATATTAAGCAGACTAAGTTAGTCAGAGGGAGAGCACTATGTGAAGAGTTAGAAAACTCTACAACCCTAGACTCTAATTTATTCAATGAACAAGAAGAGAAATATCAATCAAAAGAGGCCCATACTAAACATGATAGCTCATTGTATCAATTGATCCATTTTATTGAGATTGGAAGGTATCTAGATGGATTTACAACTTATCAAAGACAAAGGCATAAATTGCAAGTATTAAATTACAAGTTGATTAATAATATACTATATCAAAAAATATTTGATGGTGTGTTGTTGATATGTGTATATCCAAAAGGACTAAAGCTTTATTAAGAGAGTTCACACTAGCATCTTAGGAGGACATTATTCAGGGAATACAATGGCTACTAGGATTCTTAGAGCCAAATATTACTGGCCTACCATATTTTTTATGCTTTCAAAATTTATAATGACTATGATAAAGGTTGGAGCCCATCGATGACCCTACAACCAATCATATTAGAGGATCACTTACAACAATGAAGGTTGGACTTTATTTGGATGATTAATCCAAATTCTTTTGTCATACATAAGTTTATATTGATAGTCATTGATTACTTCACTAGGTGGTCTAAAGCAAATGCAACCAAACATGTTGATTAATATACAATGATAATGTTTTTCGAGAGATTGATCACTAGGTTTGTTATCCTTGCTACAATAGTATTTGATAATGATAAAGCATTTATTGAAACCAAAACAATGGATTTTTCAAGGAAATGTGGAATTTATTGGAAAGCATCTTCAAATTACTATCCTCAAGGTGATGGGTTAGAAGAATCCACCAATAAGAATTTAATAAGTATAATCAAGAGAAATGTTGATGATAATTAGAAAATTTGGCATTTAATGTTAAACCAAGCATTATGGGAAGATACAATAATAGTAAAAAAAGCTTTAAAAACTCATATTCTCTAGTTTATGAAAAAAAAGTCATATTGCCAATTAATATTGAATCTCCTGCTTCGAAGTGTATCGACCAATTAGAATTATAGGATGTTGAACCAATTGAAAAGAGGCTAGTAGAATTATTTTTGCTAGAATTAAATATAGGATGGGCCTACAATAATTTTCATCAACACCAAGCAGTTGTAAATTAGTGGTTTGATAAAAAATTATAATTGAAATCCTTCAAAGAAGGGGACTTAGTACTTAAATAGGACTCAGATCATGCTAAACTTGGAAAGCATGAAAAACTAGAATCATTAGGGTGTGGACCATATCTAATATCAAGAAGGAAATAAATAGATGCACATGAAGTACAATATATGAAAGGTCATAATTTTCTAATTTTAACAAGTGACAAATATTTAAAACACTATGCATATGAGAGTGTGCCACTCATGTATATATATATATATATAATGATGTGTATAAATAGTCACATAGTAGTAGTGGTAGAATTACTTTGTAAATACGAGCATTTTGATTTGCTAAGGTTTTTACTTGGTAGACACAAGGTTTTGAATTTTTTGCAATCTCAATGGTATGAAGGTTGATAGTCATAGAAAGGACATGCACTGTGAATACTTACACAAACTTGTAATCCCAAGATAATATTTTATCATAGAATCTTAGCATGCACAATCCCCAACATTTAATTACCAATGACCATCCTCTACTAGCATTTATTGCTATAAAAACAAATTCAATACATAAAAATATGCATTTTAGCATTTTCTCAAGAGAGAAAATTTTGTCAAATTGCTACTATATTCTAAGAAAACTACTAAATGACTCTACAAAACAATAATGTTATATAATTGTTGGTGCTTATATTCTCAAAAGGCAGTAAACTAGTGCAAAATATCTAGACGAAAATGTGGATAAAATATGTATAAGACTACAAAGGAGCTAGAGGATTATTTGGCCGACATACACGATCCAATTATCACAATAAAAGTAGAATGGAAAGGCTTCCAAGATGGTTCTAAAAGGGGGAAAATACCTACCAATAGAATTGAATATACCTTGTGGAACTCATTACTATCAAAGTATATACCCATATTCATCCATGCTTATCTAGAGCTCATAAAGATGATAGTGAAATACTATGACCTTGATATTGCAATAGTGTGTAATGCACAAAAGTGGTTGTTGTTAACCATGAATGAAGAAACAATCATAAAAGTGTAGACACCTAAATCATGTCATGCTTAGGGGAGTTGCTCACATAGACACACTCATAAGATCATAAGACATCATCTTGGACTTTCCAAGCATCATCAGTGGTTCTCACCACTCATTTGGGGCCTTTTTAAGTCATCCAAGCCTAGCCACTCAAGCCAAGAGCAGCCATATCCTAGCCGCTCAAGCCTAGATTAGCCAGACCTTAGCCATTGTAGATGACAATGACCATATATTATACACTGCAAACGACAAAGGCTAAGCCATAAGAATTAGTTTGTTGACAAACATGCCTAATCACAAGCAGAAGTAGTAGTATGCATGCAATAAAGTTGAGTGGGAGTAACTTTGCATTCCTTTTCATGACCAGTTCACATAGGAGACTTGAGTTTGCATTTAAAATTTAGTTAACTGACCTCCAAGCATAAACAAAGGACAAAATATTCTCATGCTAATGACTAGTTCACATAGAAGACTCAAGTGGGCAGTTAGATTCCAGTTAACTGGCCTTCAAACATAGACAAAGAACAAAAGATTGTCATGCTAACTTACACTACGCATGAGAAATTCATTCCTAGGGCTTGGACATAGACCTAGGGTTTCACACTATAAAAGGTGTAAGCCTCAGAGCACCAACATATAGATAACAAAAGAGCATAGGATATCATAGAAGAGAGAGACATCTTTTGAGGAGAGCTTTCAATAATTGGAGAGTTCTCTTTGGGATCACATGTACAGTGAATCTCTGATAAATTAAAGAGCATAACACCTATTATTTCAACATCATATATAGGATTTGATCCATAGCTTTGGGGAAAAGAGAGCAAGGTTTACCTTAGCGACCGTTGTCTTGGAAAGTGGCCTGCAAACTTAGCTTAGGTTTTAGACATAGCTTATTTTATTGTTTCTTCATGTTTTCATATCATTAGCATAGATTGACATGATTTCATGGCATAGTTTCATCATATTTCCGTTAAATTCTTTTATTACTAAAAACCTCATCCAAGGAGGCAATCCTGGACACCTAAGCGTGTGTTGTTGTTTCATTGCTTTTAGGGCCACAGGTTCATTGAAACTTTTTTACAACATATGAGAGCAAAAGGGATCCCTCTAGGAAACAAACCTAGAGAAGGAGGCATTTGTAAGCCCTCATACATTTTTGAGTGTGAAACCAGGAAGATTTTATAATTGCACCACCTCTTCATGAAAGGGGCACTCTTTTCCTATTTGTAACTTATTGTATCGAAATGGGTATCCCTAAGAGGGACCGACATGTAATCAAGTTTCAATATCAATAAAGAGATATATCTTTGTTATTTTGTGTTTTATGCTTTTTCTTCTTGTCTTCCATTTTATCTCGAGTTTTTTTAATAACATTGCATGTAGGGTTAAAAAGGGGTGGTGCATACGTCCCGGGGTCACTACAAATGGTGATCACAATGGGACCACCGTTGATTTTTCATTTTTTTCTATAATACTAACTTAATTTTGTGTGTAGGTCTAGCTGCTCTGAGCTACAATAGCCAAAAACTAGCCACTCTGAGCTACAATGGCCAATAGAGCTTAGCCACTCTGATATACAACAACCAAGAACAAGCCACTCTGGTCAACAACGGCCAGAACTAGAGTGCAGTAGAGGTCAAAACACTGACTCTCTAAGCTGGATCAAAGGTTGGCATAGCTTCTTTGATGTTTTACAGCTTTCTATCTGCTTATGTGTGTCTAAAATAGATAACTTAAAGCACATTTATGTTTGGAAATTGAAAAAATAAAAGAAGGAATTAACCATTTTGCATATCTTAGATCTTCTTTTATATTTTCCACTAGTTGTTGCTAGGAACAATGACTTATGCCTAAAAATTTGGCCCTAGAATCCAACGTGCTAGACATTGTATGTTGTTTAATTGCTTTGAGGCCCTACTAGAGGCCATAACTGCATGAAATAAAGTGCACTCATGTAAATCATAGTAGTTCATGCATCTTTCTAAATTTTCAAATGTATTTTTGCATTTAGGCATATAAGAAAGATTCATTGCTTCTATATGATGCAATTTATGTTATGTAAGCTTAAAATGAACACCACACATGCACGTCTCATTTAAACATTGGGGAGTTGGATTTCATCATCAACCTTCAATTTGGTCTAGTGATGTTGGAATTCATCTCCTTCCATTGGTTTTCCCCCTAGATCTTCCTAGAAATAGATTTAGAAACTTACTTATAGTGATACTAAGTTACTTGTGCTAAAAATATCTCCCACTGTTGGAACAATCATTGGTTTAGAGTGGAAGAGCTAGGAGAACCCTCCATTGGGTCTTTAGTGGTGTGCCCTAGCTTATTTTGAGAAAATCATGTTTGGTATGAGTGGACCTGATTGTCACTATGGATGAGTCTTCTCATTCTTAATCCAAGAAAAAGAGCAAAGAAATCGAAATAACAACACATTAGAATACACCAAATAGTTTAGGGCACACTCAAATAGGTAATCAAGATAAAAAATTGTTTGGTATTGTGTGGTTATTCCTAAATTGCAACTTAAAATATCAATTCATAAGACAACATGGTCAAAAAAAGAATTAAACACCCTCGGTCTAATACCGAGGTAGATATAGAAGCAACTCATACCCATAGGCAGAGTCACAGTAACATTGAACGACCTACCCGTAATACCGTGAGACGTAGCTCTACGAGCCTAAGGGGTGATAAATCAACTCTTGGGGGATCTCCTTGAGAAACCCCAAGTAAGGAACCATGTCATGGAACAAAGTCACATAAAAAAATAGAGGCTTCACAACCATCCTCATCAAGGAGACATTAGGAGACCTCAAGGGCCTCCTATAAACACACAGAAACATCTCAAAGACATGAGGAAGATTTAAGGGCTTCCTCCTCACATGGACATAAGGAAGATTCCAAGACTCATTCTTCACATAGGGATGACAAGACTGCTACATCTCCATCCACATGAAGAAAACATGTTACCGCAAATCCCTCTTCATCAAGAAGGTAAACAATAATTGTAACACCTCAAGACTCACAAGAAACATATGAAATAAGTCTACCTACTGAAGGGTAGGAAACTAGGGCTACATCTAGTCATGGGAATCATATAGAAGAAACCCTTCACACAAAAGGAAATATTCCCATAGACTATGACCTCATAGGAGTGAATGGCACCCCACAAGACCAGCCATGGAAAACAAGACAACTAGATGGGTTGGATTGGTTTCCTACATGACCAACTCAAAGAACTATAGCTATTGAGAACTCTACATCTAGAAGCTCACAAATAGTGACTTCTAAACATATCTCTTAGTCTGTGGGTACCTCAAAGCAGCCCCATAGTAGACACATGGAGTCTGATCATAGGGATACTCAACAATACACTGAAAAAGTCACATTAGCTAGCAAGAGTATAGGTACAGCAAAAACCTCCTTGAGGAATCTATGAGTCAAGACAACAAGAACAGAGTTAGATAAGCATAAGTCTTCTGTAACCACACAAACTTACTGAATGAGGTGGTTAGAAAATGCATTACGTAAGGAGCGAGATCTAGTGAAAGATTTCGAACAAGAGAAACAAAGAGAAAGACTCTTGCACCAACATTAAGGGAGTAGGCTGAACGGCTAGCTCTTAACAAGTTATAGACAATTGGTGGTGATCACCCAAGAACTAGACGTGCTGACTCACCTAAGGAAAGGCATACTAGACAAGATAGCCCAGAATGAAATCCCTCATAAAACCATGAACAAAATACAACTAATGGAGGAAGGGCAAACACAAAAAACCAAGATCAAAATCTTGAGTCCCCTTGTAGGAGGGAGAAAAATAGAATAAATCAAATGGATAGAGATTTACCTCCATTTCCACTATGAGTAGGCTTACAAGAGGAGGAAATCCATGCATCAAAGGTATTTCAAGACCATTTTGAAAATATGAAAAAACTTTAAGAAAAAAGAGGCAGCTGGGAACTCACCAACATTGAGCAAGATACACAACCAACCATTGTGACCATAAATCCCTAGCCCTCCATATCCTAAGAACTTTGATATGCCTAGGTTAGAAAATTTCAAGGGTGAAGAGGATGCACAAGAGCATGTCACCAATTTTATCAATTTCTATTTTCATCTTGAAGACAATGATGCTCTCATGCTAATAACATTCATAATGACATTTTTAGGTGTTGCCACTCAATGGTTCAACCAACTACCTAAGCATAGCATAACCAACTTTGAACAACTAGTAAATGCATTATTAAAGAATTTCTCCTTTGGTGCTAATAAGAAGGTGAACCTTTTAGACCTGGCCAACTTGAATCAGTATGATGATGATCCAGTAATGGATTATGGGAATAGATGGAGAAAAATAATGGCAAAATTATCATTCTCTATTCCCACATAAGAGATTATTTGCATGTTTACCAAAATTTGTTCTAAACACATCTTCCTCTTGCTACAACTTCAGCAGTATCCTTCATTTGAGGAAGCTTTAGCACAATCCAAGCTCATCAAAGAAATAAAAGTAGATGAGGGAACCATTAAACTCCAAAACAAAAAGGAGTGGAACAAGAATGGTAAGAATGACAAGTATAAGCAGAAACAGGGCAACCATGATCCAGTCAATCAAGTTGTATTGGATACACCCAAGTATGGGGGTGCACAATAACCCTAGAACTATCAAGCACATCCACTGCCAGCTAATTATGACCAAAATAACAATTAGGTAAGAAACAAAGAACGCAAGTCACCTCATTATTTCATGTCTCTAACAGAATCAATGCAATCAATATTTAATCAGTTGAGCGATGCCAAGAGGATCTGATTTCCTGATATACCTCTTATAGATCCCAACCATCCTAAGCCAAAAGGATATAGGGAAGATCAATTTTACCCATATCACAGGATACTGAGGCATGACATTGAGGCTTGCATCGGGTTTAAGCATCAAGTGGAAAACATGATTGAGGTGGGAGAACTCAAAGTTGACAACCCATTGGCTCTTGATAACAGAGATATGGGCATATACAAAAACCCATTGACCAATTGAGGCCCCTAGAAAGCAAGGGGTCCAATTCAATCAGGTTCAAGCTAACATACCTACCCACATATGTGTTGGGATGGTTGAGATTATTAACATAGCAACAAGGACTAGGTAGTATGGTCAACCACAATCACCTGTAGCTCCCATGAACATCCCAACCGCTCCTAGACAAAGGCAAGGAAACCTTCCAGGTCCACCAACGTGGCTTGTGGTAACTATTCAGAGTATATTGGAGCAAAACCTATAGATGACTCTAGCTAAGTTATCCATCTATGAGCTCATACAATAGTCCCCAAAGCATAGGGAGACTCTAATGGATATTTTAAGAACAATTGAGGTCCAACCGCAAGATGCAAATGCATTCACTCACTTTTTAGGACAAGTGCAAGAATGCTAGGAACTTGTGATTCGATTCTATGATCATGAGATTAAGATAGTTCCTACTGCCTTACCAGAACCTCTGCTAAACATTGTATCGACAATCAACAACTTACCTTTCAAGAGGGTTTTGGTCGATATAGGTTCGTCGATAAACATTATTACAATAACTACAATAGAGCACCTCAAGATCCCCAAGTCCAATATCATTTCAGGAGCTTACACATTGAGAGATTTTAATGATGCTTTATGCAATACTATGGGAATGATAGTCCTACCCATCAAGGTGGGGCACAATACCATCCCTGTGATGTGTCATGTCTTGGAAGGAGCTATGCAGTACAAAATCCTCCTAGGGTGCCCTTGTATAAGGGCCATGAAGTGTGTGCCTTCGATCTTGCACTAGTGTGTCAAGTATGTGCACGAGAACAAAGTATATGTGGTTCTAGCCGATGAAGAGCCTTTTAAATATGTCAATCAGGTGGACATTCTAGGAGAATTTGTAATCCATTCTACTCACCTGTACATAGCACCTTCATCCCCAACCACACAAGTGGATAACGAAGACAAAGGGGTAAGAAAATACCCATGCACTTCAACACCTCCTGGTGTGCTCAAAGTAGTCAATAATTCTAAAGTACCAGTGACATCAAAACCAAAAGACAATCAGAAGCTAAAGGCACCCTTAGTTAAGGAAGAAAGACCCAAGTAAGTGCCAACTATAGCCATTGCTAAAATGCCAATTCCTATGGAATAGGAAGATCTTCAAGATCAATATGAAGATAGTGATTATCACCCTACTTCACCAGTGTCATCCGTAGGGTCATCAATGTCGCATGCATCAATACACTTGGAAAGCATAGGCATAGGGGAGTACCTTGTATAAAGCATAACCTTTACGCATATCATTGAGTCTGCACAAGATATAGGAAGGCCTAAGGACTTTATATTGCCTATGGTAATAGTGGTTCCACTTGGAATCCCTCCCAACCAAACCAGTTTTGTCTATGTTTGCCTATACTACCCTCATAAGTCTTCATATATAGAAGAGTATAGTGATGAAATATTCATAGTCAATGTTTGTTACCTCTCTAACATCAATTTTGATCTAAGCTACTTTGAGTGTTACCATTGGTATGGATATGGCATTGGCATATATGAGTAGGGGAGTAGGTGGCCATACGAGCCACAATATTAGCTTCCCTTCGATAGATTTGGCTTAGATTATTATAACGAAGGTCAATATAACTCTCTTGCAGCGGTATTGGAAAGATTAATCTTAGGGTTATGAGAAGACATTGATTTCATTCCTTGTCATCCCCTAATAATAGGAAATTTGAGCAACAAAAAAGTGGCCACAGTAAACATCCTGCCACCAGAATTTTATCATCCAAACATCTCAATTGATTCCATACCAATAGGGTACAACTCGTGGGATGAAGCAAGTGATGATGAGGCACAACTTTGTTTAGCCTACCAGGGGCCTCACTATTTACAAAGATTCACATGATCTATCCATGATGAGATTGGATATACATCAGATGAAAGTGACTATGAATCAAAAGACTCAATAGAATGAGCCTACTTAGGCCTAATTCATCAACCCTTGAATTTGGGACAAGAGACAAATACAAATGGATTCTTCATAAGTGATGAAGAATATGAAGATGAAACAAATATAGCCTACTTAGGTCCAAGACATGAGCCCCTTATCTTAGGGCCACATACCAATGCTAACAGTTTCTAGAGAAGTGATGATGACTTTGAAGATGAGATAGAGATGGCTTATCTTGGACCTCACCACTTACGATAAGTGAACTAGCTAGTAGAGAGAGAGGTGAAAATCTATGTCATAGACCCTCATCTATGATTTTTGGGGAGACCTTTTGACCTAGCTACCATTCATCAGATGGTCAATCCCCCACCATCTACATTCAAAGAGTGATTAGACCCTAATGATCCTATTGTCCGCCCTGCTCATGGTCCAGATCTAGAAATTCCCATTCCTCCATAACATCCTCATGAGTATGGAAGGGAAACCCCTGAGACAATATTGCACCAATGTGGTTCTGGATACTTCATTTCATACATCAACATGATATCCATTGATTTGACCACTCCACTTCATAATCCAACAGATCCTACAAAATCATTGCATCTTGATATAGAAGCTATTGATTAGGATCATGCTAATTTGTCCATAGAGCCTGAAGACCACTTCCCCAATGAAGATATGTTACAACCGTTCCATTTTGCATCAGGTTGTGTGTATGACATCTTCCATGTTGGTTTGGAACCTAATTCAGTAGGTCTTGTGAATCCTGCCAATGACATTCATTTGATATCCATGTCTCATCAGCTAGAGGATGGGTCACATATGGCTATAGAAGTGACTTTCGAGGTGGACATCAACGATGATCCTACCCAACCAAGGAAAGTCAAGTTTAGAGAAATTCTATCTCTAGAAGAACAAGCCATCCTAATTCCTCTCCTCAAAGAGAGGCCAAATATTTTTTCTTGGACTTACAAAGATATGCCAGGAATAGATCCAAAGTTAGTCGTTCACAACCTTTCATTGGATCCCATGAAGAAGCCAATCAAGAAAAAGCTAAGGAAAATGCATCCAACCGCCACTTTGATGGTAAAGAATGAATTGAAAAAACTACTGGATGTAATATTCATAGTTCCTATTGACTACCCTGAGAGGGTGTCAAACATGGTACCCATGGGGAAACCTGATGAAAGAGTCCATATATGTAAAGATTTAAGAGATTTAAATAGGGCAATACCAAAGTATTCATTCCTATTGCCAAACATATACATTCTTGTATATGCAACCGCAGGTTATGAAATGCTCTCCCTAATGGGTGGTTTTTCTGAATACAACCAGATCCAGATTAAGCTCGAATATCAACATAAAACTACTTTCATTACTCCGTGGGGAACATTCTATGAAAAAGTGATGTCATTCTGTCTCAAAAATACTAGTGCCACATATCAGCAGTCCATGACATACATATTCTATGACTATATATATAATATATTAGAATATTACATGGATGACTTACTGGCCAAGTCCCTATTGCGGCAAGAGCATGCCAAAGTCCTTAGATAAGTCTTTGATCGCCTCATAGAACACAACATCCGATTGAATCCTAAGAAGTGTGTATTTGGCATAAATAATAGCAAGCTTTTGGGATTCATCGTATCCAAAAGAGGCATCGAAGTAGATCCCGCAAAGGTAAAGGCTATACTAGAAATGGCCGCCCCTACCAACATTAGGGAGTTGTAGAGCCTACAAGGCAAGATAGCATCCATCAAAATATTCATCACGTAATTATCATACAAATGCCAACCTATGAATCAGTTGCTACGTAAGGAAGTTCTATTTCAATGGGATGAATAATGCCATCAAGCATTTGCAGATATCAAGACTTATTTGGAAACGCCGCTAGTATTGGCTCCACCAAGGAAAGACATTCAATTTTTACTATATATATCGGCTACTGATTTCACATTGGGCATCATGTTAGCCCAAAATAATGCACAAGATAAAGAGCAAGCCATATATTACATTAGTTGCACCTTGGTGAGTTATGATCTAGGATATGCATATGTCAAGAAATTATTTTTAGCAGTGGTCTTTGCAACTCAAAAGTTACGACACTACATATTGAGCCATATGACCTACATCATATCAAAACAAAATCCTTTGTAGTACATGATGAGCAAGACATATCACAATACACGTACTGCAAAGTAGATCATGCTATTGACAAGATTTGATATAGAGTTCATAAGCCAAAATTTCATCAAGGGACAAGTCATAGCAGATCAATTAGCAGATGTGCCTCTTTAGGATAACAAGCCTCTCACTATAGAATTGCCTGATTATGCAATCTTTGTATTATCAGATCCACTAGATCTTGAATAACCTAAGAAAGAAATATACATGTCATTGTTCTTCAATGGTTCAAAGTGTGAACAAGGAGGTAGAGCAGGGATTATCTTTATCATACCATAGGGTGATCCATTACCCTTATCATTCAAACTAGACTTCCCATGCACAAACAACAATACAGAATATGGAGCATTAATCTTGGGACTCCAAAAAGCCATAAAAATGGGTATTACAACATTTAATATCTTTGGTGACTCCTTGCTCATGGTAAACAAGGTCAAAGGACTATTCCAATGCAGGTGCCCACTCTTGAAAAATTAGAAGGAACTTTTTGACACCTACCTAGCCTGACTGGAATGGTATGACATCGAGGAAATCCCTCATACATCAAATAGATTTACAGACACCATGGCCTCTTTGTGATCCTAAATCCCTTAGAATATATCTGCTAATTTTACAACCATTCATGTGAAAGTTCTTTCACACTCAGCAATTCGTAGTGAAGCTTTTGACAACCAAGAATCAGTCAACATGATCAACATTGAGCCAAATCAGGATTGGTCCTTTGTAGCTAGATATTTCTTGCAAATGGCACCTTGGAGGTCTTTGATCTCCCAAGGAACTATGGAGTGTGGTGCAACCATACACCATAGAGTTGTTCCTCAATCTATGTTCACTAGCTCAAAAATACAAGAAGGGCAAACCATCTTCTCTATAGAAGTCATGGCTTATCAGGATTGGCTTTTCCAATTGTGGGACTTCCTAAAGCTTGGAATAGTACCTCAAGGTTTATCGCATACTAAAGGGCAAATATTCAAATTGAGATCAATAAGATACATATTTCTAGGATAAATCCTCTACATACGAGGATATGATGGAGTATTACTTCATTGTCTTGAGCCCTAGGAAGCATCTTGGGAAATTTTGCAAGCTCACGATGGAACATGTGGAGGCCATTTTAGTGGCATGGCCATCGTTAAGCGCATATTGAGAATGGGTTACTATTGGCCCACAATGTAAAAGTACTATTGTGAGTATGTCAAGAAATGTAGTAAGTGCCAACATTATGTAAATCTAATGCACTTACAATCGCAAGCTTTGTAGCCCATCTAGGCAGCATGGTCATTCTTGTAGTAGGGACTAGAATTGATTGGGAAAATCTCACCCTTGTCCTCAGGCTAACACACATTCATAATAATAGCCATAGAATACTTCACTAAATGGGTAGAAGCGATCCCCTTAACATCAACAACTGGACCAAGGATTGCGGAGTTTATACTCCACAATATCATGTCATTTTGGGGTCCCTTCTAAGATAATATAAGATAATGGAACATCTTTCAAAAAAAATGTGCATGCTTTAATGAACATATACCATATCTAGCATACTTTTTCAATGCCTTATTATCCATAAGCAAACGGGTAAGTATAAGCCTCAAACAAAATAATAGTCTCCATTTTGAGGAAGACGGTGTAATACAATCACAAGGATTGGCACATGCAGTTGCCTCTTGCACTATGGGCATACAGGACTAGTATACGGATGTACACTGGGCAACACTATTTTCATTAGTATATGGAACTAAGGCCATCATGCCACTAGAGTTAGAAATTTTGACTCTACGCATAGCATTAAAGAACTTCACAGATGATGATGCTGCATGGCAAGGCCGCCTTGATCAATTGATGCTTCTTGATGAAAACCAAGTCAATGCTTTAGAGCATCTTTACGTTTACCAAGATCGCCTTGTGGGAGCTTACAATAGTAAATTCCATTTAAATGAATCCAAGGTTTGAGATCTAGTGCTCAAATAAAACCAGCAAAATTCAAATCTGGCACCGCATCTACGAGATAAGTTCGTAGTAAACTGGATAGGTCCATACATGATTTCACAGAGAGTTGGGCCTGGAGCATATTACCTTATATCATTATATGGTTTTTAGGAGCCTGAGCCTCTCAATATCATTCACTTAAAGGTATTTTACACATAAAAAACAAAAATATTCAAATATGTCATAAAAAAAACATTCAAATATTTCATAAAATACAAAAAAAATCAAATATAGCATGTCAAAACACAAATAAATCATAAAAACATAAAATTTCAAAAATACAATCAAAGTATCCAAGGGTAACTCAAACCACTTGGTAAAACATCAAGTCAAAATGATCTAGGAGTATTCAAACCGCTTGGTCAAATCCAATCAATCAAAATATCCAGGGGTATTCAAACTGCTTGGTCAAACATCAAATCAAAAGCTCCAAGGGTAATTCAAGCCACTTGGTCAAAATAAATTCAAAGGACTCTAAGGGCATTCAAGCCACTTGTTCAAAATCAATAAAAAATCTCCAAGGGTACTTCATGCTACTTTGTCAAAAACCAAAAAGCCCCAAAGGCATAATAAGCCCTTTGGTCAAATCAAACAAAATTACAAAAAACAACATAAAAATAAAAATATAAAAACAATTGCATTTCAAATTTTGCATCCACATCATTGCATTGCATTTTAAAATCCACTAAAAATTGTATATGTTATGCGAGCCTTAAAATTTATACCATGTTTTGTCACACAAATCACTCAAATACATACCTCCATCAACACCATTATGTAATTGTATTTTTCAACACAACCATTATTTGTTGCTATACATAATATACTAAGGTTTTTCGGTTAATCAACCACACCTAGTGATCTTATCAAATTTAGTGGAAAATAACTTTTTTTAGTAGAAGGTAAGGTCTAGCTATGATAATGCCTTGGATATTCAAGATCCCGTCACTAATTAAAACACTAAAATCCTAGCTGGTACAAGGAAAATATGAAAGCTGCAAAGCGGTCTAGGTTACCTTAAGCGAAAAGGATCTTCCTTGCTTATCCCCATGTGCAACTAGTTTAAAGGTGCTGAGAATTTTTAAAAGGACAAGCTTTACCCTATCCACATCCTTTGCTTAAATCAAAATAAGAAAAATCCCAAAAGCAAAGTATATATTCAAAATTCCAAGCATACAATCCACATTTGAAAGCAATAATCCGATACATAAATTCAAAAAAAATCAATGAAAAATAAACAGTGATTTTCATCACTACATATGAGAAAAATAAACAGTGATTATCATCACTACAAAAATCCTCTCTCAAAGAAAAAATCAATCAAAATAAATAGTTATTTTCATCACTACATATGAGCAAATATCCAAAGCCAAAAAGAAGGGAATAAAGCTTGAATCCTTGGAATTCTTAGCATTGTACAAAACTGGAAGGAGAAATCCTTACGCATGATGATATGTCTATTACAATTGCTTTATGCATTTGTGTAGACCAATGTTTGAATGTGGATGAGCTAGCTTAGGTAACCCAATATTGCCTAGTGGTATAGTCCAACTAAGTCCAACATAAGGATGAGATGAACACTTGAGGACCCTTGATCTTAGCAATGGGTTGAAAGAATCCCACATGATATTGGAGTAAATGCTTGAGTTATACCTCAAAATATACAAATACATGTACACACAGAGATCATGAAAAACTAGGTCCATGGTAAAATCCTTACTTGTCAAAAATTCTAAATGGTTAGTAGACAGGTATTGATAGGGTACCTAGAGTGTTTGAATCTCTAGAAAGCCCCAAAATTTTTACATAGCAACAAATCATAACATCATTCACACCATCACTTTATTTATAATATTCTATAAATTAGGGGGTATCAACATAGTAGGACAGATACCACATATATATTAGAAATAGTATATAGACGGTCACTGACTATTTTATATCTTTTAATTTACATAAACTTATTAAGAAAATACATTATACACAATTACATCTCATATATGAATACTTAATCAATTATTATGATAAGAGTGATTATTTAAATTCATGATTATTTTTTTTACTTTCTATGGTATCACCCATTAAGATTGTTAATGCCATATGCATTTCGTATGTGTTAAGTGATTAGAGCATACAGGTTTGTTTATACCATTCCACCACATAAGTTAGATGCATACAATTAAAGCAAAGTTAAAATATGCATTTAGCAATAACATCATATCCACAAACACAATTCATTTTTCATTCATTACTATCCATAAACCACATCATAAAACATATAGGTAATATCCATTTGCATAAAATCATAAATTCATCATTCATCATCAAAATACATTGCATCATATCATCAAATCATATAAGCATCTACACATCCATATAAGCATCTTCAATATCATCTATCATCTAATATATACATCAAATCATCATAATACCATCATCGCAACATATCGTAAAACAAAATAACAACAAAAACATGAGCAATAAATGATACACATAAGTCATAATGCAAAGCTATCATAAAATTATGTGTGTCAAGTCCAATGGATGTACAAAAATACCCATGGGCTACAGTCATATAGGTCAGTCGACCTCAAAAATAGATCAAGGACCAAGTAAAGCATCAATCAAGTATCGGGCTTGAACCCCCTGCATCACCTCCTCTAGTGCCACCTCCCCTTGTGGCGGTGTTGCAATTCGAATGATGTGAGCCTTTCGGTCGCTCTGTTCGAGTTCGGATCCTCTGGCTAGGATGGGTAGAAGACTACCCCGAGGTGGAGCACCCACTGACATGTGAACCACCCACACTATATGGATCCTTAGGGACAATACCATGCCTCCTAAGATGCATCTAAAGAATGGTGACATGATCCACAAGTCCTCGGATCCACTCCTCATGCGCATCCAATAAAAACTAAAGTTATCCCACATCTGCTCTTGAACCTGCTATTGGAACCTCCTATTGTGTAGAAGTAGGAAAAAAAACTGCATCCTGGCATTGCCACCCCCAATAGTAGCTTGCAAAGCCTATATCTATGATGAGCTACTCAATGGTAGCATCTCACTACTATACCTGGATCTTAGTGGCTTGAAGCTCAACCTCGACCTCATGTAGTTGTGCTCTCAGAGGAGAGTCTATCTCCTCAGGCTCTAAATCCTCCTTAGGAACATCATGATCTTGAGTGTAGGCCTCTATAATACCCCTAGCCACTCTAGGGTCAATAGCTGGGGCATCCTCCTTGTCTAAAAGCTCTGTAATCTATCGTGGAGGTAGGTCCCTCTCTACTGTGAGGCACCTGTATAAGAATGGTATCAAGGCCACATCCTGTTGCAACCTATACTGATGAAATACTCATGAGTAGAAGAAATAATCCCAGATGGTAATCTTATGACCAACAAGCCATCACTTGCACCGTGTCCTAGCAGTAAAAATAGTTGGATCATCCCAAGTTGGACACTCATAGTAAGGCCACAACACGACATCTTTGGCCAAAATTCTAGTAAAAGCATCAGTGTAGTGGGGCATCTCCCCTATGAAAGTGTGGCTCTTACGCTCCTCATGCTCTCGATCCCATCTAGCATTTTAGCACTGTGTCCAAGCATCACCATCACGATCTCAATCGAGAGTCCCTTAGGGTGATCTACTATAATATTCTCACATCCCCAAACTTGTAGGAGCAAGCTATAGGTAATGCTAACACATACTCACCGATGGATGTGGTACAACTCATCGTAGAATTGAGCCAATAACGATCTATCCCATGCATAGATGATAGACTCCTTGTTATCCAATAGATCTTGAGCAATACAACATGCCTCACCATAAATATGCCCTCCTTATGCTAGTGGTTGATGGACACTCCTTCGAAATTGGTGTCCTTGAGAGCATCCACAAAGTGCCCTCTAAACACCCAAGTGAAGACAACCACCTGATCATTAGTGGCCTAAGAGACAATGACCACCCCATAAAATGGAATCTAAAAGATCCTATATACATCCTCCAGTGTAATGGTCATCTCACCGGTTGGGAGGTGGAAGGTATTAGTCCACAGGTCCTAGTGATGGGCCAGAGTCGTAAGGTAAGCCTGATATGCCATGATGTAAGGAAACCTGATGACATACTACAACCCGCGGGTCTTGAACCATACCCAATTTGTATCATCAAATATAGGAAGTAAGTCAAGTAGGAGATTTGAGTCCTGATCCCAAGAAGTAAGGATCTAAGCAAAGCAGAAGAATAGAGAAAACATAACTATAGTGAATCTAAGGTATAATTCACAATAAAAATGAAAAGGGTGCAAAAGAGTATGGACTATTCTAAGTCTAAGCAAAAAGGATAAGATTGCACCTAATAAAAAAAAATCAAATATATCATAAAAATCCAACACAAATGAAAGAAAACATGGCTAAGGGTCTAGTCGATGTCGACTATAGTGGCCGGAACCTGGCCGCTGAAGGCAGTAGCGGCCGAGATCCAACGGTCAATTTTTTTATCGTTGGGGTTCAAGCTTGGCTGCTTTGAGCGACAACGGCTCAAAACCAACCACTCTGAGCAACAATGGCCAAGGGATGACATGACAAACCCGTGAACCCTTGGCCATAAAATAAAAAAAATGCAAAATTACAAAAAAACTTAAAAATATCAAAATAGGGAGGGAAAACAAACAAAATAGAAAGCAAATATTCCCACCCAAGCATAAAAAACTAAGCTAAGTTCTAAATGCTCAAAATGGCGACATCGGGTGAATAATGGAAAAATTCAAAAACCCTAAGCTAAAGCCACTAGTAGAAAATAAAATTGGGGACTAACTGTTAGTCAAAAAGTGACTAACTATAGAAAAAATAGCTGAAGCACCTTTTGCATATTTTCCAAGAAGACGAGTGCCCATGCTAAAGAAAAAGAAAAACGCAAGGAGGAAAGTGTCACGATATCACGACATGTTGCATTTTTGTGATAAGGGGGAGGGGAGATTAGGAGGAGGGAATATTTTAGAGGAAGGGAATATTTTTTCATGGCCAACAGAGGGTGCCAGAAGTTAAGGGGTGTGGGCTTATTTGCATTTTCTGGGGTGTATATTTCCCTGTTCTCTTGTTCCCTTTCTCTTGATCCCCTTCTCGACTCTTGGATGTTTACAAGCTTGATGTACATGTATTGGATTACAAGCAATAAAATATTTATTCCTCTAGATTTCGAAACTTTTGTGTGCTTGTATGTATCTGGTGTTTTAACTTTTATTCACTCTAAGTTTTATAATGTATCTATTCTAAAATCTGGACTGTGCACGTATAAATCTTGTTTCTAGAGTTGAACATTAAAATATAGTTACATGCTTTTAGACGAACATCTAAAAGTCACACTCGAATTCATGTTTTCTATAAAGAAGATATAAATAAAACTCGAAAGTAGTAACTGCATCATCAATGTTTGTTGTTGTCCAATCTGTCACCGTGAGAAAATTTTCTAGCTTAGGCTATATTTCCCTTATCTCTTGTTCCTCTTTTCTCTAAAAACTCAAAGGAACCAACCTTCTCTGGAGACTAGACAGATGATCTCAAGCAAGATCTGTCTATTCAATGTTGGCAAAGTCTAAGGTGCAACACTATTAACCGAAGACAGATTTTGTTCCAACACTAACCCACCATAGCAAAGGGTATGCTAAGCCTAACTATGGAGTTTGTTCATTTCCAACAGGTTTAGTGAGGTTCATTTTACCCATTACTTAGTGAGGTTCAGTTTTACTTAGACAAGAGAAAAGAGGGCTAGGGTTTTGAAAAGGAGAAATACCCAAGAAGCTTCGGCTCCTCCAGCAACTAATGTCTTGCCCTATGGAGCCATGTAATCAATTCTAGCAAACTCCAAAGTCACAACCATCACCGTCACATCAGAGCTCCCAAAGTGAATCTTCAATAGTGAAAGTGAAAGGTCAAAACCCTAGAAAATGCAAATTTTATATTTTATTAATTACACCTTGGCCACAATTGATGTTAGTAGCTTGAAATTTTTGGTCACTCAAGGCAACAGCAGCCACAGGTAGGAACTCAGAGGTCGTTGGACCTAACAACAACCAGATCCATAGATCAAAACAATGGATTTCCTCCTTGAGGGATCCCACATAAACAACAAATAAACACACTTTGGTGGTTTTAGATCCTCATAATATTTGAAATAACAAAAAATTCACATAAAAGTACAATCTTAGGTACGCCTCATATTAAATCACCTACTCTATCCACTCGGTGATTGTAGCAAGTTGAACTCCATATATTTTGGTGAGATGAGTAGATAACCATAAGGCCACTTAGGGCAAAAACAACTCATTTTGGAATTACGATGTGCCACCCTTCAATCTCGAAGAAGACCAAGATGGTTGGACTACTCCATGGGTACAAAAGGATCATCCTAATTCCCCTATGACATAAAAAACATTAAGTCAAAGTGATACAATCTAAACATAAATAGAATCACTCATCCTAACTCCCTAAGAAGGCTATTGATAGTCGGACCGCTCCTCGGGATATGGATAGATGATTATCATAAGCAATTGGAATCACAATTGGATGTGGGATTGCCCATTAAAAGCAAAAAATGCTAGAAAGGAACCAGATTATTCATATTGGTCAAGTGACTTGTCGCTTCATTCATTGTCATTTCTTCACCAATTCATTGTGTGAAGAAGTAGTTCAAAACTTCAACATAATCATTATCAAAATCAACAAAATATCACTCGATCATGGAAAAATCATGTTCATCCTATGAATCATTGCATACAACAATCACAAATTTATCTTATTTTTTGGGAACGTAAGCAGACATGACATCTTCAATTGTAGCTCTCTTACCGGTCGAAATTGTTGTAGCAGCTGAAGCTACCCAATTGAGGTTGAGGAATAAGTCCAATTTAATGTGAAAAAGCCACTAAGCTAAGTCCTCCAAACATTGAGGCAATGATTCAAGGGATGCATATTATCTTGCATGATTGGACCATCTGGCATTGATCATACGATTGATCACCATGCACCCTACAAACATATAAGTCTATGTTTTTTCTCAGCATTGTGTTTTTCACATAGTGCATCGTAAAAAGGGGCATCTATAGACACCCAAATTATGTTATGCTTAGGGGAGATGCTCACATAGACACAGTCATAAGATCATAAGAAATCATCTTGGACTTTCCAAGAATCAAAAGTGGTTCTCACCACTCATTTGGGGCCTTTTTAAGTCATCCAATCCTAGCCGCTCAAGCCAAGAGCGACAAGATCCTAGCCACTCAAGACTAGAGAAGCCAGACCTTAGCTATTGTAGATGACAGTGGCCAAATCTTAGATGTTGTAGACTATAGTGGTTAAGCCATAAGAAGCAATTTTCTAACAAATAGACCTAATCATAGGTGGAAGTAGCAGTTTGCATGCAATAAAGGTGAGCGGGAGTAACTTTACATTCCTTTTCATGACCAGTTCACATAGGATACTTGATTTTGCATTTAAACTTTAGTTAACTAACCTCCAAGCATAAAAAAAGGACAAAATATTCTCATGCTAATGACCAGTTCGCATAGAAGACTCAAGTGGGTAGTTAGATTTTAATTAATTGACCTTCAAAAATAGACAAAGGACAAAATCTTCTCATGCTAACTTAAAATAAGCATGAAAAATTCATTCCTAGGGCTTGGACATAGACCTAGGGTTTCACACTATAAAAGATGCAAGCTTGAGAGCACCAACATATAGATAGCAAGAGAGCATAGGAGATCATATAAGAGAGAGAGACATCTTTTGAGGAGAGCTTTCAAGACTTGGAGAGTTCTCTTTGAGATCACGTGTATGGTGAAGCTCTGATGAATTAAAGAGCATAACACCTATTATTTCAACATCAGATACAAGCTTTGACCCATAGCTTTGGGGAAAAGAGAGCAAGGTTTACCTTAGCTACCGTTGTCTTGGATAGTGGCCCGCAAGCTTAGCTTAGGTTTTAGACATAGCTTCTTTTATTCTATTTCTTCATGTTTTCATATCATTAGCATATATTTACATGATTTCATGGCATAGTTTCATCATATTTTCGTTAAATTATTTTATTACTAACAACCTCATCCAGGAGGAAATCCTAGACACCTAAGTGTGTGTTGTTGTTTCATTTCTTGCAGGGCCACAGGTTCATCGGATGAAGTTTGCAACATACGAGAGCAAAAGGGATCCCTCTAGAAAATAGACCTAGAGAAGGAGGCATCTGTAATCCCTCATATATTTCCATGTGTGGAATCGGGAAGCTTTTATAAGAACACCACCTCTTCATGAAAGGGGCACTCTTTGCCTATTTGTAACTTATTGTATCAAAATGGGTATCCCTAAGAGGGACCGACATGTAACCGAGTTTCAATATCAATAAAGATATCTATCTTTGTTATTTCGTGTTATATGTTTTTTCTTCTTGTCTTCCATTTCATCTCGGGTTTTTTTAATAACATTGCAAGTAGGGTTAAAAAGGGGTGGTGCGTGCGTCTCGGGGTCGCTACAAAAATTATTTGCAATGGATGAACAATCATGTACAAGACTTAATCCTATTAGTATAATTGAACAAAAAAACCACTTAGAAAATCCTACTTTCATGTCTTGGTTGAATTTGCACATGGATAAAGTTCCCACCAATTTCCCTAAGAATCCCATTAAGCTAGCATGTTTCAAAGATACACTACAAATAATATTGTTTATATTATTTATAATTTTAGGATTAGACTCTTATGAACTAGTATATGGTTATTAGTTGTCCCTTGCTTATGTGGTAACCAATGTGATAAATTATGAGGGAACCAATTCTTCTATCTATGTATTCTTTGACTAGGCCCATTTATTTAATGCCCAAATTCATAACCTGTTAGTTGCCTTAAAGCTAAAGGAGAGTGAAAATTTTTACTATCCATCATTTTTAGCCTACTTATTTCTATTTCACATACCACAAAAATTGCATAATATCAATCTAATTAAAGTAGAAAATAATCAACCCCATTTAGTGGTGGAATGGGCTCCAATCCTTAAAGAAACCTCCTCTTATACATATTTCAATAGAAAATTCCTTGGTCATATTTTTCCTTTGTCTTTGGTACAATATCCCATATCAGTTCAAAAGTTATAGATAGGCTAAGGGGTTAGAAAAGAGAAATTGGGGACTGGTATTTCTGGCTAGAAGGCATAATAAACTAGGTATGTAGTTTTTTTGGAACACCCTATGTACTTCCATATTATGTAACTAATTAGATATTTGGCATGGAGGTGTGTAGATAGATAGATGAGATAGATGAAAATTTTGGCTCTCAAGCCAAAATTCTCGATACCTACTACCATCCATATAGGTTTAAAAATATAGCAATGACAACAAGGATATAAGCAAAAATTGATTGATGATAATCTCAATGCTCTTCAATTTCCAATCATGCCCCAAATGTGGGACTATGATCTGAAATGAAAATTCAAGGCCAAATTAGCCTATATGAACAATAAGTCACCTATATTTGACCATATTTCATGGGTAAAATTTGAGTAATTTAAAAATAATGATGAAGGAAATTCCATGGAAATAAATATACTTCAGATGCAAGAGAGACTCCCATGGAGGACATGTTATGAGTATGTACAAATTTATGATCTGGAATGAAAAAAAGAGAAATAAATGCATGAAGACCTCATAGCCAAAAGTAAATAATATCTATATTGAGGAGAAAACATGATCAAAGAATGGTGGATATCATACTATGAGCATGACACTCAGAAAAGGCTTTCCCCAATACCTCTGATAAGTGATTTGAGAAAAAAATCAAAGCTAGGTATAAAAAATGGATAAGTGAGCACAAAGGAGAGATATACATAGGCCTGATGAAAGTAAGGAATGAATAAGAGGAGATACACAAAGAAGAAGAGGAATTTCCTCAAGTAACTTCCCTATGATAAATGCCCTTGATAGGCCATGAAGACTCAAAATATGGTGCCAGCATAGAGGAAGCACCTCTATAGATAAGTTGAAGAATGCAAGTTGAAGTGTCTAAAGACACTCTGGTAATGGAGGTCATGTTAGAACCAAGTGAATATCAACTAAAAGAGAAATATTTTTAAATAAAAGTAGCATAGAAGGTGATGTATATAAAAAAATAGTTGATGCAATAGGTGCAAAAAAGGCTAAACCTTCATCCCTACAATAAGGACCTAGTGAAAAGTGATGAAGAAAATAGAATCTAATTATTGGAGAGAAGGAGGAAATAATACTAGCCAAGATATTAGAGTTGGATTTATTCTTAAAATGGTCTAATGCACAAATTGAATTATTAGATGTAGTAGTTTAGAGACTAGCATTGGAAGTGAAAGGAATAGGTACGTTTACTTCTTTATTTTATATTGATGAAATAGTTCCACCACCTCAATAGCCTTCACTTGAACAACCACCTCCACCACCTAGCCCTATTAATGAAACCACTCTCCTACCTACTATATCATTAGCACTAGGAACAACATCATATGTACAAGAGGCCCAAGTAGCCTCAACTAGTGTAAATATCCAAACCCTTATAAAATATACTACTATAGCAGTAAACCTTACATTTTTTATTTTCTCATCCTTCCACTTTGTCTTCATAACTTTCCTTGCTATCAAAAATCCTCTATTTAAAGTGTTTTCAATCATTCAATACATCAAAGCAAACACATAGAGGTGGGTAGAGCAACAAAAACTACAAGATAGAGTAGAATTAGCAACCACCTAGACATACGATGTTGTAGATATAACTTTCAAAGAGCATGATAAGATGATTATACATCCAAATATAAGGAATCTAATTACATAGATGACAATAAAGGACTATAATGTCAAAGTTTAGAATTAAAAATTTTATGATATTTCAAAGATAGATGCACTTCAAGATCTATGCATTGAGGTAGACACTCTATTCCTATAAAGCAACCAATCAGATGTAAAACTTGTAGCTATATAAAGACAAATAATATCTAGAGTAAATAATAAATAAGGAGAAGATAAATAAATAGTCTCAATAATGAAATATTGGTGCTCAAATAGATAATAGATAAATCTACCATGGAGGAATAGCTACAAAAAAGAGATGAAGAGATACAAAAATTAAAATAGCAATTGTAGCAAGAATGCAATAAAGTGCTTGTGTACATAAATAAATTGAAAGAAGTAGGAATGAAGCTCCAAAGCCAAGAAAATATCCTAGCCACAATGCAAGTAGAATTGGAGAATAAAAAAGATAAGCCTAAGGCCCAAATGATCCCTAGAGATATGCTAAAGAAATTCAAGATCCAATACTAGATAAAGAAAAATAACATGGTAATAAGTGTATTCACATTGTGAAACTAATCCAAGATGCTAAATAAGAATTCACTAGATCCAAGGAGAAACTAATGACAAAAATACAAGAAGTAAAAGTTACCTGATGGATGCTAAGAACCAAAGAACAATACCCCCAATAGCTTAAATGCTCACAAAAGTATCTATGGATATCTATGTTCCATACAAACGAAATCATTGGAGGAAGCCAATTGATTCTATAAGGAGGATAAATACTCAATGCCATTAAAAAATGCAATAATAAGATGAATTTAGTAGTCTAAGAGCTCCAAGAGCTTGACTATCCAAATTTTTGTGATGAAAATGGACATTTTCATACCCAAGAGTACTTGAGTCAAATTTGGAATCAATAGATTAACAAATGGAAGTAAAATTGATGTATTTTTGAAGCCACTAATGATATATTAGATCATTGTTTTCTTTCATAGGATCACCATATTGCTAAAAACGATCATAGAGATGATGCAAAGGTACAAGGACCCTTCCTATGAATGCTACTATCAACTACAAAATATCTTTCAAGAATTTTGGGTAATAAATCTTCCCTCTCACGTAACATGGGATAAAATGTGTAAAGTATTCCAATTATCAATAAAGTCTTCAATAGTTAAAGTAACCAATCAATATGGAGAAACATTAGGAGTAGCCCTAGAGGAAACCTCCAAAATAGATAGCATCTGAGGTGGCTATTGTATAAGATAATTTTGAGTCTCATTTTGTTTTTATTTCAATTTTTACTCCATGGCCCAAGTGGATAAGGCTATATGTATTAGTTGCTTCTTCAAGTATGAACCCCCTTTTCAACCCACATCCATCTCCAAATAAGGAGATGAATTTTGTTAATACTAAACAATGCATCTTTGCAATATAAGGCTATCGAACATTTAAAATGGTTATTAGATCAAATATTAACAAAGAATGAAAGAAAAAATTCCAAATTTTCCTAAGTATCAAAGCATTATCAAAAATCCAAATGTGAGGATGTCAACCGCAAGATTTAAAAAATTGAGCACCCAAAATTTGAATCATGTAAACCCAAGCCATTTTTTATTGAGTAATATGGCTAGACAAAATTGTGTTGATTTCAATGGAAAGGTAGTTTAAATCTAGAATATGATATGTAACACCTTGAGTGGATAATGATATTGATGTCATCAAGAGAGAGAAAACCAGTTGGCTCCTTCAAACAAGAAATTGACTAAGTATGAGAGTTTGGCATCTAATACAATGGTATAATCTATAAAATAAGATAGCTCTAAATCTCAATTTTTTTTTAGTGTTGAAGTCAATAGAAGCACTATAAGAACCTATATTAACCAAGAATTAGAATTAAAATCCAAAGGTATGAATTACAATCAACATTTAACAATGAGCTTCACCAAGAGTGTTGGATATGTTTGAATGTTGAAGTCAATATTAGGCACATAAATATTTAGCAATGGTGATAAGGTATCTTGACATTCAATAAAATGATAGAGTTGAAAGAGACATCAAATAGAAGCATACACTAAATTATCCAGACATGCTCCCGATAAGTGAATATGTTGTTAGAATATTCTAATGACCTTGAGATTATTTGATTGTAATCTCTCTCATTGTAGCTAAGGAGGTAGTGGGACAACTAAAGCAAAACATTTTTTTCAAAATATCCTATGCACTAGATAAATATACAATGACCACCACTCCATGAGATAGAACAATAGCAAGCCACATTAGCACCATAGTACAAAATTGGTTGCAACAATATGAACTAGAGGAATACTAGAACAACCTATTAGACCTACAATCCACTCCCTAGACTATGATGATAACATAATCAATTGTAATTATATATATATATATATATATATATATATATATATTAATATAATTATAATTGGTTATGTTATCATCATAGTCTAGGGAGTGGATTGAAGGTCTAATAAGTTGTTCTAGTATTCCCCATTATGAGGGTCATCTCTTTGGCATTTACAATTGGAATAATTTTATTGATTGAGACTATATGCCTTCTTGAATGAATATTGGATTGTTTTATGGACTCCAACTAACTTCTTGTGCAAAAAATGTATGTATGTCTTATTGAGTAGATACATTTTTTTTTTTAAATCCAGGAGTGGGTAATTTTTCTACAATTATTCTACATTCTATATTTTTACCTATATTTTCCATGATAGTTTTAGAATAACTTAGCATTGCTTAGAGTTCTTAATGAGATTTTTTTTTTATGCATAAGGAAAGAAAGTTGTTTTTTTACATGGTTTAGTTTAAATTTTGATAGTGAATCTCTCTCCACTATGTCTCTTGATGTTGTCAAATCCATACCACTTTTAGCTTCTATTTATAACCCTTTGCATTTATTGATTTAGTCTATAATACAACCATTTAGTTATATTGGCTAGGCATAGGAATCATCCTTCTCTGGAGGTTGACTCAAAGACCCATTTTTTTGATCCATCCAATCACTTGACCGAGGTGTTGAGGGCACATCTAATTCACTTAGGCAGATTTTAGAATCAAGATTAACCATAACAAGGTTAAGCATGGTCCATAGGGTTTACACAATAATATAATATAAAGAACTAAAATTGTACAATGATTTCCTATAATCCTATAAAATATTATATCATACTATATTAGCTTTGGTAATAATCCAAAGTACACTTTCAACACCCCTTTAATATTTTAAGTAAAGTCCAAGGATAAGATACATTAGTGAGAATAATATCTTCCCCCATAATAGATGTCTTAATAAGCCTCCACACTTGAGGAATACTCATTTGATTCCCCTTGACTTCTAAAATAAAATACTACAAAAATACCTCTATACAAGGATGAACTATAGGTTCTCACTTTCATAATTTATTGCTCCCACACATATCCAAATAAATATTCTCCTAAGACTCCAAATAAGGAAGATAAATTGATAATACCACCTCTAAATAAAAGATAATCAATATTCTTCTACAGTATCATAAATTAAAACTTAGAGTTAGAGCTTTTTATTTTACAGCACACATCACCTTATTTGGAAACATCAACTTAATGTTGCACCAAATTATTCCCTTCCAAAAAGAGGTTATGCATATATCTACTTAAGAAAGAGCTAATGCAAAATTTCAAAAGTACCTAAACAAATAATAGAAGAAGGAAGAGATCATGAAATATTAGATCTACATGAATAAGTTCAATCAATAGCCCAAAAAAGAGATATTGACCAACTAAAGCAGATTCTAAATTTTTTTCCTATAAGCATCTAAAAGACTCAAAAGCTAGTGTAACTATTATAAATCCAATATTATATTTTGTAAAATTGAACCAAAAAGTATTATTGCATAGGATATGGTGAATTTCCCCCTTCAAAATAGGGCAATAGACCTTCAAAAGTATTTTGCACAGTCACGCCCCAAACATTGGAAAAGGTTCATGAAAAAAAATCAACAATGCATATGTTAGGATCCCATCCTAACCCTTAATGTAATAACTTCCATGATGTAATAATTCCTAAAGAACGTGGTTCATACCCATGATTAATATTTTGTAATGTTCTAAGTTTTAGCTTATGTAGTGCCTATGACAAATGACACCTTTTTTATGTAACACATGGTAGATAGGTTATGTAAGGTGACCTTGTGCATGTAATTTGAGTGGAATTGTGCATGTAATTCGAGTGATACTATGCATGTACATCGGGTGGCATTATGCATGTAATCTAGGTGGCATTTTGCATCTAAGACAACCATGGAAGGGAAATCTTTAAATACCCGAGAAGGCACCAATGTATTCATATTTTTGCAAGTTAATGAGGTGTTGAAGGAGGTTTCCCCATCAAAGAGGCCTATGATTCTATCTTATTGTGAGATTGTTCCTTTATGCTAATTTATCTTATAATGTGTATTTTGTTTTGAATATTAATATGATGTTTGTGTGAGTTTATTTCCAAGCAATTGTGTGAGAGTGTGTTTATTTGAGTTTATTTTATAGTAGGATCCTAACAAGTGGTATCAAAGTGCTTTCGAGGGCCAATTTATGCTGCAACAGTAACGATTATTGCCTGTTAGGTATAATACCTTCTTATTTTCATGTAAATGTTTTTTACTATTATAAAAAAAAGGACATAGACCAATAAAAAAAAAATAGTTTTTTTATTTGAGTAGGTAGAAACCCTGTGCCGGGGGTTTTAAAATATTGTGAAGGATTTGTTTTTATTGGCTAAGCTAGATAGCCCATACAATGTCTAGTGAAGTGAGGTGCGATTAGGCTCCAATACCCAAGCCTCAGATAGAACTCACACATGGAATTGAGCTCCCATGCATCTTCGGGTGTATCGAGCGACCATTCTAGGGTTAACAAATTTTTATCCAGTAGGAAGCTTATTGACCTTGTATAATCCGTAGTCCATGGGACACAACATCCTAGATGATTACCCTCTCATACTTTCAGAGAGGCAAATAGTGTGCTCAAGGGTACGTGTGGAATCCTCCTTGGGTAGTGGTCTAAAATATTGGTTCGAGCACTATTGTTCATAAATACGGTATAAAAGAGGGCCTATGGGTGTTACATACTCCTTTACCTAGCATACGCTGGTTCTGTTAAAACTTAAACTTGCAACAAAATCACAAACCAAAACTCCCTGTTCGTAAACCTACATTTTAAATTCCCAAAAGTGAGCATATGAGAAAGGAATCCTCTACCAATAAAATAACATAAATTGCATGAATTAAAGATAGAATATGAGGGTGATAGTTAATTTGATAGTATAGAGAATAATAGTCAGATTTACAATGGCAGTAACAGTCAGGTCAGCACAGTTCGGTCAGAAATTGTAGTTTTCAATGTCAGAATAGAACTGTCATAACAATAACCTACACAATATAGAGAATCTTCAAACTAGTGAGGTAATCCATGTTAGAGAGACTATCAGGGCTTAGCAAAACATTGATTCAGTGAGTAGATACAAATTATAGATAGTACTCCAGTACCCGACTTTTGTACTGTAGCTCAGAATCCAAAACTGTAAACATCGTTAGAATTGGCAAAATAGGAGTAAAAAAAAAGTCTAGGGTGCAAAAAAGTAGTGTTGTGGGATATAGCTCATTGTGACCACCTCTTGAAGCTTTTCATTTTGATATATAGCACCCAAGCACTTTTTTGGGATCTTACTAAAAATAGTAAGTCCTGAAACCCAATTCTATTTTTAGTAACTGGTCATAAAAGGTTCCAAAATGGCCCAAGGTACCCGTGGACATCAAAAAGAGCTAGAACATATGGACTCCTTAACAAAATCCATTGAGAATTTGAATGTAGAAATTTTATCCATAAGGGAAGAGGTCCAAGGTCTTTGTCTAGATCATGAGGCCACTAGCGCTCGCTTAGAAGAAACACTGATAGAAGTGGGTAGCAAGTTACAGAAGGGACCACTCAAAATAGAACACCAAGATGATACCTCTACAAGGAATGACCATGAACCATCCTTTAAAATGCTAAAATTTGACTTCCATAAATTTAATGGGAAGGATGTTGATGGGTGGTTATATAGGGTTGATTAATTCTTTAGACTTCATAATGTTCCCATATATCATATATTTCAGATGACTTCCTTCAATTTGTAATCTGAGGCTCTACACTAGTTCTAGTGGTTATGTAATTCCAACCCAAATCTCTCTTGGGAGAACTTTGAGTCCAAACTACTAACCTGATTTGGGCCTAGTGAGTATGAGGACTTCATAGGGGCCTTGGCCAAACTGCAAAAAACATCCTTAGTCCATGACTACAAAACTCAATTTGAAAAATTGGCCAATAAGACAAGAGGATTGATGGAAGGGTTCTTCATGAGTTGTTTTATCAGTGGGTTAAAAGGGGATCTCCAAGCTTAAGTAAATATGTTGAAACCATAGTCCATGATGGAAGCTATCATTTTGGCCCATCTGGCCAAATCTAAACTCTCAAACCAAAGGAACCCACTACGGTTTTCTCAAAACCGACCTTCATTTCCTTCTCGAATCCAAAATTTAGTGGATAGTAAACCTACTACACCCAAGTGACTAAATATAGAGGAGATGGATGCACGTCATGCCCAAGGATTATGTTATAATTATGATGAAATGTTTTTTAAAGGACATAAGTGTGCAAACAAAATACTGTTCTTACTAGATGTTGAGGCTTGATGAGGACCAGAGTGATGAGGATGAGGACCCTCCTAAAACACCTTCTCCATAGGAAGAAGATACACAGGGGTATGATGTAGATATTTTATTCTATGATCTTGCAGGTATTACCACTCCACAAACCATAAAATTTGTGGGATTTTTCAAGGGCCAACATCTTACCATCCTTATTGATTCAGGCAGCACACACAACTTCATTGATCCTTGAATTTCTAAGTAGGAAATTTGCTATATCAACACTTGTAATTCCTTTGAGGTCATGGTAGCCTATGGGGGAACATTACCTTGTAAAGGAAAATGCCACAATTTCAAGATCAGGATAGGGGACTATGAACTCAAGCAGGACATGTTTGCCCTCTAGTTGGGAGGATATGATATGGTTTTGGGATCTCAATGGTTGAGTACATTGGGCACTATCAGTTGGAATTTTGTAGAACTCTAGATGTAATTCTCCAAAAATGGATAGACACACTTAATCAAGGGCTACCCTACAGGAACACCTCCCATCATTAGTTCCAATCATATGGAGAAAGTGCTAAAGAAATAAAAATGTGGGGTCATTGCACAACTCTTCTCCATCCAACCAACCAATTCACTAATGGCTGAAATTCCATCAGACCTACAACTAGTTCTACACAAAAATGATGTTGTCTTTGCATAACCAACTACACTACCATCATGTACCTCTCATGACCATGATATCCCATTGCTCTTGGGTAGCACACCACCAAATATTAGGCCATATAGGTACCCTCATGCCATGAAATCAGAATTGGAAAAATTGGTACATGAATTACTCAAGGCTGGTGTCATCCGGCCTAGTACTAGCCCCTAATACTCACCTGTCCTACTTTTTCCCAAGAAATATGGCTCATGGTGCCTATGTATTGACTACCAAGAACTCAACAAGACTACGATCAAGGATAAATTTCCTATTCTAGTGGTCGATGAACTACTCGATGAACTACATGGGACCATGTATTTCACCAAGCTTGATCTCCTCTCTGGGTACCATCAGGTCCGACTCAAGGATGAGGACATCCCAAAAACTACCTTTTGCACTCATGAAGGTCATTATGAATTCTTGGTAATACCATTTGGTCTCACAAATGCTCCTTCTACATTACAAAGTCTTATGAACAACATTTTTCGGTCCTTTCTATGGAAGTTCATCCTTGTGTTCTTCAATGACATCTTTATTTACAGCTACACATGGGAAGAGCACCTCAATCATGTGGATAAAACTTTACAATTTTTGGAAACCCATCACCTTCTTTCCAAAAGGTCCAAGTGTTCCTTTGGTATGACTGAAGTAGATTATTTGGGACACATTGTCTCACAAGATGGCGCCAAGGTTGACCCTAAGAAGATTCAAGTAGTTCAAGAGTGGCCAAAACCTTGCACTTTCAAGGGAATTCAAGGATTTTTAGGGCTTACGGGCTATTATCACAATTTTGTCTACAATTATGAGAAGATAGCTTCCCCCCCCTCCATGTTGAAAAAATATTCCTTCACTTGGACAGGGCCTGCTGACCAAGCCTTCATTGAACTCAAGCATGCTATGACCACCACTCCCGTTTTAGCCATGCCAAATTTCTCTAAACCATTTTTCATTGAAAGTGATGCTTCTGGTCATGGTATTGGGGTAGTATTGATGCAAGAAGGATGACCTATGGCTTTTACTAGCAAGGCACTCTCTAATCATAATCTAGGGAAATCCACATATTCTAAGGAAATGTTAGCCATATTGCATGTAGTCACACATTGGTGACCTTACCTCATTGGACGTCACTTCTCCATCAAAACTGACCATCAAAGTCTTAAATATTTTCTAGAACAAATATTTTCCACACTTGACCAACAAAAGTGGGTGTCTAAACTCATGGGCTATGATTATGATATCATCTACAAAAAGGGAAAGGAGAATATTGTGGCTGATGCTCTTTCTTGCAAAATAGAGACCGTAAGTATGTTGTGTGCCATATCAGCACCACTTCCCCAATGTATTGATTCCTTGCATCAAGAAACATGTCAGGATGCATATTTGCAAGCTTTGATAGCCTCACTAATGGATGATATAGATTATGCACCAGGGTATAGTTTGAATTTCCATGATCTACGCTACCATCAACGTCTAGTTCTGCCTCATAATTCCCCACTTTGAGAGCTCCTCATGAAGGAATTGCATGCCACTCCCTCTACAGGCCATTCAGGGTTCCTTAAAACATATGAGTGACTCAAGCACACCTTCTTTTGTAAAGGTATGAAATATGACATCTGATCTTTTGTTGTTTCCTGTAACACATGTCAAAGGATGAAAGGTGAAACAATGTACTCTCCGGGCACTCTTCAGCTATTGCCTATCCCAGATCAAGTTTGGACTAACACCTCCATGGAATTTATAGAAGGGCTCTCTAAATCTAGAGGCAAGTCAGTTATTTTCATGGTAGTGGAATGTATTTCAAAGTATGCTCACTTTTGTTACCTTGCCCATCCTTATAAAGCATCCACTATTGCACAAATTTTTCTTGACTCCATATTTCACCTTCATGGCATACCCACCTCCATTGTATCTGATCGTGATCCCACCTTCACTAGTCATTTTTGGCAAGAGTTGTTTAAGTTGCAAGGGACTCAGCTCAAAATGATTTCAGCCTACCATCCACAAATGGATGGTCAAATAGAAGTTGTTAAGAAATGCTTGGAAACCTACCTTCACTGCTTTGTCTCAGATCATCCCACTCAATGGGAAAAATGGCTATCCTTGGCCAAATGGTGGTACAACACTTCCAATAATACCACAACCAAACTCACACCATTTGAAGTAGTCTATGGGTGCCTTCCACCTACGCATTCCTCTTACATTCATAGAAGCTCCAAGGTCCAGGCCGTCGAAAACACTCTGATTCAACACACCGAATTCCTTTGCCATCTTAAGCAAAATTTGAACATGGCCTAGAATCGGATGCGCCAACAAGCTGATCAACATCATTTTGAGCTTAGTTTTTATGTAGGTGATATGGTCTTCCTTTGCTTGTAGTCATACAAACAATCATCCTTACAAATTCATAGGTGCCAGAAGATTGTTGCAAAATACTATGGTCCTTACCAATTTCTACAAAGGATTGGCCCCACAACTTACAAATTGGCACTCCCACATACCTCCAAGCTTCATCCTATTTTTCATGTTTCCACTATAAAGAAATTTGTGGGCACACAGGTACAGGTTCAATCCACACTTCTTGAATTGGCTAAATAAGGCTCCATCTTACTTGAACCTAAGTAGTTTTTGGATCATCGGACTCTCACTCTTCACAACCGTACAATTATAGAGATCCTGGTTTAGTGGCATGGGCTTCAACGGAAATATGCTACATGGGAGTCTCTCCACTAACTCCAACAATAGTTTCCTCATTTCATCTTTGAGGAAAAAGCTTCTTCAAGGGGAAGGACATGTTAGGATCCCATCCTAACCCTTAATGTAATAACTTCCATGATGTAATAATTCTTAAAGAACGTGGGTAGTACCCATGATTAATATTTTATAATATTCTAAGTTTTAGCTTATGTAGTGCCTATGACAAATGGCACCCTTTTTATGTAACACATGGTAGATAGGTTATGTAAGGTGGCCTTGTGAATGTAATTCGAGTGACATTGTGCATGTAATTTGAGTGGCACTATGCATGTAATTTGGGTGGCATTATACATGTAATCCATGTGGCATTTTGCATGTAAGACAACCATGGAAGGGAACTCTTTAAATACCTGAGTAGGCACCAACGCATTCATATTTTTGTAAGTTAATGAAGTGTTGAATGAGGTTTCCCCCTCTAAGAGGTCTGCGATTCTATATTATTGTGAGATTGTTCATTTATGCTAATTTATGTTATAATGTGTATTTTGTTTTGAATATTAATATGATGTTTATGTGATTATTTCCAAGCAATTGTGTGAGAGTGTGTTTATTTGAGTTTATTTTATAGTAGGATCCTAAAAATATAGAGCTTGAAAATCATGTGATTTGAAAAATAAAAGGGGCTGAAAATAGTTCAATATGCAAAAATTATGGCCTCCAAAACTTTTTCTCAAATAGTCCCCATAGTAGAAAAATTAGAGCCTCAAACCTTAGGGAAATGAAATTCAATCTTAGCATGCCACATGTCATTCACCAATTTGCACATATCCACCACTCAATTTGAATATTTTCAACATCACTAAACCAGCACCTGGTCTATGGTTGTGACATATGTCATCCTGCAATTGGATAAAGGGTTAATAAATGTAAATAGATATCTTAATGGCATGCAAATATGTGACAATGACAACCAAGTTAGAAAAACATTCCATGTCATCCATTAATTATTTCAAACACATTTGGATGTAATTGAACCTAAATCTACTAGCTCCTAAGTCACTTCTAGTAACCATATTTTCAAATATTTTATTGATGTCAAAGGTGCACGTCCCTATAAAGGGATAAAATAACCCCTTTTTCTATGAGGAAAATAGAAATAGAGATTCATAAATATAAACCTCATTCTCCCAATATGCTTCATCTATCCATCATGGCACTAGTTACCAACTAATAAAAATATAGCCATATCCTTGAATATGGCTCTTGGTCCCAACCATCCAAGGCTTTGTATTGCAAAATAGAAGGTTATGGAACCAAAGGAACTAGCTCTATTTTAAACCCAGTATCATGATCCATAAAACACCTTATGTTCAGCCACATATGCAACTCAGTTTCCCTTTTGAATAGAAATATATGTGTGCCTTGCTTCTTCTTGGCATCCTTCCATATAATATATCTAGCCATATGAATTTTCCTACCTTCTTCTTGGAACCCTCTCATAAATAATTATAAAATCCATTAGTTGTATGTTGATTTTCAAGATCAAATATAATGATATTGATAATTATAAAATAAGACATATTTCTAATGGTTATTTGTTAGAATAAGGCATTGATTATGAGGAAAGATAATTTTTATTTTAATTATTCATATGGGATTGAAATAGACCCCATTTGTATTACATCATTACCACATAGTGGTATTACAACAAAACTTGGATATTATACATGTATCACTTGACAAGATTTAAACCTTGGTCTCCTCATTAAAAGTTGAGGAATCTAACTGGTTGATCTAATGTCACATGATATGAGGAAACATTATTTATATAACTAAATTAAAGATCATTTGAATGGTATCTAAAATGAAAACTCAATATATTTAATAATTATACCAAGTGGATGTAAATAGCACATTTATCAATGGAATTTTCAAAACACAAGTCTACATGACATGACTAGATGGATTTATTATACATAGAGAGGAAAAAATATATCTCAACTCATAAAATCATTTTATAAGTTCAACTAGATTCCTAAAGCCTAGTATCTCACAATCAATGAGCATCTTGTGTGGCATGGATTTTATCAAAGTACTTACAATCAAAATCTATAACTCAAAAAACTAGGAAGATATAATCATAATGTTATATCAACAACACTTTCACTATAGGAATTTATTAGAAGGATTGATTTAATGAAGTCACTTGACATGTAAGATCTCTTGATCATGTACTATTACTAGGGATTAGAGGTGTAGTAGATAGACAATCTCATTTTCATCATTCATATAAAGTATTCAAAGATCGTGCTTGAGAATATTTGTATGATATACTATAATCCAATACCCATGGTTATTGAGATAGAGTTATATCTATCATAAAATTACTATTCATGAAAGGTAAGTGTAACTCTTTATCGATATTTTATTGTGAGTCTCATTTATCCTGACATAAACTAAACTAAATATTTTCCATGATGTTAGATATAATTTATAGGTTATATAAGATCTAAGAATGTGTTATTAAAAGAACAAAATTATGTACTTAGTTATACCTATTTACTACTTAATACATTGTAATTAGAAAATAAACAACTAATTTTTCATAGGATTCATGAATGCAAGATATTGAGGATCCATGGATGATAAGAAATACAATCATAGATATATTTTTTTTGGTATTAGGTATGATAGACAATCTCATTTTCATCATTCATATAAAGTATTCCAAGATCGTGCTTGAGAATATTTGTATGATATACTATAATCCAATACCCATGGTTATTGAGATAGAGTTATATCTATCATGAAATGACCATTCATGAAAGGTAAGTGTAACTCTTGATCGATACTGTATTGCGAGTCTCTTTTATCTTGAATTAAACTAAACTAAATATTTTTCATGATGTTAGATATCATTTATAGGTTATCTAATATCTAAGAATGTATTACTAAAAAGGAAAAATGTATCTACTTAGTTATACCTATGTACTAATTAATACAATGCAATTAGAAAATGAACAACTAATATTTTCATAGGATTCATGAATGCAAGATATTGAGGATCCATGGATGATAAGAAATACAATCATAGATATTTTTTTTGTTTTGGTATTAGGTATGATATCTTGGGGAAGTAAGAAGTAACATTCTATTGCTTGATTTTTCATCAATTTAGAACATCATGTTGTAGGAGGATCTATATATAACGTAATATGGTTAGGTTCTAATTTGAAAGTGTAGACACCTAAAACACATCATGCATAGGGGACTACTCATATGGCAATCCTAACAGACCATATGAATGACCTTAAACCATTCCAATACAAAGTAGTGGTTCTAACCACTCAATTTGGGAAGAGTTGGTCTAATCAGCCTTAGTCACGACTGACACCCATGGCTAACAAAGCTAGCTATGCCTCAGAGCCGCAACTAGCCCTAAAACTATTTGAATTCCTAAGCTAAGCCAAATTTAGTTGCAATGTCCATGGTGATGGTTTTTCAAACATTTTCAGGCAAGGAAGCATCCAGATTCTTCCTCCCAACTATTCCAACCTCCTATTTCTTGATCTTGGCTTCTCCATGAAGCTAGACCAAGGACTTGAGAAGGCTATAAGACCCCCCTCCAAATTGGGGAGAATTATAAATTGATCTTGAGTTGGAATGCAGTGAAGCTCTTCCAAAATAGATAGTGAAGTGACAACCCCTTGAGGAGATTTGAAGTGTTGGCAAATTATGGATTGACAAGCATGAATCCGTCAATGAAGCTTCCAAAGGATTAAGAAGCACAAATAGCTAATTAAATCCAATAGAACATGAATATTATAAAATTCAATCACCAATCTATCTTGGAATACAAATGTGACCCTTGATCATCAATTCCATGGAGGAAATTGAATATCCAAGCCCTGATTACAAGAGCAAGAATACTTTCGGCTTAGTCGTAGCTAACAGTGCCAAGTGCACCTCAGACCTGTGATGAGGGTTTGATCTATAATTTCCTTTGTTTTAGCCATTGATTTATGATTTCAAACATATATTTAGGTAGATCTAACTTATATTAGCTTTCCTTCATGCATTTGTATGGTTAAATCTAGGAATTAGTGGTAGATTTTCTTCCATTTTCCTTGCATTTGTTAATATAGACTAGTTTCATTGAATTTGATGCATTTCAAGTTTTAATGGTTAATTAGGTTGCCTAATTGCTATATTTTTTACTTTATTTATAATATTTACAACAATATAGAGATTTCATGCATGTCTTTACTAGTTTACATGCTTTATTTCTATAGTTTTCATCATTTAGGTAATTGCCCATCAAGTGCCTCATCAAGAGAGACCCCCTTTGTTATTAACCCCTTTTATGTTGTTTCTTGAACATGGGGCGGGGGGGGGGGGGGGGGGGGGGGGGGGGGGGGGGGGGGGGGGGGGGGGGGGGAGGGGGTTCACATTTATAGGATATGAGAATTTCAAGGAATTCTTGGCAATATATTCCTCCAATCGTGTGAGAAGAAGGCTATCTTTGGCCTTGAGCAATTCATGTCCATTCTAAAGAGTCTACGTATTGCACCATCCCTTTAGAGGGGCTTTCAAATTTGTATCAATTGTATTAAGGATTTGGGTATGCCTAAGAGGGATGTATTTGTAATAATGATTTGGCAAAGACTTAATAAAAGAAAATTTACTTTATTGTTAATTTTATTGTTGTCCATTCTGTATGGCTTTAATGCATAATGTTAATTGATGCACTAGATAGGTGTATGCTCTTTATATTGGTATAGATGGCGATCACGGTAGGAACCCATAAATTATGTTGTAGATGACTGATTTGCTATGTTTTTTTGTTGTAGATCTCCACCAGGGTTAAAAACCATGATGAATAGTCTTAGTTGCGCTTGACAACTATGGTGAACAGTCTTAGTTGTGCCTGATAGCTACATTTAATATAGAACAGAAAAAATCAGACAGTTGAATCTACACCAGACTTGGATCTCAGGTAGGAGACAATTCCTTGTGTTTTCCTAGGTTTGTCTGTGTTTTATTTACTAAGTGCAGTAGATGAAGTTGGTCTAAGTAGAAAACATAGAAAAAGAGTAAAAGCAAAATTTTAGATTCTCTAAGGTTTTCTTCCAATTGTTTCTAGGAACATCGAACTTTGGATTGCAATCTACCCTAGTCTCTAGTGGTTTGGGTTATGTTTTTAGAGTTTGCTTACTTGGGGTCTAACTAGTGGCTAATTTTATCATGTAAATACATTCTCTAAATTTCATTTAGTCAAATACATGCATATTTTTGAATCTAAAATGCTTTTATTCTACGCATATAGGAAAGAGCATGTATGATTGGTGTTGCATTTTTATTTTCATGCAAATTTAAAATTAACACACACACACACCACACAACATCTAAATTCTAGTGAATTGGAAGTCATATCCAACCACTAGTAGAGCTCAATGATGGTGGTAGTTATTTCCATCTGTTGGGTCAACTCCCTAGACATCACCAAAATTTTCCAAATTTGTTTTGTTCTCTCAATTAGCTCCTTGGGAACCCCTCATAGTATTTTTGAGGCATGGCTCTGTATTTTCCCAAAATTCCAAAAATTGGGCATTTTCCCACAAGCTTTAGTTGGCCAAATATTCCTAAGATACAAAATTTGAACCAAAATTCACTTTTTTGAGTCATATCCCATTGTGATAAGCTCATCGGGCTAATCATTTTGGTATATAACACCCACAACATTTTTTTGGAAGTCAACATTTCATTAATGTGGGTTTCCTTTAGGGTTTGCCTAGTCAACATGTCATGACAACTATGCATAGCCAAGCTCAATCACGAGCCAGTGAAGCAAAAAACTCATGGAGAGGCCCTAAACACCTCCAATATTCTCCTGAGGATCTCACCATTCTTGCATGACACCTTGGTAGTCATCACACCCATCATTCTCTTGAGGATCTCATCATTCTCACATGATGCCCTGATAGTAATCGTGAGGCCACTTCCTCACATAGGAGAGATGCTCACCGAGGTGATAAGGTTACCACATACATGGCAAGAACTAACATAGTTAAAGCTCCCCATAGTGAGATAGAAATCCATGGGTCTTGCATAATGGACCGATCAGATCGAGAATCAAGGCTACTCCAATATCAATTGAAGGACGTGCGCATTGAGTGTGAGTGTTTAGAGCAAGAATAAATGGAAGAGAAAATATTACAACATAATAAATGGGATGAGCTCAAACAACATAAAGAACAAATTTTCCAATAGAATTTATGTGAAGAACAATCATGTAGGATAATTCCTAAAAAGAAACCCACACCTAGAGTTCATAGGCAACAAATAAACATGAGGTGCCTTGTGCATCATCAAGAGTTGCCTCCTAAGCAGGTAGATAGCCATCCTCTTAGATAGATGTACAAACCTCTGGACATCGATTAAAAATGAATAGGAATATTCAAAGATCCTTACTCAATCATGAAGCTAAGGAAGATCAAAAGGAAAATCACTGTTTGGATTCATATCCCATTGTGATCATCTCATTGCGCTAATAATTTTGGTATATAACACCCACAACATTTTTTTGGAAGTCAAAATTTTATCAGTTTGGGTTTCCTTTAGGGTTTGCCTAGTCAGCATGTCATGACAACTATGCCTAGTCGAGATCAATCACGAGCTAGTGAAGCAAAAACTCATGGAGAGGCCTTGAACACCTCCAATATTCTAATGAGGATCTCACTATTCTTGCATGACACCTTGGTAGTCGTCACACCCATAATTCTCTTGAGTATCTCATCATTCCTGCACGATGCCATAATAGTCATTGTCATGCTACTTCCTCACATAGGAGAGTTGCTCATAAAGTTGATAAGGTTACCACATACATGGCAAGAACTAACATAGTTAAAGTTCCCCATAGTGAGATAGAAAGCCATGGATCTTGTACAATGGACTGATCAGATTGATAATCGGGGCTACTCCAAGATCAATTGGAGGACGTGCACATTGAGTGTGAGCATTTAGAGCAATAATACATGGAAGAGCAAATATTGCAAAAAATATATGGGATGAGCTCAAACGGCATGAAGAATGGATTTTCCAAAAAAAGTTACTTGAAGAACAATCATGTAGGGTAATTCCTAAAAAGAAACCCACACCTAGAGTTCATAGGCAACAAATCAACATGAGGTGCCTTGCACATCATCAAGAGTTGCCTCCTAAGTAGGTATATAGCCATCCTCTTAGATAGATTGACAAAACTCTAGCCATCGACAAAAAATGAATAGGCATATTCAAATATCCTTACTCAATCATGAGGCTAAGGAAGATCAAAAGGGATGTGTGATCAAGGTCAATGCTTGGAATTTATCATCATCCTCACAACAATTAAAGCCTATTTTGTCATACAAGGAACCTAAGATTACTTTCCATAGATAGGAAATTAAACCAACCCTGATTAATGAATCTTATCTACCATTGCACATTATAGCTAGCATTAATCAGATTGCATACAAGTGAGTTTTGGTTGATACTGGTTTATCCATCAATATCATCACTACCATTGCATTGAAACATCTCAACATTATGCCCTCCCACATTAGATCATCTACCTTCATGGTCCAAGCCTTTAATTATGTGGAATCCCCCACAATAGGCACAATAGTCCTCCCCATTAAAGTGGGTCAAAATACTATTCCTACATTGTGCTACATTTTAGAGGATTCAAGATAGTACACCATTATACTTGGAAGGCCATGGATAAGATCCATGGAGTGCGTACCATCCATAATACACCATTGTATTAAGAATATTCATGATAATAAGGTACATGTAGTTGAGGCTGATACAAATTCCTTTAAGTATTATAAACTAGTGCACAATATGCAAGAGCCTGTTGTGTAAACCACGCATCTGAATACTAAACTTGATGATGTTATCTAGAGTCTGAATGCAACCCCATGGATTACTATGAAGTTACCTTCATCACTGCCATCACCTGTGGTTTCACCCATTACCCCTCCATATTTGGACTCTCCAAGCAAGGAGAAATCGATGAAGGCAACCACAAAGATGCTCATAGCTATCTCAAACATGTCATTAGAAGACTCTCTTACTCCTATCAAAAGGGAAGAACCTATTGTTGTTATGGATAAACTAGATCATATCATACCATATTTGTCTACCATATCGTAGGTCATATGTCATTTGGATGAAATTGAATTCAAGGAGCATGTAGATGCAAATACTATGGTTATGCCTATAATTGAGTCCATTGAGAATTTAGGTCAACCTCCTATCGAGTCATTGCCTATTGATCCCATCTTGGATTCTTCACCTAAAAATGAGGAAAAATAAATTGTCACAATGGAAATAGAATAACCTCAGTAGGTTGAGGAGTCACCTACAACTCATCCAACTATTGAAGCATCTTCTCATGATTTTGTGGGAATGGTTAACATTAAGTTAGAGGACCAAGTGACTCTAAAGCTGATAAAATAAGAGATGGTGCAATTAGATATTGCTTCCACATCAAAGGTGCCAAAACCATTGAAATTAGTCACCCTTGACTCATTTCTCATGGTGCCTCCTCAAGAGCGAGAACATGTTTTTTCCCCACATCAAATTGGGGGTACCCAAGCTGGCACAATTCAAAACTACAAATTGAAATAGAAACGTGAACCGAGTCATAAACATGAGCATGTGGATACCATTATCAAAGTGGATCATCATGAAGCATCCACAACAACTCAAATGAAGTAAATGAGTGATTTACAATTACCTGGTGGATCTTTAACACCCACTCTTTCACCTCCTTTAGTAGACAATGGTATTTCAAACCAATCGTTAGAAATACACATGAGAATTGTATCAATATTGGAGTATATGCAAAATCACCTTTCTAATATAGAGGCACAAATGGAGCAACAAAATGAGGTCTTGCAATATATCTTGATCCAGCTTGAGATCCAATAAATACAAAATCAACCCTCTTCTAAATCTAAACCACCTCCTTTTCAACCACGGGAAAAGACTTAGCAACAACGGGTGCCAACCCGGTCACTCTAGAAACCTGACAAGTATCCCTCATTGCTTGAGCTTGTGGTATCAGTTTTTAATTTATTATGTAATGCAAATGCATCACCCTACCGAAGGTGCAACCTTTAAATCCAAATCACCCAAAACCCAAATGGTATGAGGAATATTTATATTGCTTATATCATTAAAAAAATGGTCATGATATTTAATCATGTCAAGGTTTTTGAGCAATGGTATACAACAAACTCAAAAAGAAGTAGCTTCGGATTTTCAATCAATAAATAATCATAGTCAACAATCCATCCCTTGCACTCAAAAAGCAAGAGGATGACCCTAGTCTAGCAACTAACATACCTAGGGTTCAACCAGGTTATCAAACCAAGATAGTGCATGCTACATGCTCAAGACACCAGCAACACATTTGGACTCCTTTAAACAAGCCCATGTCAAACATTTTTCAAAATTTGCAAGAGGATAAGGTCTTAACCTTACCTAACAAAAACCCTTTAGACCCAAATAGAGCTAAACCTAAGCGATATAGGGAGGACCATTACTATCTCTATCATCGAATAGAGGGTCATGGCATTTGCAATTACTATGAATTTAGGAATATGGTTCAAGATCTCATAGATAGTTGGGATTTTTCCATAAATGGTTCATCCATAATGCCTCAACCCACCAAAATATAGGCCAAATAATTCCATTTGAGACCCCAAGGTCAGTTGTAGCTCATTGATTAGTTTCATTTTATATGACTACTGCGAACCTACTTCAAAAAATTTATGAGGCAAACATGATCATGTTACCAGATGTCAAACCTAGATTAACTAAACATGGGGTACCTAATGAAAGCCTCCATTGTTTCTACCATCATATACATGGGCAAGAAATTCGTGGATACCAATCATTTAGGAAGGTGGTCAAAAACCTATTAGAACAAAATAAACTCCATGCAAACGGTTCACTCATTTCTCCACACCAAGTCATGGGCACCCCGCTAAGGTCCATGTCCCAATTAGGAGATTTGATTGTTGTCACTCTTCCTAAGAAAGTTGATTACATTGTAGTGGATAACAAGCACACTGGGGGTCCTCAAGGTAATGTGCCTTTCCCACCATCAACATCAAATTTAATGAGGCAAAGTGCGGATTCTAGAGGTATCACGCCTCCATCACTTTCTTTGAGTGGCACACACATTGGGGGTACCTAAGGTAGCGTACCTTCCCCTTAAAAACATAAAAATTTCAAAAAAATATGGGAAATTTCAAAATCCATAAAAATCAAAAAGCAATAAAATTTAAAAATATTTCAAAACATAAAAATTCAAAAACATCTGCGTCATGCATTTCATTTTGCACTTGCATTCAGTTAATTGTATTGCATTAGGTATTTCCATCCATCACGCTTGCATTAGGATAGGTTGTGTTTTCAATATCACAAATGATACCATGTTAGTATTTTAATCATGCACCTATGCATCATAATCATCCATCACCCTTGTGAGTAATTGTATTTTTAAATACAACCCCTCCTGTTGCTATGAAGAATATACTAGGATTTTTTGGTCATTCACCCATACCTAGTGGTCTTCTCAAAATTTTATAGAAATATTACTTTGCTTTTGTAGATGAAGGTCTAGTTTTGATAGAACTTAGCATATCATAATCCCATCACTAATAAAACACATTTAACAATCCTAATTAGGGCAAGAAAATATGAACACTATGAAACGGTCCTAGCCATCATAAGTGAAAAGTTTTGTTACTTGCTCATTTGTGAGGTGCAATGGTCTAGAGTAGTGGCAATTGGCAAAAGGACAAGTTCCCCCCTACCCGAGAAATCATTTTCTTAGAAAAGGAGTAAAATCCCAAAATCAAATTAAATCCATTGCTCAAAATGAAAAGAAAAATACAAAATAAATAGTGATTTTCATCACTATATATGAGCAAGTATCCCAATAAATTGAAGAAAAGAAGGGGGTGAACTTGAATCTCTAGAATGATCAATAGTCAAAAATCATAGAGTGATCTCCAATATAGCTACTTTTTTATTCTACATCCAATAGATCGAGAATTTTGCAAATCGGAGCTATAATAAAAAAGTTATTTTGGTTTTATAATTACTCTATTTTTGAGTGATTTTTAAGCCAAAAATAGGGAAAAACTGCACTAAAACAGTCATAAAAAGCCCTAGACATCACCAAAATTTTCCAAATTTGTTTTGTTGTCTTATTTAAATCCTTGGATACCCCTTATAGTATTTTTGAGTCCTGGCTTTGCATTTTCCCAAAATGCCAAAAATTGGGCATTTTGCCATGAGCTTCGGTTGGCCAAATATTCCAAAAATACAAAATTTGACTCGAACATCACATTTTAGAGTTATAACCATTGTTATAAGCTCTTTATGCTAATAATTTTGGTATATAACACCCACAAAGTTTTTTTGGAAGTCAAAATTTCGTCAATGTGGGTTTCCTTTAGGGTTTTCCTAGTCAACACGTCATGACATCTATGCATAGCTAAGCTCAATCATGAGCCAACAAAGTAGAAAAATCATGAAGAGGCCTTGAACGCCTCTAATATTCTATTGAGGATCTCACCACTCTTGCATGCCACCTTGCTAGTGGTTACACCCATCATTCTCTTGAGGATATCATCATTCTCGCATGATGCCCTGATAGTCATCACAAGGCCACTTACTCACATAGAAGAGCTGCTCATCAAGGTGATAAGGTTACCACATACATGGCAATAACTAACATAGTTAAATCTTCCCATAGTAAGATAGAAATCCATGGGTCTTGCACAATGGACCGATCAGATCGGGAACCTAGGCCTCATGTAGTTTAGAGAGAGAGAGGCTACTCCAAGATCAATTGGAGGACGTGTGCATTGAGTGTGAGTGTTTAGAGCAAGAATATATGGAAGAGCAAAGATTGCAAAAACAATATGGTATGAGCTCAAAAAATGTGAAGAATGAATTTTCCAACAGAAGTTACGTGAAGAAAAATAATGTAGGGTAACTCCTGAAATGAAACCCACACCTAGAGTTCATAGGCAACAAATCAACACGAGGTTCCTTGCACATCATCAAGATTTGCCTCCTAAGCAGGTAAATAGCCATCCTATCATATAGAAGGATAAAACTCTGGTCATTGAAAAACAACAAATAGGCATATTCAAATATCCCTTACTCAATCATGAGGCTATGAAAGATTAAAAGCAGCATGTGAGCAAGGTCAATGCTTAACATTTATTACAGTCCTCATAGAAATTAAACCCTATTCTACCATACAAGGAACCTGTGATTAATTTCCACAAATAGGAAATTAAACCAGCCCCTATTAATGAATCTGATCCACCATTGCACATTATAGCTAGCATTAATCAGATTACATGCAAGTTAGTTGTGGTTGATACTAGTTCATCCATCAATATCATCACTACTACTGCATTGAAATATCTCAACATTATGTGTTCCCACATTAGAGCATATACCTTCACGCCCCAAGCCTTTAATTATGTGGAATCCCCATAGTAGGCATAATAGTCCTCCCTATTGAGGTGGTACAAAAGACTATTCCTACATTGTGCTACATTTTAGAGGGTTCTAGATAGTACAACATATTGCTTGTAAGGCCATGGATAAGAGCCATGGAGTGCGTACCATCCATAATGCATCATTGAATTAAGTACATTCATTAAAATAAGGTCTAAGTAGTTGAGGATGACATAGATCCCTTTAAGTATTATAAACCATTGGAACATTCGTAGGAGCTTGTTGTGTCACCCACGCATTTGAACACTAAACTTCATGATGTTATCAAAATTTTGGATGCAACCCCGCAGGTTTCTATGAAGTTACCTTCACAATATTTGTACTCTCCAAGCAAGGAGAAATTGATGAAGGCAACCACAAAGATGCTCATAGCTATCTCAAACATGTCATTAGAGGACTCTCTTACTCCTATAAAAGGGGAAGAACCTATTGTGGTTATGGATAAACCAAATCATATCATACCATTTTCATCCACCACATCGTAGGTCACAGGTCATTTGGACAAAATTGAATTCAAAGAGAATGTAGAGGCAAATACTATGATTACACCTATCATTGAGTCCATTGAGAATTTAAGTAGACCTCTTGTCGAGTCATTACCTATTGATCCCATCTTGGATTCTTCAATTGAACATGAGGAAAAATTAGTTGTCATAATGGAAATAGAACAACCTCAGTAGGTTGAGGAGTCACCTACAACTCATCCAACTATTGAAGCATCTTCTCATGAGTTTGTGGGAATGGTTAACATTAAGTCAAAGGACCAAGTGACTCTAATGCTGATAAAACAAGAGATGGTACAATCAAATGTTGCTTCCATATCGAAGGTTCCAAAACCATTGAAATTAGTTAGTAGTCACATCTGACTCATTTCTCATGGTGCCTCCTCAAGAGTGAGAATAGGTGTTTTTCCCACATCAAATTGGGGGTACCCAAGCTAGAAAAATTCAAAACTACAAAGTGAAATAGAAACATGAACTGAGTCATAAACATGAGCATGTGGATACCATTATCAAAGTGGATCATCATGAAGCATCCACATCAGCTCAAATTAAGGAAATGGGTGATTTACAGTTACCTGGTGGATATTTAACATCCACTCTTTCACCTCTTTCAGTAGACAATGGTATTTCAAACCAATCGTTAGAAATATACATGAGAGTCATGTCAATATTAAAGTATATTCAAAATCACCTTTCTAATATAGAGGCACAAATGGAACAACAAAATGAGGTATTACAATATATCTTGATCTAGCTTGAGAGCCAAGAAATACAAAAGAAACCCTCTTCTAAAGCTGAACCACATCCTATTCAACAATAGGAAAGCCTCAACAATAGAAGGTACCAACTCGGTCTCTTCGACAACCTAGAAAGTATCCCTCATTTCCTGAGCCTACGGTATCGATTTTCAATTGATTATGTGCCGCAAATGCCATCACTCTACCGAAGGTGTGACCTTTAAATCCAAATAACCCAAAATCCCAAGGGTATGAGGAAGAATTACGGTACTTATATCATAGACAAAATGGTCATGATATTCAATCATGTCAAGGTTTTCGAGCCATGGTATACAACATGCTCGAAAATAAGTAGCTTTAGATTATCAACCGATAAATAATCTTAGTCAGCAATCCATACCTTACACTCAAAAATCAAGAGGAGCCCCTAGGCTAGCAACTAACATACCTAGGGTTAAACTAGGTCATAAAACCAAGCTAGTACATGCTACATGCTCAAGACACCAGCAGAGCATTTGGAATCCTTTAAATGAGCCCATGTTAGACATTTTTCAAAAGCTACAAGATGCCAAGGTCTTAAAATTACCTGACATAAACCCTTTAGAACCAAATAGAGCTAAACCTACGGGCTACAAGGAGGACCATTACTGTCTCTATCATCGAATAGAGGGTCATGTCATTTACAATTGCTATGAATTCAAAAATGTGGTTCAATATCTCATAGATAGTGGGGCTTTTCCCATAAATGGTTCATCCATAGTGCCTCAACAAACCAAAATAGAGGCCAAATCATCCCAGTTGAGACCCAAAGGTTAGTCGCAATATCATAGGCCTAGTCAATCAGATCATCGATTAGTTTCATTTCATATGACTACTGTGACCCTATTTCAAAATCTTTATAAGGCAAAGGCAATCGTGTTACCAGATGTAAAACCTAGATTACATAAACATAGGGTACCTTATGAAAGCCTCCATTATTTCTACCATCGTATACATGGGCATGACATTTGTAGCTACCAATAATTTAGGAAGGTGGTCCAAAACATGTTAGAAAGAAATGAGCTTCGTGCATATGGTTCACTCCTTTCTTCCCACCAAGTCATGGGAACCATGCTGAAGTCCATGCCCTAATTAGTAGAGTTGATTTTTGTCACTCTTACTAAGCAAGATGATTACATTGTAGTGGATAACATGCACATTGGGGGTCATCAAGGTAATGTACCTTCCCCACCATCCACATCAAATTCAATGATGCAAAGTGCAAATTCTAGAGGTATCACTCCTCCTTCACTTTCATTAAGTGGCACACATACTGGGGGTACCTAAGGTAGCGTACCATCCCCTTAAAATCATAAAAATTTCAAAAAAATATGTGAACTTTTAAAATACATAAAAATCAAAAAGCAATAAAAATCTAAAAATATTACAAAACATAAAAATTCAAAAACATTTGCATCATGCATTTAATTTTACACTTGCATTCAGTTAATTGCATTGCATTAGGCATTTCCATCCATCACACTTGCATTAGGATAGGTTGTGTTGCAATCTTACAAATGAAACCACATTTTTATTTCAATAATGCACCTATGCATCACCATCATACATCACCCTTGTGAGTAATTGTGTTTTTCAACACAACCCCTCCTTTTGCTATGAATAATATACTAGGGTTTTCCTTTCATTCAGCCATACCTAGTGGTCTTCTCAAAATTTTGTAGAAAGCTTGCTTTGCTTTTGTAGATGAGGTCTATTTTTCTTAGCATATCAGAATATTATCACTAATAAAACACATTTCACAATCCTAATTAGGACAAGGAAATATGAATACTATGAAGTGGTCCTAGCCACCGTAAGCGAAAAGTTTTGTTACTTGCTCATTTGTGAGGCGCAATGGTCTATAGTAGTTGCCATTGGCAAAAGGAAAATTTTCCTCCTACCTGAGAGATCCTTTGCTTACAAAAATCAGAAAAATACCAAAATAAAATCAAATCCCTTGCTCAAAACATAAAAAAAACAAAATACAAAATAAACAATGATTTTCATCACTATATATGAGCAAGTATCCTAATAAATTGAAGAAAAGAAGGGGGTGAACTTGAACCCCTAGAATGATCAATACTTGAAAATCATAGAGTGATCCCCAATACAACTACTTTTTGATTATGTATGCAATAGATCAATAATCGTGCAAATCAGAGCTATAACTAAAAAGTTATTCTAGTTTTATGATTACTCTATTTTTTAGTGATTTTTAAGCCAAAAATAGGGAAAAACTGCACTAAAACAGTATTAAAAAGCCCTAGACATCACCAAAATTTTCCAAATTTGTTTTGTTGTCTTAGTTAGATCCTTGGGCACCCCTCGTAGTATATTTGAATCTTGGATCCACATTTTCCCAAAATTCCAAAAAATGAGCATTTTCCCATGAGTTTCGATTGGCCAAATATTCCAAAAATACAAAATTTGACCTGAAAGTCAATTTTTGGAGTCATATCCCATTGCGATCAGCTCGGCATGCTAATTTTTTTGGTATATAACATCCACAACATTTTTTTGGAAGTCAAAATTTTGTTATTTTGGGTTTCTTTTAGGGTTTGCCTAATCAACACATCATGACAACTATGCATAGCCGAGCTCAATCACGAACCAACAAAGAAAAAAACTCATGGAGAGGCCTTGAATGCCTCTAATATTATTCGAAGGATCTTATCATTCTTGCATGACACATTGGTATTTTTCACACTCATAATTCTCCTGAGGATCTCATCATTCCTACATGATGCCCTGATAGTCATCGCGAGGCCACTTCCTCACATAGGAGAGCTACTCACCAAGGTGATAAAGTTACCACATACATATCAAGAACTAACATAGTTAAAGATCCCCATAGTGAGATATAAGTACATGGGTCTTGCATAATGGATCGATCAGATCATGAACCTAGGCCTCATGTAGTTCAAAGAGAGCAGCTACTCCAAGATCATTTGGAGGACGTGCACATTGAGTGTGAGTGTTTAGAGCAAGAATACATGGAAGAGCAAAGATTACAAAAACATATATGGGATGATCTCAAATGGTATGAAGAATAGATTTTCTAACATAAGTTACATGAAGAACAATCATGTAGGATAACTCCTAAAAAGAAACCTACACCTAGAGTTCATAGGCAATAAATCAACATGAGGTGCCTTGTGCATCATCAAGAGTTGCCTCCTAAGTAGGTAGATATCCATCCTCTTAGATAGACGAAAAAACCTTTGGCCATATACAAACAATGAATAGGCATATTCAAATATCCCTTACTCAATCATGAGGCTAAGGAAGATCAAAAGGAGCATGTGAGCAAGGTCAATGCTTGGCATTTATCACAGTCCTCATAGTAATTAAAGCCTATTCCACCATACAAGGAACTTGTGATAACTTTCTACAAACAAGAAATTAAACCAGCCCCTATTAATGAATATGATCCACCATTGCACATTATAGCTAGCATTAATCAGATTGCATACAAGCGAGTTTTGGTTGATACTGGTTCATCCATAAATATCATAAATACCACTGCATTGAAACATATCAACATTATACCTTCCCACAATAGAGTATCTACCTTCATGCTCTAAGCCTTTAATGATGCATAATCCCCCATAATAGGCACAATAGTCCTCTCCATTGAGGTGGGAAAAAATAATATTCCTACATTGTGCTATATTTTAGAGGGTTTTAGATAGTACAACATACTTCTTGGAAGGCCATGGATAAGAGCCATGGAGTGTGTACCATTCATAATGCATCATTGCATTAAGTATATTCATGAAAATAAGGTCCATGTAGTTGAGGCTGACATAGATCCCTTTAAGTATTATAAACTAGTGGACCATCCGTAGGAGCCTGTTGTGTCACCCATGCATCTGAACACTAAACTTGATGATGTTATCCATAGTCCAAATGCAACCCTGCAGGTTTATGTGAAGTTACCTTCACCACCGCCATCACCTATGGTTTCACCCATTACACCTCCATATTTGGACTCTCCAAGAAAGGATAAATCGATGAAGGCAACCACAAAGATGCTCACAACTATCTCAAAAATGTCATTAGAGGACTCTCTTACTCCTATCAAAGAATAAGAACCTATTGTGGTTATGGATAAACCAGATAATATCATATCATCTTCGTCCACCACATCACAGGTCATAGGTCATTTGGATTAAATTGAATTCAAAGAGTGTGTAGAGGAAAATACTATGGTTACACCTATCATTGAGTCCATTGAGAATTTAGGTTGATCTCCTATCGAGTTACCTATTGATCCCATATTGTATTCTTCACCTAAACATGAGGAAAAATAAATTGTCACAATGGAAATAGAACAACCTCAGCAAGTTGAGGAGTCACCTACAACTCATCCAACTATTGAAGCATCTTCTCATGAGTTTGTGGGAATGGTTAACATTAAGTCAGAAGACCAAGTGACTCTAAAGCTGATGATATGGTGCAATCAGATGTTTCTTCCACATTGAAGGTGCCAAAAACATTGAAATTAGTCACCCTTGACTCATTTCTCATGGTGCCTCCTCAAGAGCGAGAACAAGATTTTTCCCCACATCAAATAGAGGGTACCCAAGATGGCATAGTTCAAAAATAAAAATTAAAACAGAAACATGAACTGAGTCATAAACATGAGCATGTGGATACTATTATTTAAGTGAATCATCATGAAGTATCCACATCAGCTCAAATGAAGGAAATGGGTGATTTATGGTTACATGGTGTATCTTTAAAACCCACTCTTTCACCTCCTTCAGTAGATAATGGTATTTATAAACCAATCACTACAAATATACATGAGAGTTGTGTCAATATTGGAGTATATGCAAAATCACATTTATAATATAGAGGCACAAATGGAGCAACAAAATGAGGTGTTGCAATATATCTTGATCCAGGTTGACATCCAAGAAATACAAAAGAAACCCTCTTCTAAAGCTGAAATACCTCATGTTCAACCACAAGAAAATTGTCAACAACAATAGGTGCCAAATTGATCGCTCTGGAAACTTGGTAAGTGTTCCTCATTACTTGATCCTGCAGTATTCATTTTTAATTAATTATGTGTTGCAAATGCCATCATCCTATCAGAGGCACAAACTTTAAATCCAAATCACCCAAACCCTAAAGGGTATGAGGAAGAGTTAGGCTGCTTATAAAGTGGTCATGATATCATGTCAAGGTTTTCGAGCCATGGTATACAAAATGCTTGAAAATAAGTAGCTTCAAATTGTCAACTGATAAATAATCATAGTCAGCAATCCATCCCTTGCACTCAAAAATAAAGAGGATCCCCCTAGGCTATCAACTAACATACCTAAGGTTCAACCAGGCCATAAAACCAAGCTAGTGCATGCGACATGCTCAAGACACTAGTAGCGCATTTGGACTCCTTTAAACGAGCCCATGTTATATATTTTTCAAAATCTGCAAGAGGCCAAGGTCTTAACCTTACCCGACAAAAACCCTTTAGATCAAAATAGAGCTAAAACTAAGTGCTCTAGGGAGGGCCATTACTATCTCTATCATAGAATAGAGGTTCATGGCATTTGCAATTGCTATAAATTCAAGAATGTGGTTCAAGATCTCATAGATAGTGGGGCTTTTCCCATAAATGGTTCATCCATAGTGCCTCAACCCACCAAAATAGAGGCCACATCATCCCATTTGAGACCCCAAGGTCAGTCGTAGCCTCATAAGCCTAGTCAAACAACTCATCGAGTAGTTTCATTTCATATGACTACTGTGACCCTATTTCAAAATATTTATGAGGAAAACACAATCCCATTATCAAAGGTCAAATCTAGATTACCTAAACATGGGGTACTAGATGAAATCCTCCATTATGTCTACGATCATATAGATGGGCATGACATTCACGACTGTCAATCATTTAGGAAGGTGGTCCAAAACCTATTAGAATGAAATGAACTTCGTGTAGACGGTTCACTCATTTCTCCCCACCAAGTCATGGGTTCCCCAATTGGAAGAGTTGATTTCTATCACTCTTCGTAAGCAAGTTGATTACATTGTAGTGGATAACATGCATACTAGGGTTCCTCAAGGTAATGTACCTTCCCTACCATCCACATCAAATTTAATGAGGTAAAGTGCAAATTTTAGAGGTATCGCACTTTCCTAACTTTCATTGAGTGGCACATACACTAGGGATACCTAAGGTAGCATACCTTCCCCTTAAAAACATAAAAAATTCAAAAAAAATATGGAAATTTTCAAAATCCATAAACATAAAAAAGAAATAAAATCTAAAAATATTACAAAACAAAAAATTCAAAAACATTTGCATCATGCATTTCATTTTGCACTTACATTTAGTTAATTGTATTGCATTAAGCATTTACATCCATCACACTTGCATTAGAATAGGTTGTGTTTGCAATATTACAAATGACACCATGTTTGTATTTCAATCATGCACCTATGCATCATCATCATACATCACCCTTGTCAGTAATTATGTTTTTCAACACAACCCCTCCTGTTGATATGAAGAATATACTAGGGTTTTCCATTCATTCAGCCATACCTAGTGGTCTTCTCAAAATTTTATAGAAATATTGCTTTACTTTTGTAGGCGAGGTCTAGTTTTGATATCACTTAGCATATTAGAATCTCATCACTAATCAAACACATTTAAAAATCCTAATTAGGGCAAGGAAAGATGAACACTACGAAGCGGTTCTAGCCATCGTAAGTAAAAAAAAAATTTACTTGTTCATTTGTGAGGCACAATGGTATAGAGTAGTGTTCATTGGCAAAAGGACATATTCCCCCTGCCCGATAAATACTTTGCTTACAAAAAGGAGCAAAATCCCAAATTCAAACCAAATCCCTTGCTCAAAACAAAATAAAAATAAAATACAAAATAAACAGTGATTTTCGTCACTATATATGAGAAAGTATCCCAATTAATTGAAGAAAAGAAGGGGGTGAACTTGAATCCCTATAATGATCAATAATAAAAAAATATAGAGTGATCCCCAATACATCAATGGGCTGAATGAATCTTACCTAACATTGGGGTAGGTCTAAGAAATTTACAAATGAGCTAGCTTTAGGTGGCTTGTATTTCCTAGTGATCTAGTCCAAATAAGTCCAAACCTAGGATTTGGTGAGCATGTGGTGATCCTCATTACAACAATGGACTGAATGAATCCCACCTGGAAATGAGGTAGTCTCATGTCTCATATAATATATTCATTTGCACACATAGGGGTAATGAATATCTTGGTCTTTCATAGCAAAAAAATTATCTTTTAGAAGTCTAGTATAGTCATTATACAACTTTTGATAAGTCAACTAGGGTGTTTGAGTCTCATGGAAAACCTCAAAAATTCCCAAATAGAAAAAAATCAAATCAATCCAGCAATCATCAATTTCTTTTTATGAGATTTTGTTTCGTAAGAGGTGTTCGTGAAATAGAACAGATACCGAATGGATATCAATAATGATATTTAGACATCTACTAAATATTTTGTACATATCATTTAACCTACAAAAGCTTATGAAGAGAAACAATATATCATCATATCATATCACATATGGGTGTTTAATTCATTAATTCTTATAATATTTATCAATTACATTCATGATTTTTGTACATTTTTTGGTGTCATACATTATATTGTTAACTCATATTGCATTCATTCCGTATGTTTTAAGTGTTTAAAGCATACAGGTTCATTTACATTAGATAATGCATTACATACATTGCATTCATCATATCATAACATAATAAATTAAACGCATACAAGTGATCAAATTAAACATACATTTAAAATCTAACATTGCATCCATATGCATACATCAAAGTAGTCCATCTACACATATAGATCACAGTATCTAGTCATACATCCATCAAATCGCTAGTGCATGTCATCCATACATCACATCATATAGCATCAAATAAACATAACATATAAGCATTGCATCCATATGCATCTCATAAACATAAAACAATAAATAAATGTACACATATAATGAGTCATAAATCAATGTCATATCATATAAATATATGTGTCAAAAATAGAGTACATAGGCATGTGTCCAAAATGCCCGCAAGATACAACTGTGTAGGTCCTCAAACCTTACACTAAAAAATGGTACACATATCTGACAAGATATACTAATCAAGGCCTATGCCCCCCTGTTTGGGAGTCTCCTCCACCAGTGCCACCCTCCCTGTGAGTCCACCTAGAGCTGAAACCTAAGGACCTCTCTATTCGATGAGTCTTATTGCTGGATCATGCAGATGACTGCCCTATCTCCCGTGTCATAGTCTGCTATGAATTTGTACCCGTGGGTCAGTCTGGCACCTCACCACATAGCAGTATGATCTCTCCAACCATGAGAGTGATGTATGATGCATCTTATACATGCTTTTTGTTACCCTCCTAAATGAGGGAATGCAATCGTTGGATCTCTACACCCACATCAAAAACTGCTAGTCTTGGTATAATTGGAGTGTTAGTAGTAACCTAAGAAGTCAAGGGACATCCTCTTATAGACCGAATCAAGTTCCACTCTATGGTGACAACATCTAGCTAATATTGAAGAAGATCATGTTGCCTAGTGACCTTCTACATATTTGTGTTGGTATTAGTAATCTATGCCTAGAGATGTACCCTCTCCTCCTCAAATCCCCACCACTATGACTAGCCCTCTGCCAGCTGGGTTTGCACTACTCAAAATTGTGCCTACATAGTAGCCATAGATGTATCCATCTCTAGGATCTAAGTCCTTGTCGTCTATAGCCATGACTCCAAGCTAGTCACTTGGGCCTAGAGTTGTGATACCTCATCATCGATATCCTCTTCACACTTCTCCTCAGCCTCTTCCTCACCCTCCTTCTCATCTTGGGGCTCCTCATCCATTGCTATAGCCTTGCAATAGCCACTGTATATCCTTTGGCATGTTCATCATCCATGAGGATCTACTACCTCTATCGTTGCCTCATATCTAGATCTACCTAGAGGGCCACCACCCTACCATAACCTGGTAGTCCACCAGGCATCATAATCTACTATGGTACTAGTATCTGCAAGCACTAAATCCTACCAAGCATCATCCTCATCCCATAGTGGAGTCACCATTGGCTAAGCTAAGTCTCTCTATGCCTTAAGGTGGTGGTAAAAATTTGGATTGTTTGGGATGTACTGGAAGATCCCAAACTGCCTGGCGACACGTGAGTAATAGAAAATATAATTTATCTTGGGCTTGCACCCAAGGAGCTATCTCTCATATCGTGCTCATCTGAGATAGCGGTCTACCTCCTCCCATGTAGGAAAATCCATGTAGGGTCACCATCATACATTCTCTAGCCATAGTCTAGTCAATTGATCTAGGTAGTACTGGAGATCCTCTACTTGGGACCTACTCCTGAAGCCCTCAACCTCCCTAGGCCAGCATACGACATAGAATTCATGCTCCCAAGGATCCTATAATCTATAGTGGTATTCCTCCAAGGATATCAATGGTGATGTACTCCCATACCCATATATTAAGTAGTAGACTACAACCAACCCCAACACAACTTCGTTGTGTGATCTAATACAACTCATCGTAGAGCTATGCAAATAGAACACTCCCCTAGGATATAATCAATAGATTTTAGGTGGTGCTCACTAGTAGGTCCTATGTCCTAGCTAGTAGGTTCCAAGGGAACCTAACTCTAGAAGTGTCAGGCAGTACAATCTATATGATTAGCTGCATCAGTATGGCTGCTCTCTGGGAGAAGACATTCTGGTGGTACTAGTACTCAATGTGCACACCACCATGGTTAGAGTCCACTTGTACCTCATCGCTCATGGCATAGAATATCCTCTAAAATACTACATCCTTCACATTAATGGGCAAATATGTGATGGCCTCACCATAAATGGTGATACGAAAGATGCAATATACATCCTCCAAGGTCATTATGATTTAACCTATGGGTAGGTGAAACGTGTTGGTCTACATGTCCCAACAGTAGGCCAAGGTAACCATGTAGGTCTGGTCATCCTAGATAGATGGTAGTCATAACACGTAGTCAAAGCCTATATCTCCAAACCAATCTCATTTGGTATCATTCAAGCCATCATAGAGCTTGTTAAGGATATCAGACTCCCTCGCTCTAGTAATCAATATCTGAAGGAATTAATAATAAAATCAATCAAACTTCCAAAAACATCAAATATATTTAAAAAAACAAAAAAATTCAAACAATCCTTCAAAGAGGCAAATACAAGTATAAATATATACAACACATTCACAAACATCAAAGCCTCACTTGGAAAAATTAAAAAAAATTTAATTAAATCAATTAAAACAATAAAAAAATCAAAAAATTAAAATAATTTCTAAGGTTGCTCAACAACGAATTCGACCCGTGGCCGGTGGCAACAGTTATTTTTTTTACTGTTTGAATTTGAATTTAGCTACAACTAATAGCCACAACCCCTAATTTACCAATTTGGAATTACAACTACCACCTGCAGCTACGAGAAATACATTTTTTGAGGTCATTTCCTATCCCATGCAACCTCGAAACCCAAAAATTAAACCCTCCCCAACTAAGCTAGCCTAGTCTAAACCTAACTAGGGTGAGGTTCATTACCAATAGTTTAGTGAGTTCATTTAGCTCATTAATTAATTTTATTCATTTTAAGTTGGTAAACACAATAAGGCTTGTGATGCTACCTTCATAGCACTGGCTCCACCACTGGTGGACACATCTAGTTGGATAGCCATTGGGTTTGGGTGCAGGATTGGTGGCAGCATTCCTTATAAAATGTTTAACCTCACCTCTCAGAGCCCTCTTGGTAGCAGTGGGTAATTGGAGGATAATGAATTGAAAATGATAGATTTTTATTTTATATTTCCAATTTTACCCATCATTGTGGCTAGTAACTATGGCTACAAGATTAGGGTTTGTTGACCATGGGTAAAAGCTGTGGCTAAGGAATTTACTTGAATTGGCTATGACTGACACCTGCGGCTAGCATCTAGCCATTAAATGCCCTGAAAATTTCACCATGAGGGGCTTCAAAATGTAAAATAAAAAATATCTACTGGTTCAAAACCCTCAAAAATTTAAAAAATAACATAAAAATTAATATAATGCAAAATTCAAATTTGCCTCATACTTAGTCATTTATTCTATACACTTGGCGGTTGTAGTGACTTGCAATCCATACGATTCGAAAATATGAATAAGTCACCATAAGGACATTTGTAGCAAAATCAGTCATTGATCGAATTGAGATGCTTCAGTAAAGTACATCATTCCACATGCGCATGGAATGACATTGAAAGGACATCACACGCCATGGTGGAGAAATGTAAACTTGATTAGGTTGTTCATATTGATTGGCAAGCTTTGTGTTTGATTCATGTGCATGCAAGGGGTCGTGTAAGACTCCTATCAAAATTTCTTGCCTCTCGATCATATATAACACTAATTATCTAAAGGGATAACATGTCTAGATGTCATGACCCTTTTGTCGATGGTAAAAAAAATATATATTTTACCTGTGTGCCTTTGATCGACACTTATTAGGCTTCAACAGATAGAGCTCTAAAAGATTGATATTTTGTGCTTCACATAATCGATTAAAGATCGATGCTAATGTCTCTCAAAAATTAGTATATTGTCATTGTGGCCAACATTGTTGGCCTTTTCCTTGATTCTATTGCATATTATTTTGGGCTAGAGGAAGCTGAGCTTGGTAATTATGGGGATATTAAAAAATCCCTTTCCCAACCATGAGCCTTAGAGGAACAATGCTGACCAAGTGAATCAAGTGTATATTGATACACCTACATAGGGCTTCATCGACATGGTGAATATTTTAACCAAGAATAGGAGTAGGGGCCCGACCCCATGCTGATGAGCTTGATTTCTCCTTATATAAGGGTATGATTATCCGCTTTCAGAAGGACGTTTTTTTGAGCATTTGATATAGCAGAGAGATGTTGGGCCTGCTGGATAAGGATGGAGAGGGGGCCCACGCGGGTCATTCTAGCTTCGTTGAAAGCTCTACCTTTTATGAAAGCCATAAGCATGCTCCGAGGATTCGGAATTTCCCGACCCGAAAGAGGTACGATCAACCAGGTCCTCCTCCTACATCAAACAAGATTCAAGCTATGCCCCCATAAAGTCCAGCATAGAACAATCTGCTAGGCCCACCAATTAGACTGGTGGTGGCCACAAGAAATAGGCTCATCCAAAGCCTACATATAGCCTCAATAAATCTATCAATATATGAAATAATACATCAATATCCTAAGCATAGGGAGTTGCTAATGGAAATTTTAAGGTCATAGAGGTTTAGTCCTAAGATCTGAAAACATTTACAAATTTAGTGGGACATGTGCAGTAGTGCCAAGATCCCCTGATTCAGTTTTATGATCACAAAATTAAAACTTTATCTACTGTTATGGTGGACCCACTGATTCATATAATTACATTTTTCAACCACACACCTTTCAAGTAGGTATTGATCGACATAGGGTCTTCAATAAATATTATTACTATAAAGGCCTTAGCATATTTGAAATTGCCAAAATCGCATATTGTGCCATTGACCTTCACACTACAAGCATTCAATGATACATTGTGCTCAACAGTCAACACTATAGTCCTAGCTATTTAGGTAGGATTGAAGACCATATCAGTGATGTTTCATGTGTTGGAAGGTGCAATTTAGTATAACATCCTCTTGGGTAGGCCTTGGATAAGAGAGATGCAATGCGTACCCTCAATACTACATAAATGTATCAAGTATGTACATGAGGGTCAAGTACACGTGGTTCCTTCCGATGAGGATCCATTCAAACATGTGAATCAAGTAGATTTTACTAGAGATCTCATAATCCCTTCAACACATCTAAATATAAGATCAACATCACCTACTAAGTATATAGAAGGTAAATCAAAGGAAGTGTGTGTTGGACATTCGACATCAGCACCACGAACATCCATGCATACAATAGCTGCTTTGACAAAGCTTACAAAATCGACAATGCTTAGAAATGACCAGAAGCTCAATGTAGTAATGGGTAAGAAAGAGTCAAAAAAAAATCCTGAAGTAGCCATTGCTAAAGTATCTAATCCCATGGATGAGGTAGATGCACATAATGAAGCTGAGGAGGTACAACAACCTATTTCGTCTATTTCTTCAGTTGGGTCATCTGCGTCGCAAGTGACAATTCACTTGGTTAATCTTGGGTTAGCAGAATACATAGTGCAAAATGTGACATTCACACCTTTTATCAAAATTGCATAAGATATGGGTAGACCTCAAGCACAGTGCTTTCCTATAGGGATGGTGGTACCACTTGTTGGCAATTTTGGGTACATTGGGTACATTGCCTTTGCTCAAGTGTTGATGTTGTCATTGATGTCAAGAAGTGGAAGGGTTTTTGTGAAAACCAAGGCAGAAAAAATAAAAGGTTTTATTTAAAACCATGGACAATGGATTTGAAATGGGTTTTTCTTAAAACCCAAGTTGGATCTTCGTTTCATTGAAAAAGGTGCCCCGATGATGAAGATATTTAATTTTAAATATTTAGTTTAAATTTTATTTATTTAAAATTTAAATTAATATTTTAAAATTAAATTAAAGTATTTTCCGACGTGTTTGGAAATGCCGACGTGTTTGGTAATGCATCGAAGTGCATATATAATGAGGCTAATAAATTCATTTCAAGGGGTGTTAAGTAATCGATATAAATCGATGTGCATTTCATTTTCATCTTCGTCTGCGCTAGCGAAGGAGGCATACGTGGTGGACAAGTATTTACTGTGTCGAATTGGTCGTGATGCCAAAGAGGAGGCGCACATGGAGTTTGAGATGTTTTTCGTAGGTGTTGGATCCACAGCAAGCAGTGCACAACCATGATCGATTGAAGGAATGTCTTTGATATATATGAGCAGCATGTAAAAATTCATGGGTCCTCGGAGCACATCTTTCAACCATCTAACAATGCAGGTTCGGAATAGAGCTCGCACATAAGTTTGCAAGATAGTGTGATGGAAAATAGGTCCAACATCGGTGACGTCTGCATAGCGAATCAAAATTAGTGAGCGATGTTCAGTTTGGCGATGGTGAGCAACAAAAATTACCAAACGCGATGACGAGTTGAGACTAAGCGACGGAGTTAGACGAGCTACTGCAGAGCTTAACGGTGGCAGCGCTTAACGGAGGCAGCAATTCTAGCCTTCATAGTGGACGGGCTACTACAGAGCTGTGCATCACACACGAAAGGCAAATCCCACGAACAAAAATCGAAAACTCCTATTGGGCAGAGGCGTCGCAGTCGGTTGAGAAACATTTCTAAGCTACGGCAGATCGTTGGATCGAATCGCAGCGACAACGAAGCGGTTAGTATTTCTTTTATTATTGAAGTATTTCAAAAGGGGGTATGGCTTATTAGTTTTATTAGGAGAGATAAGGGAATGGTATGTTAATCTGATGGAGGTATAAGTTGTAATTCTTGTTTTGACATTGTTTTTATTAATGCTTGATACTTATGTGGAGTAATAAGGTTTAGGGGAGTCATAACTAGAGTGTGGAATGTTTATGAATGATATAAAATATTTTATTTTACTTTTATGGTATAAGTGGTTTTGGGAGTCATAAGGTTATGCAATGTTGTGATTTATTTTACTTTATGGTACAAGTGGTTTTAGGAGAGATAAGGAAGTTGTGCAATTAAAGGCTTTGGTGATGATGATTGAAAAGTGGAGTAATGTTGATTATTTTGTGATCTACTAACCTTTGTGAAGATTGGCAAAAGAACTTTGTGATTGTGGCAGATTTCCAAAGGGGTTCCTTCACTTCAATAAGGTATGGGCACATTCTTCTTATGAGTATGATTGGTGTATGTTTTTCTGAAATAAGATTGGAGTGAAAAGGTATTCAACTAGGTTTCCTTTGGTTGGGAATAAGTCCTAGTTTCTGGTTTGTTGAAGACTACTTATGCATTGTTATCCTTGATGAGAGTTTTGGTGAATGCATAATTCTGGTTTGGGGTAGTGGAAGCATTGTGCACTAGGGTTTATGGTTGTGAGTCTTGATACTTGCTTTGAGTTGGTGAAACCCTTGGATGGTTGTGTTAAGGTTGATGGTTGAGTTGCTTCCATAGTGGTTGTGTTGATCAAGTTAATGCTTTACTTGATACATGATATTGGGCTTACTCCATTGAGTTGATTTGAACAAGTTATTCTTTGCATTTGGTGATATTGTGTGGGTGGCTGTTTTGTTCAAATATCTTTGGAGGGAAAAGGATTTCTACTTGTTTCCTTTTCTTGTGATGATTGGTTGAATGCTTCAAGGTTAATGTTGAGTTGAATGATGTTGGTTAAACCTTGTCTTTGAGCATTGTTGTTGAAGCCCTAATTGGTTGAGAAAATATATTGGTTGTTGGAAAGAACATGAGTATCATTGTTATATGAGATATTGCATGGTTGGCAATTGTTGGGTTGTGTTTCATGTTCTTGAGAAAAGCATACTACATCTATCTTATTCTTTTGAGATTGAGATTGAGTTGAGATTGAGATTGGGAGTTAAGTATAGAACATATTGAGTCTCTAACAATTCTCTTTATGCTTCTATGAGGTTGATGAATCACATTGGGTCTCTAACAATTCTCTTTGTGGGTTCATGCCAAGCAAGTTTTTCTTGATGAACTTGTGAGCAGGTTTTGGACAGGTTCCATTGGGGACTTGTGAGAAGATTTGGACAGGTCCTAGCAGAGGACTTGTGAAGCTGAGTTTGATAGTTCTATCAGAGAACTTGAGGACAGAGGTGCATTGGTTCTATGAGAAGAACTCGAGGACAGATTTGTGCCAGACCGAAGGACTGTGTTTGGTGCAGATCAAAGACAGAGGACGAGGACATTTGTGCTAGACCGAAGGATTGTGTTTAGTGCAAATTCGAGGACCAGCTTTGAGGTGATAGAGTTGAGGACAGAGGTCTCCAGCCAGAGCAGGGAAGACAGGTGTCTTCTATGGATAGAGATCCATTTGCTAAGGGCAACGAGAGGCAGAGGTCTTCTAGAGGATCACCGACTAGAGCGAGAGGTAGGGGAAGGTATCTCCTTTGAGCAAGAGGCTCATGAATTCAGATTGGGGGAAGGTTTCTCCTTTGAGCCGAGGCTCATAAACATTGTAATTGGGAAGGTTTCCCAAAGAACTTTGAGATAACTTTTAGAGAAAAGTTTTGTGGATGAACCACGTAAATGGCTGTGTCACTTTGTGGATGATCTTGTGCATTGTTTTGATATTGCTTTGGATATATTGCTTTATTGTTTTGAAGTATAAAGGAAAAGTAAAAAGAGGTCTTATACTTGTTCACCCCCCTCTCAGTATAAGCTTGTGTTCTTCAATTGGTATCAGAGCCGGTTCCTTCGGAAAAGTTTAAACAGCTTGAAGGAAGATCTTACAAGAACACAAATGACAAGGAAAGGCAAAAGCAAAACCATAAGACACAAGAAGAAGAAATCTCACATGGTCATGAAAGAAAATGAAGAAGAACTCAATGTTGTTGCTTTGGGAATGGAAATAGATTCAAGAGATGAATCAAACAGTGGAGAACAAGCCAGACTAATAAAGGTTTGCACCAGTTGTGGGAAGACCGGTCACTTTGCAATTGATTGCTCACAAGTAAGAGAATGTTTTGTTTGTGGTCAACTCGATCACAATGATCATCATTGCCATGGGTTTAGTAGCAGTGAAGATGAAGATGATCCATTCAAAATTGGTGAAGATAAACAGGATTGTAAGAGCAAGGATTCTGAAAGGCATAGGCATCAAAGGAAGAACAAAGATGAGCACAACAATAAAGGAAAGAGGTATTCTCACAAGCACAAGAAGAGCTTCTACCTAGACAAAGCAAGTAAGTGTTCTAGTAGTGATAGTGAAAGTTCTTCAAGTGATAATGAAAATGAGATGTTGTTCATATCGAAAAAAGAGGAAGAACCAAAACATAGATTCATTATCATGAAATGTCTTAGATGTGGAAATTTTGGTCACCTTGAGGATGATTGCACAAATAATGTTTTGGTTGCTAGTATGTATGAGGATGCTTCAGAAAATGTTAAGGAAGATGCATGTATGGTCTTTGAAAAGGGTAGCACCTCTAGTGATAAGAAATCTGAAAAAGGCCTTGATGATTCAAAAAGCAAACATATAGAGGAAAGTGAAGTAGATCTTAAAGGTGAACTTATTAATGCTCTTAGTGCTTTGAAAAAGGAAAGAAAGAAGAATGCTAGACTCAAGGATAAATTAGATGAATATTGTATGGAGAAATATGAACTTATAAAAAGTCTTGACGTCTCTATGGCTAAGGCACAAGAACTCAAGAATGAGTTAGAATCTAAGGTGCTTGAGTATAGTGAATTAGAACAGAAAATGGCTTCGTTGAAAGAGGAAAATAAAGAGTACAAGGATAAGTTGTACAGGTTTCAAGATAGCTCCAAAAGGGTTAAGTCTCTCATCCAAAGTCAAAGAAATCCAACAGATAAAACAGGTCTTGGTTTTGTTAAGCCTCACAAGGAACAAGTTGGAGAGTCTAGTAAGAGACTCCAAAAGGAAGAGAGTTCTGATGAGGAAAGTATTTCAGATCATGAGTCCTTGAATGATAGATGCACAGAAATAGAAAATAGAATTCAGAATGAGAAGAAAAAGTTTTTAGAACCTAAGAGGTCAAACAATGGAAAGTTTCAAGGCAGATGTTTTGCGTGTCACAGATTTGGCCACATGGCTGTACATTGCATGGCTCAAGTGAAGAAGGTAAATAACAGTTTTAGAAGTGGTAATTTATTTCATGGGTATTGCTACTCTTGCAATCAGTTTGGGCATAAAGCAATTTTTTACAAGGCAAATATCAAGAACTGGGTTAGTCAGAATAGACTTGGTCAAAACAAGTTTGGTCAGAACAGGTTTGGACAAAACAGGTTTGGTCAAAACTGGTTTGGTCAAAACTGGTGGATTCAAAGAATAGGTATGCCTAAAAGAAATAACATTGTTACTTGTTATAAGTGCAACAATGAAGGTCACACAGTCAGACGGTGTAGAGCTGAAATTCCAGAATACAAGAACAGGAACAGTGGCATGATCAGGTCCAAGGATCAAAAAAATGACAGGAACAGGAATATGGAAAAAGAGTTCAAGAGAAGGCCCGACAAGGAAGTTATAGACGCTGATGATGATCAGTGCCTAATGGGAGTTTTACTCCCACTCCAGAATTAATCACCTCATCAGGAGGTGGGGGAGGGACTAAGCTAAGAGGCTCATTCTTAGTTCCGAGCCCCAAAGGTGGCCCTTTGCCATTGATGACAAAGGGGGAGAGATATGAGTAAGGGGGAGAGCTTCAAGTGAAGAGGAAAGCTTCAAGTCAGGGGGAGCAAAACTTCAAAGAGAGTGTTTTCAGTTTTGGCTCTTGAAGATGTGTTTTTAGTAAAGTTTTGCCATCAATGACAAATGGGGAGATTGTTGGCAATTTTGGGTACATTGGGTACATTGCCTTTGCTCAAGTGTTGATGTTGTCATTGATGTCAAGAAGCGGAAGGGTTTTTGTGAAAACCAAGGCAGACAAAATAAAAGGTTTTATTTAAAACCATGGACAATAGATTTGAAATGGGTTTTTCTTAAAACCCAAGTTGGCTCTTCGTTTCGTTGAAAAAGGTGCCCCGGTGATGAAGATATTTAATTTTAAATATTTAGTTTAAATTTTATTTATTTAAAATTTAAATTAATATTTTAAAATTAAATTAAAGTATTTTTCGATGTGTTTGGAAATGCCGACGTGTTTGGTAATGCATCGAAGTGCATATATAATGAGGCTAATAAATTCATTTCAGGGTGTGTTAAGTAATCGATATAAATCGATGTGCATTTCGTTTTCATCTTCGTCTGCGCCAGCGAAGGAGGCATACGTGGTGGACAAGTCTTTACTGTGTCGAATTGGTCGCAGTGCCAAAGAGGAGGTGCACGTGGAGTTTGAGATGTTTTTCGCAGGTGTTGGATCCGTAGCAAGCAGTGCACAACCGTGATCGATTGAAGGAATGTCTTTGATATATATGAGTAGCATGTAAAAATTCACGGGTCCTTGGAGCACATCTTTCAACCATCTAACAACGCAGGTTCAAAACAAAGCTCGCACATAAGTTTGCAAGATAGTGTGATGGAAAATAGGTCCAACATCGGTGACGTCTGCATAGCGAATCAAAACGAGTGAGCGATGTTCAGTTTGGCGATGGTGAGCAGTGAAAATTACCAAACGCGACGACGAGTTGAGACTAAGCGACGGAGTTAGACGAGCTACTATAGAGCTTAACAGTGGCAGTGCTTAATGGAGGCAACAATTCTAGCCTTCATAGCAGACGGGCTACTACAGAGCTATGCATCACACATGGAAGGTAGATCCCACGAACAAAAATTGGAAACTCCTGTTGGGCAGAGGCGTCGCAGCCGGTTGAGAAACGTTTCTAAGCTACGGCAGATCACTGGATCGAATCACAGCGACAGTGAAGCGGTTAGTATTTCTTTTATTATTGAAGTATTTCAAAAGGGGGTATGGCTTATTAGTTTTATTAGGAGAGATAAGGGAATGGTATGTTAATCTGATGGAGGTATAAGTTGTAATTCTTGTTTTGACATTGTTTTTATTAATGCTTGATACTTATGTGGAGTAATAAGGTTTAGGGGAGTCATAACTAGAGTGTGGAATGTTTATGAATGATATAAAATATTTTATTTTACTTTTATGGTATAAGTGGTTTTGGGAGTCATAAGGTTATGCAATGTTGTGATTTATTTTACTTTATGGTACAAGTGGTTTTAGGAGAGATAAGGAAGTTGTGCAATTAAGGGCTTTGGTGATGATGATTGAAAAGTGGAGTAATGTTGATTATTTTGTGATCTACTAACCTTTGTGAAGATTGGCAAAAGAACTTTGTGATTGTGGCAGATTTCCAAAGGGGTTCCTTCACTTCAATAAGGTATGGGCACATTCTTCTTATGAGTATGATTGGTGTATGTTTTTCTGAAATAAGATTGGAGTGAAAAGGTATTCAACTAGGTTTCCTTTGGTTGGGAATAAGTCCTAGTTTCTGGTTTGTTGAAGACTACTTATGCATTGTTATCCTTGATGAGAGTTTTGGTGAATGCATATTTCTGGTTTGGGGTAGTGGAAGCATTGTGCACTAGGGTTTATGGTTGTGAGTCTTGATACTTGCTTTGAGTTGGTGAAACCCTTGGATGGTTGTGTTGAGGTTGATGATTGAGTTGCTTCCATAGAGGTTGGTTGATCAAGTTATTGCTTTTACTTGATACATGATATTGGGCTTACTCCATTGAGTTGATTTGAACAAGTTATTCTTTGCATTTGGTGATATTGTGTGGGTGGCTGTTTTGTTCAAATATCTTTGGAGGGAAAAGGATTTCTACTTGTTTCCTTTTCTTGTGATGATTGGTTGAATGCTTCAAGGTTAATGTTGAGTTGAATGATGTTGGTTAAACCTTGTCTTTGAGCATTGTTGTTGAAGCCCTAATTGGTTGAGAAAATATATTGGTTGTTGGAAAGAACATGAGTATCATTGTTATATGACATATTGCTTGGTTGGCAATTGTTGGGTTGTGTTTCATGTTCTTGAGAAAAGCATACTACATCTATCTTATTCTTTTGAGATTGAGATTGAGTTGAGATTGAGATTGGGAGTTAAGTATAGAACATATTGAGTCTCTAACAATTCTCTTTATGCTTCTATGAGGTTGATGAATCACATTGGGTCTCTAACAATTCTCTTTGTGGGTTCATGCCAAGCAAGTTTTTCTTGATGAACTTGTGAGCAGGTTTTGGACGAGGTTCCATTGGGGACTTGTGAGCAGATTTGGACAGGTCCTAGCAGAGGACTTGTGAAGCTGAGTTTGATAGTTCTATCAGAGAACTTGAGGACAGAGGTGCATTGGTTCTATGAGAAGAACCTAAGGACAGATTTATGCCAGATCGAAGGACTGTGTTTGGTGCTGATCAAAGATAGAGGACGAGGACATTTGTGCTAGACCGAAGGATTGTGTTTAGTGCAAATTCGAGGACCAGCTTTGAGGTGATAGAGTTGAGGACAGAGGTCTCCAGCCAGAGCAGGGAAGACAGGTGTCTTCTATGGATAGAGTTCCATTTGCTAAGGGCGGCGGAGGTAGAGGTCTTCTAGAGGATCACCGACGGAGCAGAGGTAGGGGAAGGTATCTCCTTTGAGCAGAGGCTCATGAATTCAGATTGGGGGAAGGTTTCTCCTTTGAGCCGAGGCTCATAAACATTGTAATTGGGAAGGTTTCCCAAAGAACTTTGAGATAACTTTTAGAGAAAAGTTTTGTGGATGAACCACGTAAATGGCTGTGTCACTTTGTGGATGATCTTGTGCATTGTTTTGATATTGCTTTGGATATATTGCTTTATTGTTTTGAAGTATAAAGGAAAAGTAAAAAGAGGTCTTATACTGTTCACCCCCCCCTCTCAGTATAAGCTTGTGTTCTTCACCACTAGGGGTTCCACCAAATCAAACCAAATTCATTTATTGAGGCCTAGATCAACTTGCAGTTCGTACACCTATGGATGAATATGATGATGAACCATTTACAATGAATTTTCATTATCTATATAACCTAAATTTTACCTTGCAATATTTTGAACATTACCATTGGCATGGTTATAGTATCAATTTATTCAAACAAGGATTATGAACTCCCTATGAATCATAGTATCATTTGCTGACTAATAGGTTTAGGTTAGGCTATAATATCAGAGGTCAAGATGAACTTTTAGTAGCATATCTTGATCACCTGAATCTCAACTTAGGGGATGAAGTGGATTGGAACCCCTACCATCCTGATCCTTCTCATTCACAAAGGGGTAACCAAAAAGTGACCATGGTTTCTATAAAACCACCTAAAATCTATCATGACAACATCGTGGTGGAGGTCAATCCAGATGATATTCTAAGAATCAACTTGGTAATTAGAAACCATGAAGATACCAATGATACTAGCATGCAAATTCAAAATCTAGGCCAAATAGTGGATACTAAATCAGAAGTTGCTTTTGAGGAAGTTAGATCAAATTCCATTTTCGAAAGAGATGGACCAGAATGCGATTTTGAAAATGATGATGATGAAGAGTCCTAAAATAATGAAGAATATATGGATGAGATATAGATGGCCTATCTTGGGCACCAAAATTTATATCATCTCAATGAAATAGTGGCTACAGATAACTAATACTTCATAGATGATAGTGATTACAAATATGAGACTGAAATGGTATACCTTGGTCCACAACACTTACATCATCATAATGAACCATTCGATATGGATGAGATGTATCAAAAGTTTATCGTGGCCCTCGCCTTAGAGGGAGACCAACTAATGTAGATAAAATCTATCGCATATTCTTCCTCGATCCTCCTACATATAGGAAGCTCCTTGATACAAATGATCCCATTTTCTAGTCTATTCACAGATCGGATCCTGAGAACCCCATACCCCTAGAGCCACATCTTGGGTATGAGAGTTACATCAATAATGTAGAGGTGCACACACATGGTCTTGGAGATCTCATCCATTCCATCAACATGATCTCCATTGATCTGACCACTCTACTCCACAACCTAGTAGATGCTTCCAAAATATTGTATCTTAATCTAGACATAATTTATTGGGATCATTCTGATTCACCTCTAGAGCTTGAATATTTATTCCCCCCAAAAAAATGTTACAACTATTTCACTTTGCACCAGAATGTGCACATGATGTTTATCACACTGAGGGTAATTATGACATGGAACCTTTAAACCTAGCAGATGACATTCACCTGATCCCTATGCCTCACTAGCTTGAGGAGGGATTACATATGTAAGAGATGAAACCTTTAATGTGGATATCAGTGATGATCTCACTAATCCTAAGAAGGTTTAGTTTGGAGAGAGCTTATCTCCTGATGGGCATGCCAATCTCATCCCTATACTAAAATAGAGACCTAATATCTTTGCTTGGACATACAAGGATATAATAGGACTAGATCCAAAAGTGGTTATCCATAACCTTTCACTAGACCCCTCTAAAAATTTAGTCAAGTAGAAGCTCAGAAAAATGCATCCAACCATCACGTTAATGGTTAAATAAGAGTTGCAAAAGTTGTTGGATGTAGATTTTATCATCTTCATAGATAATCCAAAATGGGTATCAAAGATGGTACCTATAGGAAAACCTAATGGAAGGATTTGTATCTGTATGGATTTTAAATACCTCAACAAGGTAACATCAAAGGATTCATTCCCATTGCCCAACATAGATTCTCTTGTAGATGCAACTGCAGGTCATGGAATGCTTTCCCTTATGGATAATTTTTCTAGTTACAATAAAATTCAGATTAAACCTGAAGACCAACACAAAATCATGTTTACAACACCATGGGGAACATTTTGTTATAAAGTAATACCATTTGGTCTTAAAAATACTTGTGCCACATATCAATGGGCCATGACATACATCTTTCATGACTACATGCACAAGAGCATAGAGGAGTATATGGATGATTTATTGGTAAATTCATTATTGTGTTTAGAGCATGCAGAGGTTCTCAGATAGGTCTTCGATCACCAGATAGAGCATAATGTCAGGTTGAATCCCAAGAAGTGCGCATTTGGCCTAACTTTAGGAAAACTCTTGGGATTCATCATTTTTAAATGAGGAATCGAAGTCGACCAAGTGAAGGTCAAGGCCATACTAGAAATGCATCCTCCCACCAATATCAAAGAGACAAGAAGCCTACAAGGCAAATTAGCATCCATAAAGTGATTCATCATACAATTATTGGATAAATACCGACCCATGAATCGACTGCTACACAAGGGGGTCCCATTCAAGTGGGATAAGGACTATCAAGAGGTATTTGATGAAATCAAGCAATACTTGGAAAAACCACCAGTACTAGCTCCATCAAGGAGATATGTGCCATTATTTGCTTTATATATCAGCTATTAACTTTGCATTGGGAACCATATTAGCCCAAAATAATGTGTAAGATAAAGAGCAAGTGATATATTATATCAGTCACACCTTGGTGAGTTATGAGCTAGGATACACATACATAGAAAAGCTATTATTAGAAATGGTGATTGAGACTAAGAAGTTGTGCCACTACATGTTGATTCATACAATGTATGTGATATCAAAACAAATTCCTTTGTAGTATATGATGAGCAAGACATATCATAATACGTGTACTGCAAAGTGGATCATTCTACTAACAAATTTTAACTTGGAATTCATCAACAAAAATTCCATCAAGGGACAGGTCATAGCTGATTATATGGTGAAGGCACTTCTTGAAGATAGTAGGCCTCTCATCACATAGCTTCCTAATGATTTACTATTTGTATTATCAGAGTCACCCAAACTCGAAGAGCCATATAACAAAGCTAACATGACTTTTTTCTTCAACGGTTTGAAGTGTGAGCAAGGGGTTGTGCAGGAATTATTTTTTTATGCCATTAGGTGCTCCAATGCCATTTTCATTTATAATAGAATTTTCTTGTACCAATAACAAATATAAATATGAGGGCCTAATCTTGGGTATCCAAATAGCAATCACCATGAAGATTAAAATATTAAACATCTTTGGTGACTCCCTTCTCATTGTTAACCAAGTTAAGGGACTATTTCAATGAAGGTGTCCTATCCTGAAAGCGTATAAGGATATTGTTGACACTTATCTAGCCCATATAGAGTGGTATGACATCAATGTAATCCCTTGTATTTCAAATATATTTGTGGATATTATGGCATCTTTGGGGTCCTTGATCCATAAAAATCTATTTGTGGATTTCACTACCATTCATGTGAATACGCTTTCACACTACGCGATATAATTTGAGGCTTTTTGACAATAAAGAATCTATCAACATGATTCATATAGAACCAAACCATGAGTGGTTCTATAAAGATAAATACTTTCTTAAGAAGACATCCTAGGGGTCTTTGATCTCGTAAATTCCTATGGGGAATGGCACCACCATTCACAAGGTTGTGTCTAAGTCTGCATTTGTGTATATCAAATTGCAAAATGGCACCACCATCATCAGGCTGACATACATTCATTATAATGGCCACTAAATACTTTACAAAATGGGTGGAAGAAATCCCTCTAAAAATTACAATAGAAGCACGTATTGTAAGGTTCATACTTCACAATATCATATGTCATTTTAGGATACCATCCAAGATAATATCAAATAATGGAACATCATTCAAAAAAAAATTGTGAGGGCTTTAACATCCAAGTATAATATACAACACAATTTTACAACTCCATACTATCCACAAGAAAATGGGTAAGTTGAAGTTTCTAACAAGACTGTCGTAGCTATCTTGAAAAATACTATTTAAGAAAACCACAAATATTAGCACATATATCTACCCCTTGCATTATGGGCATACAGGACTAGTATACAGATACCCACTAGGGCAACCCCATTGTCTATAGTATATGGATTTGAGGCCATTATGCCCTTGGAGTTGGAAATTCCAACCCTGCATGTCACATTGAAAGAGTTCATCCATGATGACACCGTGCAACAAGTTCACCTCGACCAATTGACGCTTATTAATGAACATCATGTGAATTCCCTCAAGCATCTACAATTTTACCAAGAATACCTAAAAAAATCTTATAACAATAACGTCCATATGAGAGACTTAAAGTTGAGGATCTTGTATTGAAATAAAACAAATGGAACTCAAACTTGTTGCTGCACTTACGAGATAAATTTATCGCCAACTGGTTAGGTCCATATATCATATCAAATAAGATAGGACCTGGAACGTATTACCTAACATCACTTGAAGGTGTTGAAGAGCCTAAACCTCTCAAAATCCTTCATCTTAAGGCATTCCACACATAAATTCAAAATTAAAAAAATATTAAAAAATAATCAAAATTTCAAAAAAATGGAAAACATCAAAATCCATAAAAATCAAAAAGCAATAAAATTCAAAAACATTGCAAGACACAAAAATACAAAAACATTTACATTATGCATTTTATTTTGCACTTAAATTTCCTTCATTTAATTGCATTGCATTAGGCATGTCCATCCACTGCACTTGCATTAGAATAGGTTGTGTTTACAATCCTAAAAGTGATGTCATGTATGTATTTTAATCATGAATCTATTCATCATCCTTCATCCATCACCCCTTCTGAGTAATTATATTTTTCAACACAACCCCTTCCTATTGCTATAAGGAATATACTAGGGTTTTCCAGTCATTCAACCATACCTCGTGATCTTCTCAGATTTTGTAGAAAGCTATCTTTGATTTTGGAGATGAGGTATAGTTTTTATAACAGCTAGCATATGTCAAAATCCCATCACTAATAAAAAATATTAACAATCCTAATTATGACAAGGAAATACAAGCACTACAAAGTGGTCCTAGTCACCTTAATAAAAAGGTTTTACTTGCTCATTTTATGATGCGTATGGTCTAGAGTGTTGATAATTGGAAAAATGAAAAGTTCCACCCTACCCAAGAAATCCCTTGCTTACAAAAATGAGTAAAAATCCAAAATCAAATCCCCTCCTCAAAACAAAAGAAAACAAAAATGTAAAATAAATAGTGATTTTCATCACTAAGCATGAGCAAGTATCCCAATAAATAAAAAGGAAAGAAGGGTGTGAAGATCTTGAATCCTTGGAGTGGTCACTACTTGAAACCATAGAGTGATCCCTAATACAAAAATGGGTTGAATGAATCCCGCCTGGCATTGGGGTAGTTCTAAGAAACTTACAAATGAGCTATCTTTAGGTGGCCTGTATTACCTAGTAGTCTAGTCCAACTGTGTTCAAACTTAGGATTAAGGTGAAAATTTGGTGATACTCATTATAGAAATGGGTTGAATGAATCCCACCTAGAAATAAGGTAGTCTTATGTCTTATCTAATATATTCATGTGCACACACAAGGATAATGAATATCTTGGTCTTATTAAAAAAATATGGTCTTTCAAGAGTTTAGTATAGTAATTATACAAGTTTTGATAATTCGACTAGGGTGTTTGAGTCTCATGGAAAACCTCAAAAATTCCCTAATAGCAACAAAAAATCTCATCTCATAAATCATTACATATCTTTCAAACTCATCATTTCATATATGGATGTTAAAATGATTAATTCTTATGATAAGATTTAACATTTTTATTCATAAATTTTATACATTCTATGGTGTTGTCTATTATATTGTTAAACTCATATTGCATTCATTTCCTATGTTTTAATTTATTAAACTATACAGGATCATTTACATTAGATCACCATCATGTAAATAATGCATTACATACATTGCATTCATCATATCATAAATTAGATGCATACAATTAAATAGAAATTAGACATACATTTAAAACAAATCATTACATCCATATATGCATACATCATAGGTAGTCCATCTACACATCTACATCATAGTATCTATGCATACATAAATCATCTAGCTAGTGCATGTCATCAAAACATCACATCATATAGCAGTAATCAAAGCATATCAACATTGCATACATGTGCATCTCATAAACATCAACATAAAGCAAAAATATGTAAGACACATAATGAGTTTCAAAAGATAATATCATATATATATATATATATATGTGTGTGTGTGTGTGTGTGTGTGTGTGTGTGTGTGTGTGTGTGTGTGTGTGTGTGTGTGTGTGTGCATGTCCAAGTACATAGAGGTATATCAAAAATACCTATATGCTACAACTGTGTAGGTCCTTAGACCTTACACTCAAAAGTGGTACATGTATCTCAAAATATATACTAAGTTGGGCTTGCACTCTCTAGCTTGCTTTTACCCTCAGCTCCATCCCTAGGAGTCTACCTAGAACCTATCCCCATGGATCTCTCAGATCATACAACTATCCAATTATTGGGCTATGTTGATGACTGCCCCGTCTCACTCCTTATAGTCCTCTGAGAGGCTGATACTATATATATGGTATGCACTACGCCACATCATAGTATAAACTCACCCTCAAAGAGAGCGATGTGTGCTACATATGAAGCATGTTGCCTTGCATCATCTAATACTATAGCCTACAATGTCTTGATATCTGTAGCCATGTCTAACCTTGTTGATCCCTATATAGCTAGAGCTATAGGAGTAGCCTAAGAAGTCGAGGAATATCCCCTTACTATCTTGAGAAGGTCTCGCTCTATAGTCCTAAATTCAAGCTAGGATAGGAGAAGATCTTATTTCCTGGTGATCTTATCTATATCTATGATCACAAAGTCAATCTGTCTGGTGAATACCCTCTCATCCTGGTACCCCCACCACTATGCATGTCCCTCTACAAGTTGAGCCTAGAGCATGCTCATCTAATCCTATAGGGTAGAAATGAAGGTATCCATCTCCAAGATCTGTGTCTGCATTATCTGTAACTGAGTCTATAGACTAGACACCTAGGATCAAAGTTGTGATACCTCATCATCTAGCTCCTCCTCACCCTCATCCTCATCCTGGTTCTCCTACGGTGTAGTGGCCTGATCCCATCCATCCTTGGTCCTATTGCAAATTCATTGTCCCTCGAGATCATTACTCGCTTCCTCTATAGCCTTGCCATATTTAGATCTACCTAGGGGACTACCACCCTACCATAGCCTAGTCATCCACCAAGCATCATAGTCTACTGTAGTGCCAACATCGACCAACCCTGAGTCCTAAAATGTGTCATACTTGTATCCTAGAGGGGCCACCTAAGGCCAGGCTAATTGGATCTCTACCTTAAGGTAGTGGTAGAGGACTAGCTCCTCTGGGATATCTTGATATATCCCAAAATTACTAGAGATGCGAGAAAAGTGGAAGAACACTCATATGTTAGGCTTGCACCCGATGACCCATCGATCATATCTATCCTACCTCAGATAGTGGTTCACCTCATTTCATGCAGGGTAATCTAGGTACGAGCACCAGATAATCTGCCCTACATGTAATGTTTTTAGTCTATCCATGTAGTTCTATAGGTCTGCTATGTGAGACCTAATTTAGTAAGTCTTTGCCCCTCAAGGCCAACATAATCCATAGCACTAAGAATCATCTTCTACCATGGTAATCTATAGGGAAAGCCCTCCGATATGCTCTATATTAATATGCTTCCATAACCAGATTTGTAGCAATAGGTTGCAACTTACTCCTGCTCGATTCTTCTAAGTAATGCGGTATATCTTGTCATACAGCTGAGCGAGGAGATAACTCCCCTAGGAAAGAATAAGTGGCTCTACTATAGTGCTATCTAGTAGGTCCTATCCTCTGGCCATGAGGTTCCAAATAAACCTCACTCTGGAAGTTTCATTTAGTACAACATTGATAATGATGCGCATGAGTATGGCCTACCACCATGAGAAGACCCATTCTTGATACAAACGCTTGATAGGTACTCTGCCATGATCTGTGTCCTCCATCGCCTTATACCTTAGGGTACCAAATATCCATATAAAAACTACAGGCTTCACCTCAGTAGACGAAGAGGTGATGGCCTCTCCATCAATGGGGATATAAAATATGCGATAAACATCCTCCAAGGTGACAGTCATCTCTCCTATCAAAATATGAAATATGTTGGTCTGTGCATCCCAAAGATGGGTCAATGCAATCATATAGGCCTGGTCAGCCTTGATAGATGGAAGGCATAGTACATAACTGAGGCCCACAACTATGAACCAATATAAATATTCCTCAGTGAGTGTGGGTAAAATCTCACAGAGTAGATCCGACTCTCACGCTCTCATAGTCAAAGTCTAAAAGACAGTAATAATGCAAAATTAATCAAAAAATATTCAAAAACATCAAAAAATAGCCTTCAAAAATCCAATAAATGCAAAACACTTCAAAACGTTAAACAATAATGCAAAATGTACCAAAATGTTAAAAAAAATCAAAATTTGCACTTACAAAAATAAAAAAATATCATTTAAAATCAAGTCAAACAACATTGTGCTAACGTTATTGCATCATCAGAAACGAGGGAGTTGAGGTTTAGTAGGTGCGGTAGGAGTGAGGGTTTGAATTTTTTGGGCAAGAATCTTAGCCAGGGTGGCAGAGGTAGAGCAGGTATGGAAGGGCCGGGTGGGAACCTCGAGCATGAATCAAGTGAGGATCCAGAGGAAGGTGGTCTGGCTATGGCAGATTTGGATGTGGGCATCACACAGGGGCCCAACCTTCCTCAGAAATACCCCGACAAAAAATATACGAAGGACAATACGAGGCCCATTAAGTGGGTATCTTTTACTAAGACTATTAGAGGAAAAAGAAAGGAGGTTATCTCTCTTCCACCCCTAGTTCCAGTAGATAATAAAATTTTGGTCTCGTTAAGTTCCATGAGCCCTTTTCTTTCAATGGAAGAATTCTCCCTGGTAGGCAAGTTTTTGGGAGGTAGGCCGAACATGGAGACTATCAGGGCTTGGGGGTGACGGGTAAATGGTGACCAGTAGGTAGCTTGGAGTTGGTAGCTCTAACTTGAGGGTTCTTCATTATCCATTTTAATAATATGGAGGATGCTAACTGTATTTTAATAGGAGGTCCTTGGTTTTTGGGCAAAAGGAGACTTTTTCTCAGATGATGGGGTGAATATGTCGACCCTGAAAATAAAAATATTAACATTGAACCTATTTGGTTTCATCTCCCGAGTCTACCTACCCAGTTATTCAATGAATATTGGCTATAGGGCATAGCCAGAACTATAGGGGACCTGATCTCCATTGACCATGTGACCTTGGCCAAGATAATGAGGACTCATGCACGAATATGCATAAATGCTAATTTGGATAATGAACTACCAAGGTTTGTGGAGCTAGAGTATGGAGAATACTATCAAAAAAAACTGGTAGAATACGAGAATAGACTGACATTCTGTGTAGAATGCAAAATCAAGGACATCTATGCAATCAGTTCCCTAACCTGGCAATGAATAGAGAAAAGCAAAAGTAGGGAATGCTAGACAGAGGAAATTTGAGGAGTTTTCCTGGTAGAGATGATTTCAATAAGGAAAAATATGTCTAACAAAAAAAGAAAAGAGAGGATGTAGGGTCCCAATAAGATAAAGAAAAACAATAGGTTGTTGGCAACCAAAATACTCAGGTAAGTTCCAATCCTCTAGTTTCAAATAAATTTTCAATTCTATCCAATATGGGAGTAGGAGGATTATCAGAAGACATGGAAGCCCATAACATTTAGGCTAATCTTTCTAACTCTCTAGAATTCCCATCCAAGTCAGGATCCTCAAAACCTAATGCTGAAATTACTATAAGCCCCGTGGGCATTACAAAGCCAAAACCTAATGCCCAATCTCTAGAATCCCCATCCAAGTCGAGATCCTTAAACCCTAATGCTAAAAATACTTCAAGCCTAGTGGGCATCCCAAAGCCAAACCCTAATACTGAAGAACTTAGGAAGAAATTTGAGGCATTAGAAAATAAAAAATCTCATCTCCCTAACATCATCACTAGGAGCCAGGTGAATCCTACTGAGAGGCCATACCACAGACCAGGGGAATACAGGAAAAAAGGAGAAGATTTGGATGCAGGGGTGGAGATATGTGAAACTCTTCAGACTGATGAATATGGTAGTCCAGTTCTACAACAAATTGCCTCCCCCAAGTTTAGTCCTAAACAAACTAGGAGCACTATGAAGTCTCCTATAGATTTTGGAAGTGAAAAAAGAAGAGGGAGAATATCAAATGCTGAGCATCAAAAAATTAAAACTGATAATGACATTGCCAATGGAAAATAGAGAACCTTGTTTCAACAGGTTATTCTGGGTTCTAAAGATAACAAATTATGAAAACCCCCTCAAGTGAGGGGGATAGGAATAAATCCCAAACAATCTAAATGAAGTTCCTCTCATGGAATATGAGAGGCCTCAATGGCTTGCCCAAACATAGGGAAGTCAGTGCAATAAGAAATCAAGTGAATCCAACTATTATCATGTTGTAAGAAACAAAAAATGATGAGATTTAGTCAAAAAAGTAGCAAAAAAAATATGGAATTAAGGGGAGATGGTTTGCAAATCATCCAGAGGAGCATCTGGAGGTCTTATGACTTTTTGGGATCCTCGGATAGTAGAAGGCACCATTATTTGGAAAGATGATAGTGTTATTAGTGTTTTATTTAAGGAAATAAACAACAACAGGTCATGGATCCTTTCAAATATTTATGCCTCGACTTCAATTCAATGGAGAGCTCTACTGTGGGAGTACTTAGGCAATCTAAGTGAAATCTTCCATAATGTTCCCTGGATTCTAGCTGGGGATTTTAACACTCCTCTTTACCCTTCAAAAAAATGGGTGGAAATGGACCACCTATTAGGAGCATGGATGAGTTCAATGAATTTGTGAACTCCAACATGTTGATGGATGTAAAACTTAGAGGAGTGAATTATACCTGGAGCAATCTACAGATAGGATGCCATCTTATTCAAGAAAGGCTTGACAATTTTTTTCTATCAAAGGAGGCTACAAATCTGTTCGGTGATTCTACCCTGCAAGCCCTTCCTAAAATTGCCTCTGATCATAATCCCATTTTTTTGGAAATCCCTAACTCTTTGTCCTTCAAGAAACCTTTCAAATTTCAATCTATGTGGATCAAACATTCTAGTTTTAGAGATAACTTAATTCAATGGTGGCAGCAGCCTATCAGGGGTAGTGCAACTTTTAAACTTGCTGGAAAATTAAATTTTGTTAAGGAAAAGCTTCGAAATTGGAAAAACTAGGTCTTTGGGAACCTCTTTGAAAATAAAAAACAAGTTGTTGAAAGTTTTAATATAATTTACTAGAGGATTCAACTTGGTGATGCTGCTGAAACTACTAGGCAGGAGGAACGAAAAAAACTAGCAGAGTTTCATAGGATTTTGTCCTGTGAGGAAATCTATTGGAGGTAAAAATCAAGGGCTCTTTGGTTGAAATATGGAGATTCAAATTCCAAATTTTTTCATGTCACCACGCTTAGAAACATAAGAAATAACAAGATAATTTTTTTTTGGTTCTATTACTCAGGACTTAACATAAATAAAAAATGAGGCAGTAACTTATTTCAATTCTATCCCTGGTCAGGAATCATAGTGCAATGAGGAGGCCAAATGTATTCTCTTGCAATATATTCCTAGCATAATAAATTAGGATATAAAAATTAAGCTTCTAGCTCCATTTTTTGATGAGGAAATTAAGGAATCCTTGTTTAGCATGGAGCCAAACAAAGCCCCGGGACCCGATGGCTTTCCACCTTTTTCTATCAAGATTTTTGGGAAATCGTAAGTGAGGATGTAATTTATGCTATTAAATAATTCCAAGAAAGCAATAATATCCCAAAAGGTCTCAACTCTACTTTTATTTCTCTAATTCCTAATAAGCAAACCCCTGAATCTATGGCTAACTTCAGGCCAATCAGTCTGTGCAATATTTCTTACAAGATCCTAACTAAAGCCATTGAAAATAGAATGAGAGATGTTCTGTCACGCATCATAGATCCATGCTAGGGAAGCTCTATCTAGGGTAGGTCAATCTTAGATGGAGTTATCACAGTTTATGAAGCTCTACACTCTGCTCATAAGACTAACAGGTCTATTTTTACCCTCAAGCTTGATATAAACAAAGCATTTGATAGGCTAAATTGGTACTTTTTGATTGATGTCCTCCTTAAGTTTGGTTTTCACCACCAATGGGTTAATTTGATCAAATAATGCATTTTTGAAGCATGGTTCTTGATTTTGGTTAATGGAACAACTGCTGGTTACTTTCAAAGCCACAGAGAAATTCAGTAGGGGGACCCTATCAACCCCATGTTATTCATCATTGTGGCAGAAAATTTAGATAGAACCATAAAAAAATACTTGCAGTTCAAGGCTAATATCAAGAATCAAGGCAAAATCTCTCACTAGGGCTGTTTCTCACCAACAATTCATCGATTATACCCTTCTATTGACTAAGGCATCGGTGGTTGAGGCCAAAAGAATTAAATACATCCTGCAACTCTATGAGGATTTTGCTGGTCAAAAAGTTAATTTCAATAAAAGCAAGTTATATTTCTTGATAACTCCCATTTAGAGGCAAGGAAGGATTGCAAAAATTTTAGGGTGTGATATAGAAAATTTCCCCACTTCATATCTTGGTCTTCCTATTTTCATTGGTTCTTCGAGACAGTCAATGTGGGACAAGGTTATTGAAAGAATTCAAAAAAAAAAAAATCTAGATGGAAAGGTCATATTCTATCTCAAGAAGGAAAGCTCACCCTAACTAAGGCCTCTCTTCAGAGCATTACAGTCTATTTCCTCTCTATTTTCAAAGCTCCTGCGAAGGTTTCCCAAAAAATTGAGAAACTCTAAAAAGAATTTTTATGGACTAGATTAGAGGAGAAAAAAAAGATACACCTTGTAGGATGGACGAAAGTGTGCAGACCTAGGGAAAATTGGGGATTAGGTCTGAGGATAATTGCTCATATGAATTTATCTTTACTAGCTAAGCAGATGTGGCACCTCATTGCTGGTGAATAAAATGAATGGACATCTATCATCAAACAAAAGTATCTTCAAAATATGGAATTTCTAAGTGACTCAGTTCCAATCAGAGGTTCTACTTTTTGGAAAGCAATTATCAATTGTAAGGAAATAATAAAAAAAAGTTTAAGATGGGTTTTAGGCTATGGTGAGAGGATAAATTGCTGGAATGATAGGTGGGCTAAGTAAGAACCACTGATGCAATATCCTAACTTAGCCCGAATTAGAGATATCATGGAAGAAATCATTGGTTGAAAAGTCTCCAATTATATGGTTGAGGACAAAGGTAGAATAAATTTGAAACAAATAAGGATTCAAGGATTTCAAGTGGAATCAAATGATATTTGTAACATCCTCGGGCAACAGTTTATTCCCATGATACCCAAGGAAGATCAAGTGACCTGGGATCCTACAGAAAATGGGTAGTTCACTGTTAAATCAGCTTACAAGCTTTTGCTTGATGATGAGGATTTTGTCCTCCAAAAGAACTTGGTTTGGATAAAAAATTTAATTCCAAAAATGCAGTATTTTTATGGATGGTTATCCAAGGAAGAATTCTAACCATTGATAATATGATGTGTAAAGGTATTTGTATCATTAATCGATGTTATATATGCAGGGCTAATTGGGAGACCATTTATCACATTTTCCTTGAGTGCCATTTTTCCTTGACTGTCCTAAGTGGGGTCTTTCAAGACTTCAATATTTCCTGGGTTAAACCAGCCATCGTACTTGATTTGTTCATCTAGTGGCCTTGCACATTTTCAAGCCAAATATTTAGATACATGTGGAAAAATTGTCTCAATCACTATATTTTGCAAGTGTGGTGTGAAAGGAACCATAGAGTCTTTAATGATTCTATACATGATCATCAAAATATCATTGCCATGATCCTATTGTTTTCCAACGATAATGTGAACCTTATCCCTTTTGATAGTCGTAAACCTCATCTATAGGAGATCATGATTGCTCAATATTTAAGCTTAACCTTGTTAGATGAGTCTGTACCTAGGGTAGTCAACCCTAGATCCAATGTTAAGTGGTCCCCACCTTCTATGGGTTGGTTTAAGCTTAATTTTGATGGAGAAACTAAGGAAAATCTTGGTAGAGTAGGCACTGGTGGCATTGTGCGAGATAATAATGGGAATATGATGCTTGCATTTTATGAATATTTGGGAACAAGGATGAACAATGAAGTTGAAGCTAGAGCTATGTGGAGAGGCCTTCAAATGACTCAAGACTTAGAATACAATTTTATCGTAGAAGAAGACTCTATGCATGTTATAAATCTCCTCAATAATTGGAAAAAACCTCCTTGGAGGATTAAAACAATTGTTGAAGAGGCTAGGATCCTTTTCCAGGGAAGACAGGACATAAAATCCCAACATGTATTTTGGAAAGCTACCAAAGTTTCTAAAAATCTGGCTAATTTGGGTGTCGATGGTGATGGACTTTTCAGATTGGAACACGGTGTCCCGATAGAAGTAGAGGATCTTATTCAACAAGAATGCCAAGAATGATAATCAAATTTACCAATAGGGAAGGCACTATAATTTCAAAGGCTATGAGTATTCCCATCTCTTTTTAGAAATGGACTCACAATAAAAATTATCCGAGTTGTCAGTCTTGGTGGATTCTTATTGGAAATACCAAAAATACTAATGGGGATAGTCACATGTAATATAACATGGCTCCTAGTCGTATTAGTAATTTGAGGTTGGTTGATAATCATAGGGTAGGAAAGAAATGACAATATAATACTTCAAACCAAAGCCACATGGACCACCAGATAGCCACCGCCATATATCTAGCCAAAAATTTCACTTCTCCAAGGCTGATTGGCCAAGACGAGATGTGGTCCCAAAGCATGTCATATACAAAAGAAAATAATTACCAAAGAATTATTAAGAGTAACTGTCAATACAGAGCTTGTGGGAGTTTTTTTAGTACTTTGCTATGTGTGTCTGCAAATTTTTGTTTCTCCACTATTTCAAGGAAGGGATCTGTATCTATTTCTTTTTTTGTAATTATGATGCAGGTGTGTTTTCTCGGGGTATACCCAAAATGTTGTATGGGAAGTTTATTTTTGATAATAGGCTATGTACCTTACCAGATGTAATGGCTTTGGTGACATAGATTTTACATATAAAGGATCCTTAGTAAGGACATGTTCATCAACAACCCTAGGCTGATTTTTGTAAAAGATTTTGGATCAATCTGTAAAACTCGGTATTAATGCTATTGTATCTTATCTACCAAAAAAAAAATTCAAACAACAAAATATAAAAAAATTAAAAAAAATCTCTAATGTTGCTTATCCATGATTGACACCCACAACTAGCATCAAAGGTTAAATTTATAATCATTGATGTTTGAATTCAGCTATGGATGACAATCGTGACCCCCAATTGGTCAATTAGGATCCATGATTGCCATTCTAGACTACAGGAATGACCTCATTCGAGGTCAATTCCCACCCCAAGCAACCCAAAAATAAACCCACCCACTAATCTAACCTAGATCTACTCCTAACTATGGTGTGGTTCATTACCAATAGTTTAATGAGTTCATTAAAGCCATTAATTAATTTGGTTTATTTTATTAGAAGTTGGTAAAATTGAAGGAGGAGGCCCGTGATGCTACCTTTGCAGCAACGGCTCTACCACTGGTCGAAGCCTCGGGTTGATCAGCCATGGGTGTGGATTGTGTTTTCAGTAGCATACCAGATCAGAAATCTTCCCTCACCTCTTAGAGCTATCCTATTAGATATTAGCAACAAGAAATAATAAATTAAAAATACCAAAATTTTCTTTTATATTTCCAATTCAGCCCTTATCCGTGGTTGTCAGTCGTGGTCACAGATTAGGGTTTTTTCAACCATGGATGTCAGATGCGACTAAGAAATTTACCTAAAATAGTTGTGGTTGACAACCATGGCTAGCAGGAAATAATAAATGCTTTCAAATTTTCACCATGGATAGCTTTAAAATGTAAAATTAAAAATATTCAATGGTTCAAAAATTCCAAAAATAATAAAAATATTACATAAATAAAATTTCAAATTTGCCTCATATTCAATCATTTATTCTACACACTTGATGATTGCAACGACTTGCACTCCATATAATCTGGTAGGATGAGTAAATCACCATAAGGCCATTTGGAGAAAATTAATTATCGTTGACTTGACATGTATTCACTTTAATCCTGAATAAGGCCATGGCATCCGAACTATCCCACGGGAATGGGGCGTTCATTTTGTTTCCGAAATTTTTAGAAAATCATCGAAAAATAGTGATTCAACACAATCCTAAATGGAATTTCTATCATATAGATTCCCTAAGAAGGCCATTGTGGCCGGACTGCTCCATGGGATGGAGATGTACAATTACTATTAATAGTTGAAATCAAAACTAAATTAGGCCTTGCCATATAAAAAAATTCAAAAGTCTTAAATCATCCAAATTATTCATCTTGGTCAAGCGACTTGTTGAGTGGATATTTTTCCCTATAGCAAAATGATCACCACAACTAGAGTATCGAATAGGAAACTCTCTCTTGCAATGAAATTGAGTAGCATTATTCATTTCTCCAAGGTTCTTGTGAACAAACATTCATGTGCATATAATCAATCAAGACTAAAGCAAATAAATGAATGCATACCAGAATAACTTAAACCATGAAAGTAACTGTTAACAAGGGGCCTTTAATTATTCAAACAAGTACTTTGCAACCATAATCCATTAAATCAACCAAATGCAAAGATAGCTTCTTTTAATTTTCTTGAGATTAAAGTGATCTACCCGAAACCCAGTTAGTAACCTCTTTTATCTTCAGCTTAAAAAGATTCCAAATTAGAAAGTGTGTGGTATAAGCCACTTCATTTTAAGCTCCATGCCTTTAACATGAGATTCATTTTTAGAGTTAGCGGGTTCGTTTTATCTTCATTTAACAATGTTCCACTATCCCTATGTTAGCATTTGGTGTTAGTAAAGTTAGCAATGTTAGCATTAAATTTTAGCAAAAAAATTGGTAAATTAGCAAGCTAGGATTCATTCACTTGATCTGATTTAGTGTGCATTTGGAATTAGTAGCCCCCTGAAACCCATATTTTATCTAAAAATTATATGAAGGTGTTTGGAGATGCAAGAATGAAAACAAATGCAGAAATTTTGGAATGGACCCGAATCAAAATAGTAGATTTTAAAGCAAGACTAATCTAAATATCAGAAAACTAAAACAGAAACATTATTTACAAAATTTAGCTAGAAAAACAAAACAGGACATTAATTTGGCTAGAAATCTCCTCCCTGCAAAACCCCAAGTTATGAGATGAAATTCTAAAACAACCTGACCTAACAGACCTACAACATAAACACAATCAAATTATATCAGATGCAAGATTCTAAGGAAACAAATAATTGCATCATTCTATCATTCACCTATCGTAACCCACTTTATGGCGTAAACGAATAGATACAAGAAACAATAATGCAAAGGGAAGATTTACAGAAATAGTTGTAGTCTTAGTTTCAATCTCCTTTTGATTTCACACACAAGAGTTGCTCTTGCCAAAAAAGAATCCTTTATTCTGAAAAATAGTCTTTGTTTTTTTTTCTACAATTTCCAACCCTTTTCCACTTCTTTAATGGCGTATTTAAAACCTCTGAAAATTTTTGTTTCTCCCTCCATGACTGTTCGTTTTCACCTTCGTTTCTATTCCATGGTTTGGCCCTTTCTTTGGATATTTAAAACCTCTGAAAAAACTTTTTGTTTCTATTTTGTGGCCCTTCGTTTCATTTCCATGGTTTGGCTTCACTTTTTGTTTGATTTCGAAAGAATGTTTCCTTTTCTCCACATGGGCTTGCATCTGTTTCCTTTCATGTGTAACGGCCATCTTAAATGATTTCAAATCATTAAATATTCATTATATAATGTTTTGTCTTATTCATTGGATTTTGTCCTTATGTCCACGTCACTATTATCAGACGCACTGTCAACTGCTCTGTTCCATTGGCAAAAATTGGACATGTCATGATATCATGACACTTCTTGTTTCTCTGCTTGCCTACCCATTTTGAATCACGAAAATACATGTCGCGATATTGCAATACTTTTTCCCTTTTGGTCGCGACAATGCAACATGTCGCGATATCATGACACTTTTTCTCTTTTGGCCGTGACAATGCAACATGTCGTGATATCGCGACACTTTTCTTCTTTTGGTCGTGACAATGCAACATGTCGCGATATCGTGACACTTTTTCTCTTTTGGTCATGACAATGCAACATGTCGCGATATCGCGACACTTTTTCTCTTTTGGCCACAACAATGCAACATGTCATGATATCGCGACACTTTTATTTCTTGTTATTTGTTTTTTCGTTTGGTCGCGAAAATGCAACATGTCATGATATCGCAACACTTTTCTTTCTTGTTCTTTCTTTTCTCGTTTGGTCGTGAAAATGCAACATGTCGCGATATCGTGACACTTTTCTTTCTTGTTATTTCTTTTCTTGTTTGGTCGCAAAAATGCAACATGTCGTGATATCACAACACTTTTCTTTCTTCTCTTGCTCTTGGCCACGAAAATGCAACATGTCATGATATCACGATACTTTTCTTTTTTGGCCGCGACAATGCAACATGTCACGATATCGCGACACTTTTTCCTCCTTTGGCCGTGACAATGCAACATGTCGCGATATCGCGACACTTTTTCCTCCTTTGGCCGCGACAATGCAACATGTCACGATATTGCAACACTTTTTCTATTTTCTTTTTTCTTTGATCTTTAGCATATGGGCCACTTCGGTCTTCTTGGAAAACATGCAAAAAATATGGGTCCCCAATTTTGGGGTATGTTGTGGAGCAGCCACAACAAATGGTGACTCTGTTGGGAAATGCTCCTGAGCATTTTGATGAGAAACCCAACCTAAAAACCTACAACTCAACTGCAAGCGTTAGAAAATATCCAAAGAATGTAAATAAACCAAAAATACATGAAACATTAGAATTATTCAGCATCTGCTCAATGTGTGCATAGTGATTCATTCTTTATCATTTGAAATAGTTCCCCATGCTATTGCCAATTTCACATGAATGCATATAATGAATCATGGAGGGTATATGCAAGATCAAATGTACTACCAGCATAATGAACTATGGCTGACCTGCTTTACCAGGACTCTTAACTTTTAGTAGCACGAGCACAAACATTAAAACTATCAAACCCTATCAGGACCAATCATGCATGAATTGTGTTCATATACCCAATCTCAAGGTTGGTTATGCACCACTGCCATATTGAATCAATGTGCATGTGTAATTGAAATCAGAGCTTTGGGGAATCAGATTCTAAACCTAAGCGTGATGATAATTTAACCCTATCCTTACTACTTTGATTTGAGTTCATTACCTCATCTTAAGTAAAATTATTAAACCTATTATGGATAACTGCCAGGCTATCCTATCCGTGTGAGTGGTCAGAGGTATTGCTTTTAAATGAGACATGTCGCCACACATGAGCCTACTCCACTGCCAGTCATGCATCTATAGCCCCGATGGAGATCATCCCCATAGTCCAGGATTTGGCTTTGGCTTTCTTGAATTTTAGGGATGACTACCCATCCTTGTGAGGGACATGTAGTACGATCCTTCCAACTCAAATTATGCGATGGATATGGATTAATGATGGATTCCTTGAATCTTAGGGATGACTACTCATCCTTGCAAGGGACATGTAGTACGATCCTTTCAATCCAAGTGATGTTATGGAGATGGAGTAGTAATGGCTTCCTTGAATCTTAGGGATGACTACTCATCCTTGCAAGGGACATGTAGTACAATCCTTTCAATCCAAGTGATGTTATGGATGTGGAGTGGTAATGGCTTCCTTGAATCTTAGGGATGACTACTCATCCTTATGAGGGACATGTAGTACAATCCTTTCAATCCAAGTGATGTTATGGAGGTGGAGTGGTGAAAACCACTGTTTCATGGGCTATGTTACATACCAAACATAATATAGTCGTCGGCTATATTATGGAAGATTTCATTTGATTATTATTTATAAGTCCAATTGTTTTGTTTTAAACTATCTATCATCTTTTATCAAACTTCATTTGCGACATTTGCATACTGCCTATACGGCGAGGGTGAGCCCACCTAAAGTGGCGATCTGCATTTCATTTAATTCATCGGCAATTATTAGTTTAAAAATATATCTTCGTGTTCTTTCTTGCGTGAAACAGATTCTGGAGTGTATGCCTTGAAAGGTTTGAGTATATAATTAAATTAAAATTGAGGGAGCAGTTGTTACGCTCCAAGTGGTATCAGATACAACGATTTGGGGTCGTTCTTTAAATCACTTCGTTCTATAAATCACTACAGATATTTCTGGTTATATCCAGGCATTCCAACCGTTACCTCCAAGATGTTTCTGGTTATACTCTGAAGAACGTCCGTCCAAGGGTAAACACAGAAGAGGTTCTTCAATGTGCACAGTCACCTACATTCTTACCAGAGCAGAGCATGACGTCAAAATTAGAAGAAGCATACACAATCGCCGACACTCGCAAACTTCCTCCAGCCAATTAAATTACAAGAAAAAAATAAATAAATAAACTATCACGTGGTTAACCTATGGTTCCAGGTGATATTCAGGGTAATTGGCACACCAGTTGATGAAACATCATGATCCACTCACAAATCCGCAAAGCAAACACTCAGAAAATCACTCGCAGGAGGTCGACCAATCAGAAGCAATGAAAATTTGATTATCGATACATAACCTAAGGTACCAAACTTTTAATTTTTTATTCTGCTCGATCGTTTATCCCACATGCGTTGCATGGTGGTCGTAGTAGGGTTTAAAAGTAAATAGACTATCCTACTTGGTTGTGACTTCGGTCACATAGTTGTTCCTTGCTCGCATTGTCTGTATTTGGTTTGGTCGTGTCCTCATGTCAGTCCTCATTGTCTGGTCCTTCGTCTAGCTGTCGTGTCTTCGCTATCAGTCTATCATCTTTGGTCTTGTCGCGTCCTTGCTGTCAGTCCGCCATCTTCGGTCTCCTCGCTGTCAGTCCATCATCTTTGATTTTGTCACGTCCTCACTATCCGTTTCGTTCCTCGTTGTCCATCTGTTATCCATGTCTTGGTTGTCCATCATCTTCGGTTTGGTCATGTCATTACGTTTTTGTCTTGCGGTTAGTGGTTAGTCCCAGTCCAGTTATTGTCAAAGTTGTACAAAAATTGTCAACAGTTGCTAAAAACTTGTTGTCAAAGTTGCTGAAATTGTCCAAATTGAAAAGTTGTTGAAAGTTGCTATCAAGGAGGCCACCCAAATTCAAATTTGCATTGCAGTTGGAGCGACAGTTGAAGCGAAATCCAAATTTTTGCCAAATTCAACCAAATTTTGCAGAAATTGAAGCTCAAGGATTACTAAGCAGAAAATTTTGAACAGTGCGTGAGTAGAAGTTGGATCAAAGGATCTGATGGTCGATTAACAAGCTCGAAAGCTCCCAACAAAGAAAAGTCAAACATAAGAAGACCTCATCGAATCCAAGGTACAAATAATTCTCCTTCTCCTTTCAAAATTGGCAGTTATAATTTGAGTCATTCACTGGTTGACCCCATGGCTACTAACCCTCCCTCAACTCATGAAAAAATTACATAAGGAGAATCAAGCAACTCTGCCATTACCACTGATGAAGCTCTTCGACTCTTACTAGATGGTATGGCCCAACTTAATATCAAAATATCTAAACTGTTGGACACACAAACTCGACCTAATCCCAACGCTAATTCCCAAAATCACTATCATGAACAAAGGAATGAGGAAAATAATGACCAAGATGAAAATTGGGAGCAGCAAAGAGGCAATCCGGATAATTACAGGAATCACCTTCATCGACAGAGATATAACCAAGATCAGGATAGGGATATGGGTTATCACCAATCGAGAGGCCCTAATAATTTTCCACGCATTGATATGCCCACTTTTGAAATTCATGATCATCGTGGGTGGATAGCAAATATGGAAGGCATTCTGGACTTATACCAAATTAGGGATTCTGATAAAGTCCCTTTCGTGGCATCAAAATTAGGCACTGAGGCTTACCAATGGTTCGTATGGCTTAAACGTGAGAAAGGAGCTACTGTTTGCTGGAATAATTTCACTACCTATTTTTTAGAAAGATTTGATGAAGGAGCTACATATTCATACACAATAAGACTGTTATCTCTTAAACAAGAAAGATCAGTTAGTGAGTTCGTCTACGAATTCACCAGTTTACTACCGTATGCATTACACCTCAGTCTAGACATAGTGGTAGGATATTTTCACAATGGATTGAAAGAAAATATTAAGGTGGAGGTGGACATTCAAAATCCAACCTCGTTGAACGATTGCATAAGAATAGCCAAGCTAGCTGAGAAGAGAATTCAGATGTATACACAGCATGAAACTTATAGTCATCCTTCATATGGCAACAACTCTTTTCACAAAAATGATCAACCATCAAGATACTTCTACTATAAATGTTGCAATCACCATCCTAGCGAATAGGCATGTGTATAAAAACAAAACTTTCATATTGAATGTGCTCAATATGAAGGAGAAGAGGAAGAAGCATACCACCAGGAAGAACCTATTCAAGAAGAACTATCGATTGTTCTAGAAGATAATGAGGAGGATACAATGGCTATTTTTGTGCATGCCCTCATGGGGTTAACAACCCACCATACAATCAAGGTACCGAGAATTCTCCATCAGAAAAATGTAAATGTGCTCATTGATTCAGGCAGTACCCATAATTTTATCGACATCAAAACAACAAAAGCTTTGAATTTATTCATTAATTCTTCCAACAAAGACAAATTCCAGGTTCTAGTAGCCAACAGGGTGAACGCTCAATGTATTGGGAGAACATCTCAAGTTTACATTAAAATGGGAAATTATACATGGTATGGATCTCTCATCATAATGAATTTAGGGAACTCTGATGTCATTTTGGGAGTCGAATGGTTGGAAACACTAGACATGGTTAGCTTCAATTTCAAAAAATTATTTGTGGAATGGAAGGAAAACAGATAGGTCATTCGCTTACAATGCATTACTGCTCCTACATCACAGATGGTGAGCTCTCATAGTATGGAGAAGATGTTAAAAAAGGGTGGTTACGGATTCATAGTTTGGAAAAGCAATCTTGAGCAACTTCGGATATTACTGCTCCAGATTTACGAGACATCGTAGCACATTACGAAGAGGTCTTCCAAGAACCAAAGGGACTACCTCCCAAAAGATCCCATGACCTTGCCAGACAGTGTCTCAAGAAGGTGATCGGCCAAAAAGTGAAATCTCAGTTAGAATTACCAATACTAGATACAGAAGGGCGTATATATCTCTAGCCAGAAGCAATTCTACAAAGCAAAACACACATACGGAGCTCTCGTCACATCCAAGAATTTCTTATCAAATGGCAAGGCCTACCAGATGAAGAGGCTACATGGGAACCTGAAAGGATTTTCCAGACATTTCTAGCTTTGAGGACAAAGCTTTCTAAGGAGGGGAGTCATGTTACATACCAAACATAATATAGCCGTTGGCTATATTATGGAAGATTTCATTTGATTATTATTTATAAGTCCAATTATTTTTCTTTAAACTATCTATCATATTTTATAAAACTTCATTTGCGACATTTGCATACTGCCTATACGACGAAGGTGAGCCCACCTAAAGTGGCGATCTGCATTTTATTTAATTCATCGGCCATTATTAGTTTAAAAATATATCTTCGTGTTCTTTCCTGCATGAAACAAATTTTGGAGTGTATGCCTTGAAAGGTTTGAGTATATAATTAAATTAAAATTGAGGGAGCAGTTACGCTCCAGGCTATGTTTTGCATGATGGGATAGACAAGAAAAATTCTTTTCGCCTCGCTTTTCTTCCAAGTAAGGTTTCAACCATTTTGCCCAAGATGTTCTTTATATGTGCAGAACATGTCTAATTCAAGACAATGCGACATCAATTTCCAACCCCAAGACCTTACTTAATGTTTATTGTGCAATGATCCTAAGAGGGTCTGACATGCTTTTGGTGGTTGTTTTTTTTTTTTTTGAAATATGGAATGGAATGAGACTCGAGGCTATTATGCAATGCATCCTAAAAAAAAATGGGTAATATGGATTATACAAAAATGCTTCACCCTATCTTACAAAATTGACAACTTTCATGTATCCTAAATTTCAAATGATATTCTTTAATGTGTTTGTAGTGGTCGTGGAGATTTCTGTAATACAATTTTGTTGTTTCATATACTTCTAGTTTTAGAACATTGCTAAGGATACAAACTAACCACTTTGCTATTTATTTTTTATTTTTTATTTTTTTATTTTTTTTATCAAGCCCAAAACTGGTCCCATGACCAACACACTAAGCTAAAAAAAAGAACAATGCAATCAAAATGCCTCCAAAACCTCGTTCAAAACAATCTCATCATGCTAAAATAAAGGTTGAACGAAAAACCTAACACACACCTAAGAAAATCAAATTTGCACACGTAGAAACAAAGCATGACATATTTACATATAATACAAGGCCTTGCCATTTTAGGCCTAGAAATAGTGCTTTAAATGCAGCCCATTGACGGATAAAACCAAATATTTTTCGTCCAGGGTTTTTAATCTAAAGCTGTTTTCACCTAGGACTTCTGAAATTTGGTAAGGACCCAACCATAAGTAATCAAATTTATCATGATCTCCTTTCCTCTCATGTCTCTTATCCCACAACAACACTAAATCTGAAACTTTAAATGTTTTGACTCTAGAATTTTTATCAAACCACCTTTTTACTACATCTTGGTGTTTACTAAAGTGAAGCATAGCCTCATCCCTCTTTTCATCCATATGCATCAATTGTGTTAGTCTAGATTCAAGTTTATTATCAGTTCCAAGGTAATATTTCATGAAATGTAATGTTTGTAACTTAATATTTGTGGGAAAAATAGGATCTTGTCCATAAACTAAGTGGTAAGGAGATGTTCCTAATGATTCCTTGATTTTGATTCTATCAGCCCAAAGATCCAACTTAAGTTTGTTATGCCAATCTCTAGGATTTCTTTCAAGCAACTTTTTAATGACACATAACAAATTCTTATTGGAAGACTCAGCCAATCCATTACCTTGTGGATAATGATTTGAAGAAAACTTCAAACTCACCATGTTGTCGAATGCCCAATTTGTAAATTCTAGAGAGGAGAAAGCGGAACCGTTGTCACATACAATGGAGTTAGGCATTCCGAATCGAGTGACAATGTTATCCTCTAAGAATTTGATAACTTCTAAAGTGGCATTTTTAGTGGGAATAGCTTCTGTCCACCTTGTGCAATAATCTGTAGCCATGAGAATGTATTTATGGGAATCAGATGAATTGGGACTGATGATCCCAACAAAATCAAAACCCCATTGTGCAAAAGGTCTAGACTCGATTACAAATTGTAATGGCATAGAAGCACCCCTTTCTCTATTTGCTACAATTTGACAAGTATGACATGACCTCACATGAGCATGAGCATCTTTGAACAATTGAGGCCAATAGTAACCAGCTCTAAGGATTTGATGGGCTGTGGCATTAGCAGACCCATGTCCCGTCCCATACTTACCGTGGAATTCCTCGAGTATTTGTGCTACCTCTTTTCGATCAATGCAACGAAGGTAAATTCCTTTGTGGTTTTTCTTGTATAATGCACCGGATCTGATTAGAAAATTAACAAATTTTAGATGCAAGGCTCTTCGTTGAGTAGAATTTAAATGTGGTGGAAACTTACCATTTAGTAAAAAATACACAACATCTACATACCACTCATCTTCAGTTATATCTGCTATTTCATAATGCTGACATGAAACTAAGGTATCATTTTATGCTATAGCCTTAACCAACCCTTGTCCTCGCATTGTCTTCATAGGTTGAATTTCAAGATCAAATTCTTTAAGAGTTTAGATCCACTTACCTCGCCTTTCACCTAGTTCATTTTGTATAAACATGGCTTTAACTGTAGGATCTAGGACTATAGCAAACACCCTACTGTGGACTATATAATGTCTGAATTTTTTTACAGTCTTAAATAGGGCATACATTTTCTTGTCCAAGATGGAATATCTCAATTTTGCATCTTTGAGAGGAGTACTAAGGAAGGCAATGGGGTTTTCAATGTTGCATTCACTCTTCTGAGTTAGAACACTCAAAAAGGAATGGTCTGAAGCCAATGTGTAAATGTAGAAAGGCTTTGCATAGTCGGGACTCACTAAAACTGGGGCTCTAGAAATTGCATCTTTGATTCTTTTGAAAGCATCCTTGTTTTCATTCATCCATTTGATTTGGGCCTCTTTCTTCAACATATCATTCAAGGGTTTTGCAATTTCTGAAAAAATTGAAATAAATTTTGTAACAAAATTAATTTCCCCCAAAAATGATCTCAATTCTTTTTTGCTATTGGGAAAAGGAATATGTTGTATGGCATCTATTCTTTCAGGATCAATGGAAAATCCATATTTGGATATTACATGTCCCAATAATTTTCCTTCTGTTACCCCAAAAATGCATTTCTTTGGGTTGAGTGAAATGCCATGTTCCCTACACCTTTGGAGAAATTTCCTTAGATCCTTGACATGGTTCTCCCTATTCTTAGAAAATACGGGAATATCATCTATATAGACAATAATGCACTTACCGATGAGCCCCTTAAAGGTAAAGTCCATGGCTCGTTGGAATGTGGCACCTGCTTTCAATAATCCAAAAGGCATCCTATATGCAAATGTGCCCCATTTTGTGGTGAAGGCAGTTTTCATCCTATCATTAGGATGGATGAGGACTTGATTGTATCCTGAATAGCCATCTAGGAATGACATCATTTTCGACCAATTTACCTTTTGAAGGATTTTGTCAATGGTAGGTAAAGGGTAATTGTCCTTTTGTGAGGCCTTATTCAGATTTCTAAAATCAATACATAGCCTTATCTCTCCATTTTTTTTCCTCATATGGACCAAGTTAGAAACCCATGTGGAATGCCTAACAGGAAAGTTGATTTTAGCTTCTAATAGTCACTTTACCTCCTTTTCTATCAAGGGCTCTAGTAACGGATTGATTGGCCTCTGTCTTTGCCTAAAGGGTTTGGAGTTTGGCTTCAAAGGGATTGTATGCATTATAACATTATGATCATAAGTTCTCAACTCCTTATAGCTCCAAGCTATGCAATCTATGTATTCCTTAAATGCATTGGCAATGGAATTATTTTCATGTTCGGTACATGCCTTTGCAATGAGTATTCCGTGAGGGTTTTCTACACTTCCAATATTGACTGAGTCACAAGCCTATTTAGGAGGTGGAAATTTTCTCCCTCCTTTCGATTGGTATCCAATATCAAAAATTTTCTCTAATGAGACCATCCCATTTGGCATCTCATTCCATTTTCTAGTATCTTCCATTTTCAAACCTGCCTCTTCTTACTGCCTCTCGTATTCATCAATAACCTGATTTTCAAAAAGATACCAGAATTAGTAACAAAATTAAATATATGTATGTCATCATCAAAGAATTGGAAATTCATGACGTTATCAGGTATCGAGGGGCAAGGGACTAATTCTATGGAAAATTTCTTGCACTTCTTGTGATCCGCTAGTTTAAGCATGCTAGAAACTACGGCCAAAGAATCTGCCAAATGATTGCCTTTTCTAGAGATTAGAGATATGTTAAAAGCATCAAATTCATTTATTAGATATCTAACTCTGGTTCGGTAAAGGCTGAGCCACTTGTTCTTACATGCATATTGTCCTTTAACTTATTTTATCACCAATTCAGAATCACCTAAGACCTTGATACATTTGATTTTCTTCCGAAGGGCCAATTGAAGTTCGAAAATCAAGGCCTCATATTTTGCCACATTGTTGGTGGCTGGGAACTATATGTAGCCAACATAGGTTTTCTGTCTAGACATGAAAGCTCAATACCAGCTCCCGCCCCTTGTCTGGACTTGGATCCATCAAATCTTAAAGTCCAAACCTTATGGTGTTCTTCAGAATCATTGCATCCAATACTTCCATTTTGAGAATTCTCAGGAATTTCTACGTCCAAGCAATAGGCTCCTAATTCAGTTTCAATGTATTGAATCTCATTAGGTTTGTTGTATTTTGTTATTATTTCCTTGAGCTTAGGTTCACTATCAATTCGAATTTGGTTGGCCACTCCTCTCTAAGGCAACCACATATGTGAAGAGATTGTTACAATGTATCCATTTAAGTTCTTTCTCCAATATCTTCCCAAAACCATACCATATTTGATAGGAATGTTAAGTACCAATATATCTATGTGATGTTGAAATCTAGGTTCTGAGTTGACCTGAATAAGAATATCACTTAATTCTCCCACTTCCTCCATGGCTGATCTATCCAGTTGCACCGCCTTGGTTTTAGAATATTTTGGTGTAAGTACCAATTTTTTGACAGATTTCTAGGGGCATAATGCTAGCAGAGGCCCCTAAATATATTAGACAATTATGTAGATTTCTACTAGCAATTCTAATGGTTATAAGAAATGGGGGTATTTCTTGCCTTTCCCTTTTCAAAACCAATTGGGATTCAACACCCTTAGCTTCATGAACTTGGGAAGGTGGATCCAAACCTTTTGGTGGACTTACTTCTTGGCCTAAAAGTTGGGACATATCATACATTGAGACATTGGCCTTAGTTTTCTTCATGTCTTCTATCAAGTCATAAGTGGGTTTTTCCAAATTTGACATGTTTTGCACCAACTTAGACTTCTCCACAATTAATGGAGGAGGTGGATTAACATCTCCTTTGAAATCAAGATGAAGTAATGGGTTTTTTGGAGGGGTAGAGGAATTTTTGGGATCCTTAGAACTCCTTGTGTAATACTTGTGATTTCCTTTCCCAAAATGTTTATTGGCATGAACTTCCAATGTTTCTTCATCTTATTTTCCAAAAAATTCCACATCCTCCTCTTCTTCACTTTCTTGGGAATATATAACTTCAGTCAATATAGACTCCTGCTTTCCATGGCGACAGTGCAGGCAATCGTTATCACAAGATCCCGACTCTCCAAAATCTTTCGAGACATCTGCCTGATTGGCTACGGGATTGGGTACTCGTCCATTATTAGGATGTGTGTTGTATGTTCCTTTTCCTCTATGGTTATGAGGTTGGTTATGACCCATGACTTGGTCAATTTTTTTATCAACATTTCCCACAGTAACCAAAACTTTGTCCAATGTTTCCTTCATGTCTTCTATCACGGATTCAGGCCCATGTGGTTGGGGCACTGTAATTCCAGGCCCAATTGTATTTGCTACATTAGCCACCTCTAGAACAAGTATAATGGCTTGGGTCTAGGAACTTTGATTCCATCCTGGATTCACACTTTGAATAGGAGTGATTGTTGTATAAGTCGTTGGGCTTGGCGTACTAATCAAAGTGAGCCCAGGTATGGTCAACAAGTTATTGGCCATACTGAACCCAGGAAGGGTCATCGAGTTATTTGGAATCAATGCCTGTGTTGAAACAAAGGCATTAGGATAAGTGGGAAATAATGCGACTTGAGATGGTTGTTGGAAATTGTTCATTGTTGGAACTTGTGGTGCCATTAATTGATTCATCATGGCGAATTGACTGTATGGACCATATTGTCCCATCCCAGTTAATTGAAACAACCCAACTCCTGGTAAATTCATTTGTTGTTCAAGGGTCATTGTCTCCGCATAATCTAATGAAAGCGTTGTAACCTGAGGATTCCTTCTAGTCAACAAGGATGTTAACGGATCTAAAGCTCCAAAGTACAGTTGTAGGGCCACCGTAGGATCTACTGCAAAGTTGCGAGTTAAATTTGTATATAGTTTTTGGAACTTCTAATTGAATGTTATTATGGGCTCATTGGGTAACCTTTTGCATGATACGAATAAATTATAAATTATGGAAGGATCCAACAACATTCAAAATTGGCTAATAAAGACAACTTCTAATTGGGCCCATGAAGTAATGGATCCTGCAGGAAGATTCCTATACCATTCATTGGCCGTACTGTCTAGACTAGCAGGGAAAATTTGACAAGCGATATCTTCATGGGTAAATCCTTGTCTAAACATGCAATCCTTGTAAATTTGTACATTCTCTTTGGCTGTTATGGGATCATCATGAACGAATTTAGGCAATCCCCTTTCAATATTTCTAGGTAAGTCACGAACTATCCCAGGGATATCCAAGGGAGAACTTTGTCCACCATACCAAAGGGTAGGTGGTTGTTGTTGTTGTTGTTGGGCCATGTTATTCAAAAGTATCGACCCTATAGGAATAATGGCAACACTTGTAATTATGGGGATAGATGCACTTGGTGTAGCTGTCGTATTTGAAATTGTGGGCTTAGGCCCACTAGAAGTACTTGAGTCTAAAGAAGCTCCTAACTCAAGTACACCGGGTGGTATTTTGATCTCTAATGTTTTGTTTCTCGGTTTCCTAGCAGTGGGAGAAAGGCTTTGGAAAATAGTTTCCCCTGTGGTTTTGGACCTAGTAGCTATGTACTCAGGTTGGGCTAGCTTGAAAACTCTATAACTCTAAAATACTTCTCTCAACTCACTTGCAAAATGAAACAAATAAATGTTGTACCTGTAAGCACAATAGGTGGAAACAAAACTACCCACGTTAATCGTTAGACCAAATCGCAATCACAAAGAAATAAAGAAGGCCCCCCTTCTAGCGCCAAAATTTTGAGTGGATATTTTGCCCTATAGCAAAATGATCACCACAACTAGAGTATCAAATAGGAAACTCTCTCTTGCAAAGAAATTAAGTAGCATTATTCATTTCTCCAAGGTTCTTGTGAACAAACATTCATGTGCATATAATCAATCAAGACTAAAGCAAATAAACGAATGTATACTAGAATAACTTAAACCATGCAAGTAACTATTAACAAGGGGCCTTTAATGATTCGAACAAGTACTTTGCAACCATAATCCATTAAATCAACCAAATGCAAAGATAGATTCTTTTAATTTTCTTGAGATTAAAGTGATCTACCCGAAACCCAGTTAGTAACCTCTTTTATCTTCAGCGTAAAAATATTCCAAATGAGAAAGTGTGTGGTATGAGCCACTTCATTTTAAGCCCCATGCCTTTAACATGAGATTCATTTTTAGAGTTATCGGGTTCGTTTTATCTTCATTTAACAGTATTCCACTATCCCTATGTTAGCATTTGGTGTTAGTAAAGTTAGCAATGTTAGCATTAAATGTTAGCAAAAAAATTAGTAAATTAGCAAGCTAGGATTCATTCACTTGATCTGATTTAGTGTGCATTTGGAATTAGTAGCCCTCCTAAACCCATATTTTATCTGAAAATTAGATGAAGGTGTTTGGAGATGCAAGAATGAAAACAAATGCAGAAATTCTGGAATGGACCCGAATCGAAACAGTAGATTTTAAAGCAAGACTAATCTAAATATCAGAAAACTAAAATAGAAACATTATTTACAAAAGTTAGCTGGAAAAACAAAACATGACATTAATTTGGCTAGCAATCTTCTCCCTGCAAAACCCCAAGTTATGAGATGAAATTCTAAAACAACCTGACCTAACAGACCTGCAACATAAACACAATCAAATTAGATCAGATGCAAGATTCTAAGGAAACAAATAATTGCATCATTCTATCATTCACCTATCATAACCCACTTTATGGTGTAAACGAATAGATACAAGAAACAATAATGCAAAGGGAATATTTATAGAAATAGCTGTAGTCTTAGTTTCAATCTCCTTTTGATTTCACACACAAGAGTTGCTCTTGCCAAAAAAAAATCCTTTATTCCGAAAAATAGTCTTTGTTTTTTTTTCTACAATTTCCAGCCCTTTTCCACTTCTTTAATGGCGTATTTAAAACCTCTAAAAATTTTTGTTTCTCCCTCCATGACTATTCATTTTCACCTTCCCTTGTGCATGCATGTGTTTTGATTTCCAAAAAAAAAACTTTCCGTTTCTATTCTGTGGCCCTTCGTTTCATTTCCATGGTTTGGGTTCACTTTTCGTTTGATTTCAAAAGAACATTTCCTTTTCTCCACATGGGCTTGCGTCCATTTCCTTTCGTGTGTAACATCCATCTTAAATGATTTCAAATCATTAAAGATTACTTATGTATCATTTTGTCTTATTCATTGGATTTTGTCCTTATGTCCATGTTACTATTATCAGATGCACTGTCAACTACTCTGTTCCCTTGGTGAAAATCGGACATGTTGCAATATCGCGACACTTCTTGTTTCTCTACTTGCCTACCCCTTTTGAATCACAAAAATACAACATGTCGTGATATCGTGACACTTTTTCTCTTTTGGTCGTGACAATGCAACATGTCACGATATCGTGACACTTTTTCTCTTTTGGCCACAACAATGCAAAATGTCGTGATATCGTGACACTTTTCTTCTTTTGGCCGTGAAAATGCAACATGTCGTGATATCGTGACACTTTTTCTCTTTTGGCCATGACAATGCAACATGTCGTGATATCGCAACAATTTTTCTCTTTTGGCCGTGACAATGCAACATGTCACGATATCGTGACACTTTTCTTTCTTGTTCTTTCTTTTCTTGTTTTGTCATGAAAATGCAACATGTTGCGATATCGCGACACTTTTATTTCTTGTTCTTTCTTTTCTCGTTTGGTCATGAAAATGCAACATGTTGTGATATCGCAACACTTTTCTTTCTTTTCTTGTTTGGTCACGGAAATGCAACATGTCGCAATATCATGACACTTTTCTTTCTTCTCTTGCTCTTGGCCACGAAAATGCAACATGTCACGATATTGTGACACTTTTATTTTTTGGCCGCGACAATGCAACATGTCGTGATATTGTGACACTTTTTCCTCCTTTGGCCGCGACAATGCAACATGTCGCGATATCGCGACACTTTTTCCTCCTTTGGCCGTGACAATGCAACATGTCGCGATATCGCGACACTTTTTCTCTTTTCTTCTTTCTTTGATCTTTAGCATATGGGCCACTTCGGTCTTCTTGGAAAACATGCAAAAAATGTGGGTCCCCAATTTTGGGGTACATTGTGGAGTAGCCACAACATGACTCATCATTTTATTAATTGTCCTTCCCTCATCAACTCGTTGCTTGAGGATATAGTCATAATATTAATAATCATAATCAAATTCAATAAAATATCACTCGATCTTGTAAACTGCATTTGTTTTATGAATCATTGCCAAAAAATATATAATCTTACCCTTTGCTGGGGCAAAAAACAAATATGATAGTTAATCTTGAAGCCCTCCACCTATCAGAACAATTGTAGCACTGAAGCCACCCGATCACCGTGGACACACGAAAGCTTTGCAAACTTAAGACTTCCACCCCTTTGGAAGAAATGATTCTAGGATGTGCATCCTTTTGTAGGAATTGGAATCCAATTTTGATTAGATCAATGATCATAAATAAACCTAAAACATGGCTTTAGGCGGTCTATTTTTGCTCAGTGATGCATTTTCCCACAAATGTATCCCAAAAGGGTATTTTTAGACATATAAAATACATCATGTTTAGGAGACTACTCATATGGGCATCCTTGTAGACCATATGAATGATCTTGGACATTTCCAAGGCAAATAAGTGGTTCTAACCACTCAATTTAGGCATCTTTGGCCTACTCATTCTTAGCCATGGATGGAATATGCAGCTAAGGTCTCAGCTATGGCTGACACCCATGACTAGGATTCTAGTTGTACTTAATAGTTGTGGCTAGCTCTACAACTATCTTGGACTCCCGATAAAAGCCAAAATTAGTTACAACGGCTATGGCAATGAATTTTGGATGGTTTCAAGTGATTAAGCTTTTGGATTCTTCCTCCCAACTACTCCAAACTCCTAGTTCTTGATCTTGGATTCCCAAGGAAGATAAAATAAGGATTTGGGAGTGCTATAAGACCCCTATCCAAATTGGGAAGAAATTCTAGAAGATATTTCAAGTAAATGCAGTAAATACCTACCAAATTGAAGAGCTACATACAACCCTTGAGGAGTGTCTATATGTTACATACCAAATATAATATAGCCATCGGCTATATTATGAACAATTTCATTTGATTATTATTAATTAGGTCCAATTGTTTTGTTTTAATCATCTATCATCATTTTATCCTTCCTTCATTTGCGTATTCACATACTGGCCTAAATGGTAGGGGTGTGCCCACCTAAAGTGGTGGTTCATTTGTTAGTGTTTCTAACATTTATTGATTTCCTTTTATTGTAAATATATTGAATTCTCTTGCTTCCTATTTCTAAGTTTTATATGGATGATTAATATACTACATTAAGTGAATAAGGTTTGGGATCCTGGTAGTTATACCACTCGAAGTGGTATCAAATTCGGTTATGATTCTATTTAGGAGCCAAGGTGTTCATTGTTATACACACGTAAGGAACACTTGCAAGTTATAGTACAATCGATAGTTTTTAGATTCAAGGTTTATTTTTTGTTCATCGTAGGTGCATTCGTAAATAAAACTCAAACTATTCTTCAAAAAATGTAATACCAAGACAAGTGATCCGAAGCACCAATAAATGAATGATCATCGTATATTCTTATGAAACACACACTCAAAATAAGTTTTTTACCAGGCGGTTTTGTCACAGTCAGCAGAATGATCAGGCAGCTAAAACGATTCACCATAACATTGGTGAAGAAGTCCTCATTCCAATATAGAGTGAGCCCCATTTAATTGTTGTCCCCAATCGATCGAGATCGGTAGAAGAACTATAAAATCCCATACAAATAGTTGCCTTCATGCACAATTGTGGCTGACCAATCAAAAACATAAAAAATAAAAAAATTTACGTCTAAAACTAAGGTACGCGAAAAATAAATTTTGATTTTTAAAGGTTCGTCGATTGTTTTATCCCACATGAGCGGTGTGGGAAGTGTGGGGGTGTTTATAAGGGACTACACACAATTAGTTACTTGTGACCTCGATAACATGCCTCCCTCATTCACGCTCGCATAACCATCCCACTGTTGTGTGGTTCTAGCTATTGTTTTCCATATTATCTATCGCTCTCTTGTCGTGTTCCCTCGCATCCTGCCCATATGTCACATTCGTGGGTTCTAGTTGGTTAAATTTTGGTCTTCTCCACCTTAGTTGACTTTAACTATAGTTGTATAGTCACCTATTGGTATCCTCATGACAACAAGTTCCTTATCTTCATTGTCATCGTGTCTCGGTTGCATGTCCACCTTGTCTTGTTGTCTTCTGTCCCACTTTTCTTATCATCTTGTGTCCCGCTTGCTTTGTCCAGTGTCCAACTTACCTTCATGTCCTCATCACATTGTATGTAGTCCTCATTGTGTTGTCATTCCATGTGTCTTATTTTTTCCATATCAGCATCGGTTGTGTGTCGGGTCTCGTCAGTACCATCGTATAGTGTGTCAAGTCATTGTATCTGGTCTAGTTGGTGTAATAGTACAATATCATGTGTCTGAGCCACCTGTCTGTGTCAGTATCATCGGTTAGTGCTAAAATTTATCATTAGATAGTGTTCAAAGTTGTCAAAGTGATCGAAAAGTTTCTAAAAAGTGGTCAAAAAGTTGCTAAAGGTTGTTACAAAGTTGCTAAATTTTTTTCAAAAAGTTGCTAAAGGTTGTCACAAAGTTGCTAAAAACTTATCAAAAAGTTGCTAAATTTTGTCACAAAGTTGCTAAAAACTTGTCACAATTACGGTCAAGGAGGTGAGCCAAAAGCAAATCCACATCGTAGTTGGAGCGACATTGCAAGTGGAAATTAAACAATTTTTTTTTGCCACAATACATCTACATTTTGTAGAATCAAAATATGATTACTGTGTTAGTACATGAGAAAACTGTGGATCAAGGGATCTGACGGTTGACTATCAATCTCAAAAACTCCCAACAACAATGCAAGAAGATATTGTCGAAGCCAAGGTACAAAACATTCTCCTTCTCCTTTTGGAATTAATAGTTATAATCCAAGTCATCCAGTGGTCAGCCCAATGGAATCCAATACCTCACCAGATTTTGCACAAGAAAATGTCACCCAAGTAGAAAGTAATCGTACATTGATCAATGATGACGTGTTAAGAGATTTAATATTAAATCTTTAGATGATGACTGCAAGCTTCAATGCATCTAGGAAACCACCCCAACCAAATCCTTCTAGTTCCAATCATTGGAGTATGAACATTTACTATGATGACTATACATACCATAGAGGACAAAATAGTCAATCCCTAAATCACAATCATCACCAAAATATGGAGGATCAATTGGAGTTAATTATCCATGCATTGTCATGCCTACATTTGAATGATAGGATCCATGTGGGTGGATTGTAAATACAAGATAGAAACAATGTTCACTCCAAACCAAGAGGTCCAACGAGAGTCAATTATCCATGTGTTGACATGCCTACCTTTGAATTACAGGATCCACGCAGGTGGATTGCAAAAATGGAAGGCATCTTAGAATTCTATAAATTCTAGGAAGGGGACAAAGTCCCTTTTGCAGCAACCAAATTTGGCACTAAAGCTTATCAGTGGTTTACATGGTATAAACGTGAGGATCCCTAGTATGAATTATATTGGGATACTTTCAAAAAAGCCTTTCTTCACATATTTGAAAAAGGTCCCACAGGTTCATACACAGTACAATTGTTGTCACTTAAGAAAATAGGATTAGTATGGGACTATATTTTAGAATTCACCAGTATGCTTCACTATGCACAAGACCTACAACAGGACGTGGTAGTAGCGGCTAATAGAGCCAACTGCATTTGAAACCCGTAGCTAGGGTTTGAAGCTCATTTCCCTCCATTTAGCCATAATATTTCAATTTTATTCATGCAATTAGTTAGATCTAGTTTAGATTAACCTTCATTAGCACATTTGTATGGTTAATTCTAGAGATTAGAGGTAGCTTTACCTTGTTTTATCAATAATTGCTAGATTTACTTTATCTTCTTAGATAGCCTTATTTCATGTTCTTTCTTGCAAATTGTAGATTAAATCAGCTAGATCTGCTTATTTTCAAGCATACTTTACATTATTTTAACATTCTTGCACATATATTTGCTTATATTGACATATATTTATGTTTTATTGCAAGTTTTATCACATTATTTGCAAATATTCAACAAGAGCCTCATCATGAGAGGCCTCATATGCTCCTAATTGTGCTTTGTTGTTTCTTGAATGCAGATTATAGATTCTTGACATCTTTGAAGTATTCTTGGCATCAATTTCCTCCAAGCAAGTGAGAAGAAGGCATCCATAAGCCTTGAGCAGTTCGTGTCGAATCTAGAGAATATGTGGATTGCACCAAACCCATTTAGGGGCTTCAAAACATTGTAGTTATTGTATCAAGATTTTGGTATCCCTTAGAGAGACCTATTTGTAATCGATATTCACCATGATTTAATAAAAAAAAGTCATATATTCTTGTTAATTCATTTTTATACATGCTTTATTTTTTATTATTGGTATTAATGATACAATAGCTTAGGTGCATGTTTTTTTGGGATCATATAGTATTAGGATGAATTATTTGGTTGGTATTATCCATAAGCAATTTTTGTAAGTGTAGAAAAGCTTACTGTATAGCAATCTTGAATGTAGATGGTATGGTCACATGGGGGATAAAATATTAGGCTAGATGCATGGCAACTATGTGAGCGAATGTGGGTGGAGTGTAGGTGGTGAAGCACACCATGACTAAATGAGGGATGGTATGTTGGATGGGATAAACAGATGATGTGGATGAGTAGATGCAGGTATATGCAAAGTAACATTGATTTGTGCTTCATAGAGGGGGTTACAATAGATGATGTTTTGATGCAATGAAATGTATATGTACTGATGATATGATGATGGATGAGTGTGGGTCATGGTTGCAATAGTTCATTCAAAAAGTGGATTGATGATGAATTAATAAGTTTGCTATGGATGATAGTAAATGGCTTCTTGACGCAATATGCAAATTATGTGAGATGGAATGGTGAGTGAAGGTAATCATGGAAATATCAAACCTATTTTAGTCAAGTAAGTCCTAATAATATTGGTATCTAGATACATGATGCTTGGGTTAGATGGCATGAGTGGCTCACTCCTAGGATTCTCTAGAATGGTAACATGGGTAGCCCTCTACATCACATCCATGTTTGATATGGGTACATGACTAGATGTCCCAATGGACAAGTATAGATACATAATGCACGCCATGCTAACTTGCTCTACTACAGAAGTGGTAGGAGCTTGGGAAGGTTGAGCAAAATGTACCATATATAAATATGGTTGAACTTGGGTTAAAGCTCTGGCTTCACCCTAGGTCATTCCCATAAGCTAAAGTAAAATGGGGTGATGAATGGTGGGTATGTATGTGAAAGTTTGATGTGAATAAAAAGTAAACAAACATACAATCAATAAAAAAAAATGTTTTCTAAGTTTTTAAGTTTTCAATTTTTTGAAGTTTTTAATTTTTTTCAAATATTGGTGTGTTTTGATGTTGAAAATCCTATCCCTAGATGACTTAGGGTAAAAAATAAAGAATAAAAAGCTACTAAGGTGGCTTAAATACACCTCCCTATCAGGAAATGTAACCCAAGTGATAGAAAAATAACTTCCTATGGATATTGGTTCAAGGTAACCTTAGGAATCAAAATTAACCCCCAAGGAAAGTTGCACTATCTGAGTCCTGCTACTTGCCTAATACCTAGGAATGATTCCATAGGCTTTTTATTCACTCTCAAGCGATTTTGGATAAAAATGATAGCTATTTTCCACTTATTATTGAGCCTCATGGTAAAATAACATTACTAATCCTTCCTACTCTGGGTGCACCCAAAAGTAGAGGACCTTTTGGTGATGAAATATGAAAATCCACTCACTTGTGGCTACTATGTGTTTAGGGGGTGAGCCAATGGAAGGAGGTGAATTCCAACATCACCGATCTTGATTGAGGGTTGGTGATGAAGTCCAACCTTACCAATGTTTATTGTGAGACATGCAAGTGTGTGAATTTTTTTTTGTTTTTCTATGGTTTTCATGCAATCTAGGATGCAATTCTCATTTCTATACCAAAGTATAGAATTGGAAACACACAACAACAAAGAGAAATCATAAGGACTAAAATAAAAAAACATAAAATAGAAAACATATTTCAATAAGGCCCTACAATGGTTCTGAAACATAGAGATAAACGTGGAAGCGCATTTGAAACTAGTCAAATATGTAATGATGTTTTCCAAACACAGATACACATTTAGAACTGGACAAACATGATTCTATGTATTTAAATGTATTTTAAAAATAGGGATGAGCAATATTTGAAGCCCTAAAATATCTAAAAGTGTAGCTATTGATGGAGATCTAACCCTAGATTCATATTTTATACTTTTGCATGATCTAAAGATAGAAAATGAAGTCTAAAATTAAACCTAACTTTATCTCATTTTATTTCTTAATTAAATGTTTTTAAATTATGAAAATGCATCTAACCTATAAATTTCATTGCACACAGATGTAAAATAAAATAAAAACTACTTTTTTTAAAATTAAAAATTCTAATCTTGAGGGTTTGGATGTTACATACCTGTGATCCTTTCACCTCTCCTCCAATCTCTTCAAATGATGATATACAAACATAAATTCATGTTTATGAAGGTTCTCAAATGCCACTCCACATTCATAAGTACAAACACCTTCCCACATTTACATAGGTGCATAAATGGCCTAAACAGGTTTTAGAACTCCTAAATCCAATTTTTCAATATTTGCACGAGTGAGCTCAAAAAACCATGATAAAAATAGATAAAGATCAATAAAGTCAACAACAAGGCAAATAAAAAATAAAACCCTTAGGGGGTACCACTATGATTGTCATTTTATATGCAAATAAAGACAACACCGAACAAAGCAATAGAAACAAGCAAGTATGATAAAATAATTTGTATTTATATTAATAGTGGAGCCTTGATCTCCATTTTACAATGTTTTTACCCCGAGTGTGTAGGGGTATGAATATAATACCTTGCTTTATTTATGATATTACAATGGGTAGAAAGGGGTAAATTTGTTCATTTCACCAAATACAATGAATCGTTGTGCCTTCGATATTTTTTGCTACAACCAAGAGATGGATGGGCTTCAGCTATCCTTGTGGACCTATCACTACAATAGCCTTCAAGAACCTATAAATTACATATAAATTAATGCAAAAAAGGAAAATCAGTAGCACCTATTGATATGAATGAAAGAAGCTACCAAAAACCCTAACATGATTATTTGTAGAATCTAGAAATAATATGCAGGAAATAGAGATTATAAAACACAAATATGCCTTGCTTATTTTAGCTGACTTTACTTTCTGTTGATCATGAATTGGACTTGCTCTTGAGAAAATGCAGACACATGTTTGGGACTGTATAAATATGGGTTGATATATGGAAAACATGGATGTGCATTTGCATATATGTGAACACCCATCAAATTTTGATGTTGAGTTGTAGAAACACTAAGGTTAAATATAGGACCTCGAATGATTGATCTCCATGGGTGTTTGTGACCTTCTATAATGATTCTAGTTAGTGTAATGATGCAAATTTCAGCCTCTATTAGTGATGAAGTGATGTTACCCTTATAGTCCCTTTGGGATTTTGGAGGGAAAATATAGGTGGTAATCTAGGGCTACCAAGTGGCAGGGACTAGGTAGCTACCTATCCTGGATAGCTACAATGAGTCACCTAGGGTGTCCCACTTAGACGAAGTGGTGGCATGTGGCTAGGTGTAAGTGGAGTGGTGTGTGGAGTGAAGTGTAAGATATGGCAAATGGATGGGTAGTTGTGGATAGGACACATGCGACATAGGGAGATAGGGTATCCTAGGGATATTTTTCTAGATTTATTAAAATTTGGAAAATAGGATAATGTGTAGGGTTTTTATGCCTAAGTATATAATTAGGTATATTTTGTTATGCAGGAATGTGGGGTGGAAGGGATCTTTGTGAACGACTAGATTTTGGTGTCTACACATTGATATTTTGACTAAAATTAATATTTTGATTTGCATTAAGAGCTACCATATTTACTATAGGTTGTTTCACTATAGGTACTGATTCAAACTAGGAATTGACACTCTAGGTGGCACTTCTTTACCACCTCTCCTTGGAGATGCTAGATCTAGCTCCTCCTTATTTATTTATTTTCAAGTTTCTAATTTCATTTAGATTCACCAACATAGATGTGCAAAGAAAGAGCAATATCTTCAATAATACTTAAGGCAAGGTTGCTTAGCTTGATATTCACTCGACTATGACAAATTTCACTCCAAAAAAGACTATAAGTAATACAAACACAAAATTGTACTAAGCCTCCTCAAAAATAGTTCCAAAAACAATTGGTTGACTGTTGTCACAAAATGGTTCATAAACAAAATACATAGGTCTTAGTACTCCTTGGAAACAAGAATTCTAATCCTCGATAATGGCTCCAAAAATTGTTGGGGGAAATTATTGCACCCTTAAGATATTTGTCACATTGCAAGACTTCCTTGATCCAATCAAAACTATGGAATCTAGTGGATCCAGCTCTTTGACTCAGGAAAATATTATCACAAGACTCTAGATAGACTGAGTACGGTAAGAAAACCCTTGACATGATTCTATGATAATTATTATATGCTCATGCTCATCCAGATTAGCAAAAATTAAATAAACTGCAACACAAAAGTTGACCAAGCTTCGATGTAATTTCTAGATAATGCTTCAATTAGTAGAAAGGTGCCTTATCCATTGGGTAATTATAGCAAAAATTAAAATATGGTGAGGAGAAGGGGGAGAGGATAAAAATTGAGCCAATCACATCCATTCAAATAATGTAATAGAAATGATTGAACATGCTAGTAAAATAAGATGTCATTTACACATTCAAATGATGTAACATGTAAATAGGATAAAATACAAAACTGTATGCAAAATGGTTGAAAGGAGAAATCATGATTGTATTAATCAATAGATCATTACAGTGGGAGTTTGATTAGGGTAACTAGGTCTCACTAAGCAAAAAAAATAAATTATTCATTTTAATGATGCAATAGAGAACTGCAACTCTTTGTTCAAATGATGTAACAAAGAGCCTCTTGGATTCTAGTCTTAGCCACTAGAAATTATCTTAGTAAACTAGGCACCTCCTCAATAAAAACCTACACAATAATGGGGAATAAAAAGGGGTGAGTAGACAAGATATAGAAAGGAAAATACATCTTATAAAGGAAGGGAACTCTGGTATATCTCTTGTAGAATTTAGTTATGCAAAAACTTGATCCTTTCTTCTGCTACCACAACTCTTTGATATAGTTACAAATTGCTTCTCATTCATATTTCCATGATGGTTTGTATCTATAAATATCATTTAGTTAAACTAGGTGATGGCCCATAAAAATTGCAATTGCCTCCATATTTGATCCACAACATTGATTGCATTTATAGTGGCTCTCATTCATGGCCTGATAGTGGTCTTAAAAAAATACCTCCATATTTACTTGTTACATTTTCCTTTATAGTTGACCAAAAATACCTTTGGCTATTAAATTACCTCCAACCATTAGTTTAATTAAATGGTCAAAAATGGCCACTACAATCAAATTAAAAAAAAATTATATTTTTTGGCTAACTGTTATACGCCATCGGCCCACCCTACAAAAAAACACCTTTTATTTTAAAAAATAACATTATACATATATATAAATATTGGAGGAAATTCTTGCACCCTTAAGATATTTGTCACATTGCAAGACTTCCCTAATCCAATCAACATTGTGGACTCTGGTGGATCCACCTATTTGACTTGGAAAAATAAAATCACAAGACTCTAGATAGACCGAGTAAGGTAAGGAAACCCTTGAGGTGAGCCTAAAATATTTCTTATATGCTCATGCTCATCCAGATTAGAAAAAGTGAAATAAACTACAATACAAAAGTTGACCAAGCTTAGAAGTAACTCCCATCTAATGCTTCAATTAGTAGACCGATGCCTTATCCATTGGGTAATTGTAGCCAAACTTAAAATATGGTGAGGAGAGAAGGGGAAGAGAATAAAAACTGATCCAATCACATCCATTCAAATAATGTAACAAAAATTATTGAACATGCTAGTGAAATAATATGCCATTTACACATTCAAATGATGTAACATATAAATAGGATAACACACAAAACTACACATAAAATTGTTGAATGGAGGAATCAAGATTGTATTAATCAATATATCATTACAATGGGAGTCTAATTAGGATAACCAAATCTCACTAAGTAAATACAATAAATTCTCCATTCAAATAATGCAATAGAGAACTACAACTCTTCATTCAAATGATGTAACAAAGAGCCTCTTGGATTCTAGTCTCAGCCACTAGAAATAATCTCAGTATACTGAGCATGTCCTTAACAAAAACTTATATAATAATGGGGAAGAAAAAGGGGTGACTAGACAAGACATAGAAAGGAAAATACAACTAACAAAGGAAGGGCACTTTGGTATACCTCTTGCAAAATTTTACTATGCAAAAACTTGATCCCTTCTTCTACTATTGCAACTCTTTGATATAGCTTGCAAATTGGTTCTCATTCAAAGCTCCATGATGGTCCATAACTATAACTATCATTTATTAAAACTAGGTGATGGCCCATAAAAACTGCAACTGCCTCCATATTTGATCCACAAAATTGATTGCATTTATAGCAGCTCTCATTCGTCGCCTAATAGTGGTCTTCAAAAAATACCTCCATATTTACCTGTTATATTTTCCATTATAGTTGACCAAAAATACCTTTGGCTATTAAATTACCTTCAACCATCAATTTAATTTAATGGCAAAAAATGGCCACTACAATTAGAATAAAAAAATTTGATATTTGATGGCTAGTTGTTATACTCTCTCAGCCCACCATACAAAAATGGGCCTTTTATTTTCAAAAACTTATATATATAAATATTATTTTTATTTCTTTTTATTTATTTTTATAATAAAAAAACCTTTATGACCCTACGGGCTGACCATAATAAATTGGCCCAAAGGGCCCATTGGATCACCTAGCTCAGTAAGCACCAAAAGGGTTCTCAGGTCTCCCATGTTAGCCCCCATAGTGGTAGCACCACATGGTGGCCCTAGGTGACCCCGCACAAGATGTGCCTTAACCACCATGAGGTGGTTGTTTGATAATGGGCACCTCCCATGTATTAAAGTATATGAGGATCAACTGTAAAAAGAAACCAAAAATTCTCCTACTCTTTCTCTAACTTGTCAGTTGCCACATGGCATATCCTCTCTGCATATCTGATGCCCATGCGGGACCTTGGATCATGTGCACCCGAGTGCAAGCCTTTGGATCTCTCCCTTGTATATGTAGGTTGATAGATCCTCATACATGAGTGTGCACCCTTAGATCTTTCCCCGTAGGAGTGTGTGTCATCAAATTCAATGTGTTGAATGCACGACCTTGGATCTTCCCCCATAGGAGTGCATGCCATTAGATTTGATTCATAGAATGCATACCCTTATATTATTTTCTTTGTGAGTGTAGGAAATTTTATGCTTATACATGTGTTTTGATTTTCACACACATCACCTGTCATGGAAGATCATGAAGGGGACCTACATTTAAATTTTCATTTTTTATTTGAATTTTTATTTGATTTTTTTTTGAAAAAGGCTTCCTGTGGGTTAAATAAAGAGGTGGGGGATTTAATTTAATAAAGAGAAAATGGGATTATGGGAATAAGGGAGATAAATTTAGTCCCTCCTTCCCCTTTTTATTTTTTTTTAGGATGGGAGTTGGGGGGATGGATTTAGATTAGGATGTAGGAAAGGATGAGGGGGTGGGCTATGTAGTAGGGGAAACTCAGGGAAAATATGGGCTTATGAAAATGATAGTGGGTGGTGGTTTATGAGGAGGGAACGAGGTAGAATTTAGGACAAAAATGGGTAAATATTTAATTAAAATTAATTAAATATATAATTAAAATTAATTAATTATTTAATTAAAATTACTTAAATATTTAATTAAAATTAATTAAATATTTAATTTAATTATATATATAACAAAATATTCAGTTAACTAATTAATACCTTTGGAGGTCAAAAATAATAAATTTAACCTCATTTAGACCAATAATTTATTGATGAAAGACCTTAGGAAAACTAAAACAAAGACATGACCTTGGTGATGTAAAAAAAAAAATCAAAAATTCTTTTGAAGGGAGAGACAAGACTTAAAAATATCCAAAACTTGCAATAATTGGAAAGGACCCAAAAATTTATTAAGAGGAAATTGACTAAGGAATTATTGCAATTTTTTGAAAAAAATATAAGACAAAGACTCATAGGACACAAAAAAATTTAAAAATTAGGGGCAAACTCAAGTTGGATTTTGAGGGTCCAACATGTATATAAACCACAACACCCACTTGTAGCTTTGCAAATCATGAAGTAGGCTTTTGGGTGAAATGCCCTAGTGGAAGTAGGTGAACCATGATACAACCCCTAAAACGAGCGATTCATGGCCTAGCCATATGCTCCATCCTCTCCTATGGGAGCATCGCTCCATGGTGGTGAGTGTGTAGCTATATGTATGTGTGGTTTTCATTGGTTTATTTTTCTTGTGTACCTCATGTTAGCTCTAGGGTCCATTCTTAGATGCTCTCATACTCCCTAGTCTCATTCTTTCTAAAATAAAATTTCCTAAAAATAACTTGAGCAACACTACAAGAGTCTTAAGACATTATCCCACATGTGTCCCATGATGGTCATAATGGTGGTGTATAAATCACAACACCCACATTGAGCTTCTTAAATCAGGAATTAGGTGAACCATGATCCAACCCCTTAAACAAGTGAATAATGACCCATTCATATACTCCATCCTCTCCTATGGGAGCATCATTTGATGGTAATTTTTGTGGAGTTGTCCTCATGCTTGGTTTTTGTTGGTTGATTTTTCTTGTGGTCCCCATGTTAGTTGTAGAGTCCATTCTTAGCTCCTCTCATACTGCCTAGTCTTGTACTTTCTCAAATAAGAAAATCTAAAAATACCTTGAGAAACGTTGCAAGAGTCTTGATCCATTATTCCACATGTATACCATCATGGCCATCATGGTGGTACATAAAGCACAACACCCACATAGAGCTTTGTAAATTAGGAAGTAGGATTTTAGGTGAAATGTCATAGTGCAAGAAAGTAAACCATGACCCAACCCCTAAATGAGTGATTCTTGGCAAAGCCATATGATCCATCCTATCCTATGGGAGAATCACTTGATGGTGGTGAGTGTTGAGTTCTATACATGTGTGGTTTCATTGGTTGATTTCCCTTGTGGGCCCCATTTTAGTGCTAGGGTCCATTATTAGCTCCACTCATATTGCCTAGTCTTGTATTTTTTGAAATAAAAAATTATAAAATTACCTTGAGAACCGTTATGAGAGTCTTTATCCATTATCCCATATGTATCCCACGATGAAAATCATGGTGGTATATAGAGCACAACACCCACATAGAGCTTTGAAAATTAAAAAGCAATCTTTTGGGTGAAATTCCCTAGTGGAATCAGGTAAACCATGATCTAAATCCTCAAACAAGTAAATCATGACCCAATTGTATGCTCCATCCTCTCCTATGAGATCATCATTTGATTATGGTGAGTGTGGAGTTCTCACCATGTGTGGTTTTCATTGGTTGATTTCCCTAGTGGGTCCCATATTAGCCCCAATAATCGAATAAAACAAAAAACACAAGCAAACCATAATATTTCATGTGGCAACCAATATAGATAGTATTTTAGCAGAGTCAGTAGTGAACATGAAAATAAGACACAAGTCATAGAGCATAAGCAAAAAATCAATGAATGCATCATACAACTGGCATAGGGTGGCCCACCACATGGAGTAGTTGACGATCACATCCATGTGGTCAATTACCTAAGGAATGTTAACTTCCTTCAAGGTGGTTAGCACATAAGGGCATATCCCATGTGGGAACTACCCACAAATTCATCGCTTAGCAGTATTATGGTGGTGGCAGGGCCAATAAATTAAACCCCCCTAAGGTTAAACCTTAGGGGGAACCCACCAAGTGAAAATGAGTATAAAAAGTCACCACCACAAACATCATGAACATGGTGACTTTTTGGTTTAAAAGAAGCCATAGAATAGGGAAAAAGCATGAAGGTTGAGATGTCACAATGTAAGTAAAAATGCCACATGAAGATTTGAAAGACAAATACATCCCAAGAAAGCACTGGAATAAATAAGAGTCATAGGTCATACATCATCAAAAAAACATGGCACCATTAAGAAATAGAGGTGACTATTTAAAAATACCACAGAACAAGGTAAAATAAGCTGAGAGATGAAATACAAATGTATAAGCACCCCTCGTTCAATGAGGCCCAAACAAGATCCTTAGCAATGAAATACAAACAATAGAGGGGGTTAAACTATTTTTACACAACAACACAAGTCATTATCCTAGGCCAAGAGCAACCAACAATGTCTCAAGAAGAATAGTTAACAAGGGACTAATGCTTTCATATGCTAAGAAAGGTTGAGCACATTGAAAGAGCACATTAAAATAAAAAAATTATGAAGGTTTTAAACTAAGTTTTTCCTTCTTACTAAAGCATATGCCAACATAGGTCGAATATAGTATGCCACCAATCAATAGTTTGATTCTAAAGATTAAAATCATGATACAGAGATTTTAAAACTAAAACAAGAGAAACCCCCAAATTGAATCTCCTTGTGATAAATTCTCCTTTACATGTTGATTCCCTTCCTTCATCCTTGTTTTACTTTTTCAATATTTTTTCATCACCCCAAAAATAATCCTCTCTTATCCATCCCTTGACCCTCTTAAAGAAGGAAAATCTATCTACCCAAAGCCTAAAGTCTAAATTGGACATAAATTCCATCTACCAAAAGTAATGCATGTTTACCCAAAGCAGCAAGACGGGAGATATTTGAATTTAAAAAAATATTCTTCCCTTTTAAAATATCTAAATTTTACTAAATCCATTTATTTTATTTAATGCATAAAAGATAAAAAATATATATTTAAATAGAACTTAAAGCACCAATATTTATAACTTTAAATTAAATTTAATTCAAACAATTAAGGATACTAATAATTTCTTTAATAAATTAATTTAATCAAAATACCTTTACTAATATTTAACATTAGCATAGTATTTAAGAGGTCCAAGAATTAATAGAACCTCTATATCTATTAATCCTTTTCGAAGTTGATTATTTACCAAATCCACTTATACAATGATGTATATGAACACAAAAGCGAGCAATCAAATGCATAAAATAATGTGGGTGATTTATCATAAATCCAATCGCTTATCCTACCCAAATATTTATCGTAGCTTCTAGATTACCAAATTTTGGCTAAGGATGCATGGATTTTTGGCGATCACCATAAAAGCAATAATGCATGCATCTATATGATGGTAGTTGTTCATGTTACCCTGAGCCATCATAATCATAATTTCCTTTTTCCTTGGTACCTCAATCTTTGTGGTTGACTTTTTTTCCACCTTTGAGAGTACCTATTCATGTATTCAAGCCAAAACATAAACAATACCATATCAATATTGCAAAACACAAAGCATTGAAACATAATTCACTATATAGTCTATTTTATAATTGAGTCCTTCCAATATGGGTCATGACATAGTACCCCCTTGGACTAAACACAATCCTCTATGTTTTACTATATTACAATACTTTTATTCAAATAAAAGGGAAATATATTTTCATATCATCCACTTTTCCCAAGTGGTATTTCTTTTAAAATATCGGTCCCAATGGACATTACATTGTTCTAGAGTTTGTTTTCTCATCGATTTGGAATGAAAAATTATAATCCTCACCAACAACACTTAAATTGCCTTGGGGTTTTCCATCTGTAATTTAGAAACATCCCACACATGGTCAATATTAGTAATGTACCTCATAAGTAGGGATATGTGGAAGGTGTCATGGATCTTTTATAGGTTGGAAAGAAAAACAAGTTTGTACACTACCAAACTAATCTTCTCAATGATATCAAAAGGTCCAAAAAACTAAGGATCCAATTTTGTGGATTTGATGGCACTTTTCATGGGTCTAACTCGTAAGAACACTCTATCTCCCATAGATAACTCCCTTGGTAATCAATTCAGATCAGCATAGATTTTCTAATGATCAATAGATTTATTAAGCCTCTACCTAATCATCTTAAGCTAACCTTCCATTTATTTGACCATGTCTAGTTTGATCATGACATGATCCTCTAAATTATCCAAATATAAATGTGTTCTACATCTCTTGCCATACAAGGCATAAAATGGGGCCATACCCAAATAATAATGATGTCCACTATTATAAGAAAATTCTACAAGGTGCAAAAAGTCTTCCCATCGAGACTTTTGGTCCATATAGTACATGTGAAGCATGTCTTCTAGGACTTGGTTTACCCTCTTGGTTTGACCATTGGTATCAAGGTAATAGATAGAGATTATATTTAGTTTTGTGCCCACCGCATGATGTAGGGATTTCCAAAATTTAGATGTGAATATTGAATCCCTATTTGAAATAATCATTTCAAGAAAACCATGTAACAAATTTATTTCTAAAATATATTGTCTATAGCCTAAGCATCATCCTTAATGTTTCTTGGTATAAAATGCACAACCTTATTAAATTTATCAACTACCATAAGGATTGTGTCATGTTGATACCTAGTATTGGGTAAACCTACTATAAAATCCATATATATAAGCGACCATTTATACATAGGTATATCATGTGGATATAGTTGTCATGTAGGGTGTCTATGCTCAACCTTCTCCTTCTAGCATTTCAGACATCGAGCAACAAAATTAGTGATATCCTTCATTCCTATCCAAAGGAAGGTCTTTTTTATATTATTACTTATCTTAGCCACTCCAAGATGAGAAAAGTAAGGAGATCTATGTGCCTCTCTCATGATTAATCTCCTTAAATCACCTATTTTTGGTATGATGACTCTATCCTTAAAATATAAAAGACCATATTTTATGCTAAATTTTTTGTTCTCTGTAGGATTTCTTCCAATTTTAGCTTGAATTTCCTTGCAATACTCATATGAGATTGGATTTTCTTGACTTGGTCTAATAAATATGAATGGATCTGGACCAAATCTGCTATATGCCTTATTTTTATTAAGGTGTCAACAACCTTATTTTTCTTTCCTTTGATATATTCAATATCAAATTCCATATTCAACTAGAAACTTGATCCATATTCTTTGTCTTGCATTGAGCATAGGTTGAGTAAATATGTACCTCAAGCTTTGATGATTGGTCCTGAAATTGAAAGGTCTTTCCACCAAGTAATATCACCATATCTTAAGATTGTGCACAACCACTCCAAATATAGATCATACATAACATAGTTAACCTCATAATTCTTGAGTTTCCTTGATCCATATGCTATGAATGACTCATCTTGTGAAAGCACACCTCTTAATCCTTCTAGTGATGAATCAATGCATATTGAGAAGTTTCCTTGAGGATCTAGAATATTTACTATTGGTGCCAATGTGATTTTTTTCTTAAGAAACACAAAAGAAACTTCACACTTATTTTTCCACTTAAATTCATTCTCTTTCTTTTGAATATTGGTTATTGTAGAAACTATTTTTGAGTACTATTTCACATAATATCTATAATAACCTATAATTCCTATGAAGATTTGTACTTTAGACACATTAGTGGGTGATGACCAATTTTGAATAGCCTTAATCTTCTCTGGATCCATTGCAATTTCTTCAATGAATGTTATATTCCAGGATATTGTACTTCCAAAACATAGAAGTCACTTTTTGATAAATTCTCATAGAGTTGATTATTTCTTAACAACTCTAGCATGATTCTAATATGTCTATTTTTCTCTTTTTTATCCTAATTATATATTAGAATGTCATCTAATAATATGAGGATGAACTAATCTAGATATATTTTGAATGCGTTGTTCATTACGTTCATGAATGTGATTGGGATATTAGTCAACCCAAAGGACAAGACTATAAATTCATAATACCCATATCTAGTTCTAAATACCATCTTATGAGTATCTTCGTCGTGTATCCTTTAATGATGATACCTTGATTTTAAATCAATATTTGTAAATATCATGGAATCCTTCAATTAATCAAATAGGTCTTCAATATTGGGTAGAGGATGCTTATTATTGATGGTTTCTTTGTTCAGAATTCTATAGTCTATGCATAATCACAAAAAAACCATCTTTCTTTTAAAAAAAAAGCATCAATGCACCCCATGGTGACACACTATTTTTGATTAGTTCCTTTTCTAGCAACCCTTGTAGTTGTACTTTTAACTCCTACATTTCTATAGGATTCATATAATAAGGATATCTATGGATAGATTTTATTCCTAGCATTAACTTGATAGTGAAACCAAATTCACACATAGGAGGACTTCTGGATAGGTCTTCGAGAAACATTGGGTGGTTTCCAAACACTTATTCATTCATATCCTTCTCAACTTCTTTAAGTTCTACAACATAAATCATTCCTCCTTTCCTGACGGTTTTCTTTACTTACATTGTAGAAAGTAATTAGGGTTTAAAAGATACTTGTTCACTATGGATCCTTAATATTATTTTATCCTTTTCTAAACATTCTATCAACCTATCCTAGAAATTGATTATTGTTTTATAATCCTACTAGTCCATTTCAAGGATGGTATCAAAATTTTGTAGCGACACTACATAAAGATATCCTACGATAGAACCATTAGTTAGCGTAATTTCATATATAAAAAAAATTGATCCACCAAATATGTTTGTCTATAACCATACTCAAACTTCCACCCTTGTGCCAAATATCCTTGTTTATGATGGTATACTATAGTTGTCTCTACTACATTTATTCTTATATCAATGTGACTACCACAATGAGGTTCTCCACCTCTCTACTAGAATTTCTTGAGCCTTCATCTCAAGATCTACCCTGAACATTGTCCTATCAAGTTTTTCTATTTGATGGAATATACTTCCATCTTATATTTGGTGTCATTATCCTAGTCAAACAAGAGATAATATTGTGCTAGGTTATAGTTCCTTCTATGAACTGTATTACTAAATACTAGATAAATATGTCATTCATATAAGCTAATTATAGAGTTTTCATACCAAGACCACCCTTACTCTACATAGAGTATTACTCTAAAAATTATCATCTAATTCCATTACCAATGGCCATACTTACTATATGTAAGGTGCCATATCAAAATAAGCTACCCTTCCTAGGTTCAACTCTCTAGAATTCTAGCAATTGGAAATTCTAGGTCTTCCTTATTTTAACTTAAGAACTAAGTAAAGGCTTGAATAGGAAGATAATTAAATTCTTAGCATATTACATGGAATCCTCTAGTCCATCATACCTAGAGCTCTGATACCAAATGTTATAACACAAAAAATCTAACAAACTAGAGAGAATTTATAAAAAATTATATATACTTGATAGAGATTTACATATCCCTATAGAGAATAAGTTATTCTATGAAGTTGTCTAAGTTCTATTCCAATGTTTCAAGTTGTTTGTCTCATATCCATGATGATACAACTTATCCCATTTCTTGATTTATAAAAAGGATACACCCATCCCTAAACCATACATAATTTTACCTATGTAGGTATACTAAGCATATTGCAAATAAGCTACATGTCTCATCCCCATAGAAAAGGCTAACTTATCCATCTTTTCCTGTCAAAAGAGTATGCCCATAACTACACCATTCATAAGTCCATATATGTAGGTGCACTAAGCACAATGAAAATAAGCTATTAGTTTCATCCCATGATGAGCTAACTTATTCCATCCATCTCTCCTAATGATAACAAAATTCATTGATCTTAAACTTATTTGATGTTTTAGGGCATCTAACTAGTTTAGGTTTTAGAAGATATCCTTGAAACAATATTACTCAAATTTCCTCCATAAGGGATACCATAATCTCTTATGTTTCTTCTCTACTTACAACTCATAAGCATAATCATTTTAGATACCATATCTAATCACCTAATCTACATTAAACCATTAATATCTCCTAATATTTCTTTATTTAAAAATGATGTGATTAAGTCTACCTACTTAATTAAATATTAAATAATATATATATTCTAATAAAATGAAGATACATAAATAAGATGTAATTTTCTATCTAAATAATTAACAAAATATGATAGTTTATGAAACTATGACATCATAGATCCTTTATTTATAACAAGTAAAAGATACATCTTCCATTCATAAATTAAATCATTACATAACCCAAGTAGGGTAAAAGTATCACCACAGTAAAATAATAGAGCATTACATCATTATCCAACTAGGATATTACTCATGCTAGAGTCTACTCCAAATAAGTCTTCCATAAGAAGAGCTTCACTACAATATGTATCGAAAGGTAAATGTCTTGGGTCTAAGTGTCCTCCATGGTCCTTCTTGCTTATCCATCACTTAGTTGATGGTAGTAAGGGATCATGAGAGCTCATAGATCTTATGAAGCATGTAATTAAATACATTTGCTAAATGACTTATGAAACATGTGCATTTATAAATTGTATGCCAAATTGTAAATATACAATCTACACAATGTAATCATGCATAAATCATTCAATAAATCATCAAGAGGAAATCCCATAATTTACCACACCCATTATTTCATCTAATATTACCTTTATCCAAACTATCATACTTTTTTCATTAATCACGCAAAGTGTATGCATTATCCAAGAATGAAAGTAATTTATCATTCATTTCATTATAGAAGGAGAGTCATTTTTTCCTTTAAGAATGAAAGTCATTTATCATTTATCAATGCATATAATAATTCAATAAATATTCTTTTAATCAATAAAAATCCCATACTTTTAATTAATCAAAATACTCATAAATTTCATTCTTTTAATTAATCAAAAGCCCATACTTTTGATTAATCAAATACCCATACTATTAATTTTATTTAATCAGTTAAAAGCCCATACTTTTCACTAATTTAAACATCCATAAAAACAATTTTCTTTAATCAATTAAAAGCCCATACTTTTGACTAATTTAACACCCATAAAAACCATTTTTTTAATCAATTAAAATCCCATACTTTTAACTAATTAAAAATCCATAAAGACCATTTTATTTAATCAATTAAAATTCCAAACTTTTAACTAAATAAATATCTATAAAATTGATTTCTTTAATCAATTAAAAGCCCATAATTTTAACTAATTAAATATCTATAAAACCCATCTAGTTAATTAATTAAAATACCACACTTTTAACTAGTTAAATACTCATAAAACCCATTTCTTTAATCAATTAAAAGCCCATACCTTTGACTAATTAAATATCCATTAAAAAATATTTCTTTAATTAGAATAAATAAACTGATTCTTCTGATTGAAACAAATTAAAATATTCTTCTAGTTTAAATAAAGTAATAATACTCTAATCTCAAAAAAGGGGTTTAATAAATTTTGATAGCTAAGTCAACCAATCAACAAATAGTGCACAAGGTGGTCAAAAAACATGTTGTACAATTAAATAGTGCATAAGGGTCCAACACAATAATCACAGTCCATGCCTAACCACTAGCACTACAACTAAGGTAGTTGGAGTGAGATCCTCATGATCACCAAGTGGTGGTCACCCTAAAGTGGAGTTTCTTACCCTATTAGGCACTAAGGAAGCTTCCTACACAATGCTTGTGGGATTGGACCCATGCATTACAACTAAAATTTTTGATCGCCCCAAAAACTGGGTGAAACAAAAAGCACAAGCAAACCACAATATTCCATGCAACAGTCGACATAGAAAAGTCAATAGTGAGGTCAATGGTCAACATAAAAATGAGCCATAAGTCATAAAGCACAAGCCACATGTCAATGAATGCACCATACAAATTGTTTAGTGTGGCCCACCATGTTTAGTGGTCCTCAATGACATCCATGTGGTCAATTACATAAGGGAGGCTAGCTCCATTTAAGATTCTTAGCATACCAGGGCATATCCCATGTGGGATATTACCTAGGGAAGGCTTTTTTGGTCTTCCCTTACCCACACCCAATTACCCATAAAGTCATCACTTAGTAGCAATGTGGAGGTGATGGGGCTAATAAAGTAATACCCGTAAAATTAAACCTTAGGGGAGCCCACCAAGTGGTGGCAAGTATAAAAGGCTATTGGCAAGTATAAAAGGCTACCATCATAGACATCACAAAGAGGATGACTTGCTTGTTTAAAAGAAGTCACTGATCAAGGGAAAAGCATGTTGGTTGAGACATCCTAATGCAGGTAAAAACACCACATGACCATTTTAAAGATGAATACATCCCAAGAAAGTGGTAGAAGTGATGAGATTCATAGGTCATATGTTGTTAGAAAAATGATGGCATCATTAAGAAATAAGGGTAATTATTTTAGGGCATAACACACTAAGAGATGATAGATAAAGGTTTAAGTACCTTTCATTCAATGAAACCCAAACAAATCCTTGGCAAAAAAATACGAGCATATTGAGAGATGATAAAATAGGGAAGAATATGTTGAGAGAAGACAAACAAATGTTTAATCACCCCTCATTCAAAAAGACCCAAAAAAGTCCTTGGTAATAAAATAAGAACAACAAGCGGGTGAAATTTCGTTCACATAGTATCATAGATCACCTTCCTAGGCTAAGAAAAACTAGGAATATCTCTATAAGAATAGTTAAAAAAGGGCTAATTCTTTCATATGCTAAGAAATTATGAACACAACAAAATAAAAACTTACAATAAAAGAATTATGAAGGTTTTAAACTAAGATTTTCCTTCTCGCTAAAGCACAGACCAAGACACACCAATACAGGATGCCACCAATAAAAAAAAAAAATCTAAAGACTAAAAGCATGATACTAAGATAATAAAACTAAAATGAGAGCAACCCCAACCTAAATCTCCTAGCAATGAGTTCTCCTTAAAAATTCAACTCCCTTGCTTCATCATTGTTTTGCTCGTTTGGTGTTTTTTCATCTCCTCAAAAAGAATCCTCTCTTCTCCATTCCTCAATCATGTTAACAAAGTAAAATCTATCTACCCAAAGCCTAAAGTCCAACTTGGACATAAATTCCATCTACTAAAAGTAATGCATGTCTACCCAAGGTAGCAAGAGGGGAAATATTTGAATTTAAAAAATGATTCTTCCCTTTTAAAATATCTAACTTTAAATAAATCCATTTATTTTATTTAATGCATAAAAGATAAAATGATATTTAAATAGAACTTAAAGCATCAATATTATTAATTTAAATTCAATATAATTCAAACAATAAAAGTCATTAATCATTTACTTAATCGATTAATTTAATAAAAATACCTTTACCAATATTGAACAATAGCATGGTATTTATGTGGTCCAAGAATTAATAGAACCTCTATTATTATTTATTATTTCTGAAGGAGATTCTTTACCAAATCCACTTACAAAATAATACATATGAACACAAAATTGAGCAATCAATGCATCAAACAAGGTGGATGATTGATCACAAATCCAATAACATATCCTAGCCAAAGACTTATCATAGATTTTATGTTAACAACTTCTAGCTAAGTATGTATGGATTTTTGACGATCACCATAAAAGAATGCATGCATCTATATGAGGGTAGTTGTTCATGTTACCCTAAGCTACCATAATCATCATTTCCCTTTTTCTTGGTACCTCGATCTCGATGGTTGACTTCCTTGCCACCTTCGAGGGTACCTAGTCTTGTAGTCAAGACAGAATATTAGCAATACCATATCCTTAAAGTAATAAATCAACATCAATATTGCAAAACATAAAGCTTTGAAATATAAATCAATATATAGTTTATTTTATAGTTAATTCATGCCAAGGTAGTTAATGACATCATACTTTGATATGATTATAGTCTCTATGTATGAATTCTCAAAGATCTAATACTTTGAATTTGAGCATATAATATGAAGTCCCTAAATTTGAATTTTAAAACCTAATGGTAAAAAATTAAGGGTAATTCTATAGGTTCAAGGTCAATGGGCATAAAATATTGTGGTGGCCATAAAAAGCTGGATAGCCTACCTAGATTCGTGGCAGCTTCTGTTTCCAATGTATGTATATATATATATATATATATATATATATATATATATATATATATATATATATATATATTCTATAGGTTCAATAACCAAAGATTCAATTTCAAAATCTTGAAGTTCCAGATACCAATGATAGAGGCTTCAATATCCATCATTTGGGATACAAAATCTAATGTTTAAGCTATTAATCTTGCTAAAGCAAAGGAGTTCATATATCTACTTGGCTAGTTCTACTTTTTGGCTTAATATAGAATTTTGTTTAATCCTAACAATTAATAGTCCATCAATGAAAATATATTACATTAATAAAATATTTAAAATTATAACTTGAAATTATTGAAGGAAATGAATGGATAAATCCCATCAACATTCATAGCAAAGGGTATAGAAACACCAAATCATAGACTAAATTCAAATCAAAACATATGGATATGATTCTCCCAAATAATTGTACACAATTCTAGGACTAGTTTCAAATGATTGAAGCGCTAAATATTGAAATGCAAAAGATAAATTTAAAAGTATATGAATCTAAGCGATACATTCTTTTCAATGAAACCCAAGTTCTAAACGTTGGTATAAAATTTATACAAGTAGACAAAAAGTATCAATGATATCATAAGATGCTCTAAAATATTACTATTGAATAGTCAAAGTCCAAAGGACCAAAGTTTGATAATGAATTTTGAATGTCTAAGTGACAAATTTAGTTGGATGATACCTAAGATTTGAATATGGGTATGACATTTAGTTGATTTTTTATATGGCCATCACTGACATAATTAATTCTCTAAAGTTTGATGTAGGAATAAGGTTTGAATTTATCATGACTCAAGTTAGTCCTATTACTTTGATAAGACAAGCTTTAGAGAAAAACAAGAAAAGTAAACATGCCCAATAGATAAACCTAGTAATGAGTAAAGACTTCTACAATATATTTTTTAATAGTTTATGGATGAAATTGGGAATGAGTTTTTAGTTAAGTTCAAGAAGATAAATTTAGTCTAATAATATCATTTTCAACAAAATAATATCAACCTATATAATGAGGAAAGAATGCACAAATCACATTCTATTTTATAGTTAACATTCATCCTAGGTTGTTTTTTTTTTATTAGGTGAAAGAAGGGGTTTTGGAAGGGTCCCCAAACCTTTACAAATATGTTTTGGAAGGGACTCCAAACCATTAGAAATCCAAAGAGTATTAAATGATATTGAAGTACATAAAATAATTATGGATCTAGAAGAAGAACATAAAATAAAATATGGATCCAAAAAATCCTACCTTATCTCCTCTTTAAAATTCAAATTTGAAAAAGAGAGCCAAAGAGTAAGACATGGAGCAAAATGAGGCACTCGAGAAAGACTAGGTAAAAAGAACGAGGATTTAAATTAAAAATTATGAAAAAATCCCACCTAGAAAGATTCAAGTGAACCAACAAGATACAAAGAACCATTAGTAGACTGTAATAAAAATTCTCACTTGCTACGAAGCCAATATAGTATACCCAAAATGAAACAACCATAAACTAGGAGAATGGTGCTGACAAATTGGGAAGAGAAAAAACACCCAAATTTCTACTTTAAAAATAAAAACTCTCAAATCACCCACTAGAAAGAAAGTATCTAGAATTTAAAAAAAAATCCCACTTGCTACGAAGCCCTTAGAACACTCTTGAAAATAAGGGTATGGTGTTGATAAGCCGACAAGAGAAATTAAACATAAATTTCCACTTTTAATATGAAAACTCTTAAATCACCCAATGGAAAGAAAGTAACAAGATTAAAATAAAATAATCCCACTTGCTTCGAAGCCCTCAGAACTCACAAACCTGAAAGCTCAAAAAATAAAATTAAAAAATCCAAGGATCTCTCAAAAAATAAAACAAACTCTTCCTACACGAGATCCCAACCAAGGAACATAGACCTCCTTTAACATGCGACCCATCCATCAATTGGAGCCCTATCAAGGGGGGAAAACAACAAAAATTATACAAATGATAAAAGGAGACCTAAAACTGAGTATACTGATAACTAAAAACCTTCCAGATGTAGATTTCAATAAACCACAAGACCAATTGAAGAAAATAATCAAGATAAATCGACCCAAAACAACACCTGAAAGAAAATAAAGGGAAGATCCCAATAAAAATTTGGAGCTTTAGAACCATGAGATCTGACACATCTAGATATGTCATCCAACTATATATTTAGTTATCCTAATAACATTATATCCTTTGCAACATATGGTATATAGTTTTTATATTGCAAGCAATGAAAAAATAAAGCAATGATAATACCAATACCACATAAGCTTTTGACTTATTTTATATTTCCTCAATTGGGGTATTTTGACCTATAAATTACATGAACACTTTGTTTTTATCATTGGTTAATATTATTTAATAAAATAATTACCATCAAAATATTATATGAATTCATAACAAGGAAAAATCGCATTCAATACAACATGATAGCATAAAACATGCTATATCACATTCACATTGTCTATTCTATTTGTTATTTTATGATCCATTGCATACTTCATTATTTTTAGGTACCTAAGTATATCCATGTGGGGATATAATATAATATTGTATTATGGCCTAGGTCACACATAAAATTATAATAATATATAATATAGTGTCATATTATAATATTATGCACTTTGTAACTCATGCAAGGTGAACCATCACATTCTTGTATAAAGAGAGATATACCCTTATTGTAAATAATCCATATGAAGTACTCTTTGTAGAAGTATTGGCTCATGGAGTTGAAGATATTGTGGAGTGGATTCCTTCCAATAATAAGCATTGTATGGTGTTGCCTTATCTCAAAGGTATTAAAAATACTTATATTATTATGTGTATTGTTGTTGGTGATTTTTTTGTGGATGCATATTTGATATTTCTACATATAGGTGAATGATTTATTGTTGATAAGAAGAAAGGTTCAAAAAAATTGGTATTAGCCATTCTAGCAAAGTGGCACCCTTAATCCTGCCTGGTATATCCATTTTTATTTGCAATATGGTCTCTCTTGTGTTCATTTGGTGCCTATGGGCCGTAATCGCTAAGTATCTATTTAGTTTTTTCGTGTGGCCACATGTTTTGGACCCTTTTTGGCTTACTCCATATTGATTCAAACCTTCATGGGATCGTCTCTACAACTTGTAAAGAAGGTTTTGGGTCCCTTTCAAAATCCATTATCAATAAAAAAAAATTCTAGCAAAGTGGGATTGTTTTTATAGAGCTAGGCCACATTTTAAAAATATTTTTGTTCCAAAATGTAGTTTAGAATCATTTTCAAAATATTTTTGTTCCATAATGTATTTTAGAATCATTTTCAAAATATTTTTGTTTTTCAAAAGTGTAAATTGTAAATTGTTCCAACGTTTATTTTAGAGTCATTTTTAGAAGAATATTTTTTGAAAATGTAAATTGTTTTAAGTACTAGAAAACAACTACTCATTTGTTAATTTTTTATAAGTTTTGAAAACGTTATGATTGTTTGATGTTGAGGTATGTGTTGTATTTTTGCTACACAATTTTAGTGAAATTATGATAAGCATTGAGAGAGTTACAAATGTTTGAAGTTGAGATATGTGTGTTTTTTATGGCTACACAATTTTTTTTCCAAAATAAAAAATATATTTTAAAATTGAGTAGTTATTTTTAAAATCCTATTGCGCTAGCATGTAGATTGTTTTGAGTACTACAAAAATGACTACTCACTTGTTAAATTTTGATAAGCATTGCGGGATTTACAATATTTGAAATTTGGGCTTTTGATGTTGTTTTTGGGTTGCACTAAAAATTCATTCAAAAGGGAAAAAATCATATCTTTCAATATTGCCAAGCAAATCAATTGTCATTTGATTTGTTTGGAAGAAAATTTGCAGATTTCATTGTTTAAAGCAAGGAATAGATGAGATTTGAGAAATTTTATTTTTGAGATATTTCACTTATTTAAAACCCTAGTTGTTTAAAAAAAAAAATGTGTTGAGGTCATGGAGAAATTTCCTAGAAAAGGAGGATAGTGATGCTAGGGAATGATTGATGAAGTGGAAAAAATTTTCTTTAATTTTTTTGTGATAGAATGGAAAGTGAAGATTTTGTTTCACTTGGGAGGAGAAGCTTATTCTTGGTTTTTAGACTTTGTGGATGCTCATAAATATATATACACAAGAGAAGAATTTGAAGTTGTATTTTTAGATAAATGGAAAGAAAATGATAATAATGTGCAGGGTAAGAAAATTTTATTGCCAAACAATTTTAAATAAGATTTTTTTGAACATGATTTTTTTTTTTGCAAGTTCATGCTTTCATTCAAAATAAAAATATTTTTGCTCCATAAATCCTACTAGCAAGCATAAATTCATCAATAGGGACTTGGCTAATAGTTTGCAAGTTCCAACAAAAAAAATTAAAAACATAAAGCTTGAGGATGAGGATGTTCAAATTTTTAAACATTTGAAGATCACAATGGATAAATATGTTTTATATTCATATTTTTATGCTATTGAGATGGGTGATATGGATATTTTTCTTAGCTATACTTGGTTGTATTCTTTGGGTACTATTAATATTAATGTGCAAAATAATTTCATGAAGTTATGGTACATAAAAAAGAATATAACATTGTAGGATATTTCTCAACACAAGAAACAAAGATCCAAAGAAAAATAAGTAACTATTGCAAGATAAAAAATAGAAGTTGAAACACAATCTAAGGAAGAGGTAGTACAAAAAATCAAAGAATGAATCAAAGTAAAATATAGACCAAAGGAAGGGATCAAGAGAGAAGATCCAAAATAAGTAGAACATGCTATGGTTGGAGTATATTGCCATCCACACCACCATAAGAAGCATATATCATGAAGACAAGGCATAGGGCAACAAAGGAACTACAATCAACATAAATGGAGGTATAGGAACAACAACTATGGATATTAAAGTAGCTAAAGGGCAAATTTGCTTCACCAAAGAACACCATCAGTCAAAGTTTCACTAGGATGGATGGATGATCAAGATCAGTAGCAATTCTTATCTTCACTTAGAAGATCATATTATTTAGTCTCTTCTTATGTTTCAAGGACAATTTTTTTTTTTAAGGGGGATGGAATGTTAGGTACCTAAGGGGTGGGGTGGGGGGGGGATTTGTTGTTTGAAAATGGTGGGTAATTTTTTGTATTGATGAGAGGGGGAGGAAGGGGGATGAGGGTATTTTTGGGTGGTATGGAGAAGTGGAGGTGTGTTAGGGGTGTTAGGGAGGGTGGGTGGGTGGTTTTGTTGGGTGGGTGGGGGGTCTTTTTTCTGTGTGCTTTTGTGGGGGGGGTGTGGGGTTTGGCTGGGGAGGGGATTTTGGAATAGTGTGATTTGTTAAGTATATGCATGTGGGGATATACTTTAATATTATATTATGGTATGTATCACACATAAAATTATAATAATATATAGCATAATACCGTATTATAATGCTTTGCACTTTGTAACTCGTGGAAGGTGAACCATCACATTCTTATATAAATATAGATGTACCCCCATTGTAAAGAAGTCATATGAAGTATTCTTTGTAGAAATTATGGCATGTGGAGATGGAGATCTTGTGTAGTGGCCATCATCCAATAAGGAGCATTGTATAGTGTTGCCCTACCTCAAGGGTATTATCAACCTCTATATTATTATGCAGATTTTTGTTGGGGAATTTATTTGTGGATGCATATTTGATATTTTTTGCATATTGGTGAATGAATTATTGTTGATAAGAAGATAGGTTCATTACAATTAATATAAAAAAATGCATTACAATTATTTGATTAATGTTAAAAATACATTTTAGCATACTCTCCATTGTATTTATAGGTTTTTAGATAAATATATAATATTAGTAAGACCTTTAAAAAACCATTTAGTAATATTATATTACAAAGCATCAAATGGCATTATCTCAATCAAATAATTTCCTCAACATTCAAGGAGGAGAACATCATTGAAATATTTCCAAACTATTATAATACCACTAAGTGTTCATGATGTAATATAGGTGGAACATTTTTCAATATCATATAACCTATTAAAAAGTATTACAAGAATTATAACATATAATAATTGAAACATAAATTACGAAAAATAGCTAAGGGAAACAATGTTATTTGAATATAAAGATAAAATATAATGACCTCATAAAGGTGAAGAAACTCTTAAGGTAAAAATTAATTAATATAGATCTAATTAGAAACTATCAAGTCATTAAAATCAATGATATTCACAAGTTATATCATTCAATAAAAAATTTGAGTATGAAAAAATATCAATGCTAATATAATTGCATCGAGGAAAACTATTATTAGTTGGACAAACATGGTTGAAAATTAAGAGAATTTATGATAATTTTATGTGTTGGTCATTATAGTTATTTATTGTAACTCTTAACAACTACACATATATATTTCATAATTAAAACATGGTGATTTTTGTTATGTGATAATATGATAGTCTAATAAATGATATTTATGATCGATATGACTATTTTTATACAATGTAGTTTACTAATTCTATCATAATGGAACTTGAAATATATAAACACTTAATAAAGTTTAGAAACATAAAATAGATATGAATACTACAATCAAAATTTCCACTGATGTGATAGAAGTACATATACATGTGTAATCAAGAAGGTACAATATTGGGAGTTACAACTACTTTCCAACTTCTTGTAACCATAAGGTGAATACATCAACATGACATAATATTCACAACATCCCCCCCTTATTACATCAATGCTTAGTAAAAGTAGATGCAAGAAAACATCTAAAAATTTTAAACTTTACTTGTGCAAGAGAATTTATGAAAATGTCTATACATTTCTCCTCTATGGGATAAATTAGAGTTGTATATTCTATATAGAACATGTTCACATATAAAATTATATTAAATATCAATACATTTCATGCACTCATGGAAATCTAGACTACAAAAAAGCTTTAGAGCTCCCTTATTATCACAACTTAGGATTATCAGTTTCTTTTGTGAGATGCACATTCCTAACAAGATGCAATGTAATTATATCACTTTATAAATAACTCCTCATATAGTATGATATTCAACATTGGTGGAAGAACAACCAAAAATATGTCCCTTCTTACTTTACTAGAAAATTAGACAAATTCCTAGAAAGAACATATGCCCAAAAGTGGATTTTGTATCATCCATGTATCCTTTCATTCATTAAACCTATAGATAAAAATTAATATTTCTTGTACTCCATACTACACTTATTAATACCATGGGATATAACTAAGTACTTATTTTTCTATTTATAGTGACACACTTTTAGTTCTTGCATGAAGTATAAAAGATAGCTCACAAATAGCTAATATCATATCTAGTGTATGTTAGATAAATGATACTCCAATAAATTAGAGATAGAAAGTTCCATTCACCTATGGATATGGATAATAGCATGATAGTTACAACCCTACTTCCATTAGGGTGGCCCTAGACTTACAACCTATATTTTAAAACATATTTTGCAATGTTCTAACATACTTCATATGTGATACGAATATATGGTTCTTAGTTTTCCACACCTCCAATACAAGAAAATAATGTATTAGGCTAAGATTAGTCATTTTAAACAAATTATTCAATACTTTCATGATATATTTAATCATCTTCAATAAAATCCTAGTGATGACCAAGTTGTTGACATATACAATGATGATAATGAACTCTCTTCCTTAACTTTTGAAGTATAGGTTTAGAGTAGATTTTCTATAATAGAATCCTTCTTGTAAGAGATGCTTATAAATCTTCACATACCAAGATTTGGATGTTTGCTTCAACCAATAGAGTGATTTTATGAGCCTATATACATATTGCATGGTAATTTTACCCAATTGCAAAACCACACTCACAATTAGGATTTTGATTAGAAAATCCTCTCTTGCAAAGAAATCAAAATTTCTTCAAGGTTCCTTTTAGTTAATATTGCTTGTGTACCTGCAAATATGTATCAAAAAAATACTAGGAATACCTTAGTGACCTACAAGTAACTATTAACAAGGGGCCTGTGCTTTTTTTTAATTTTATTTTGTCATGCTTTTATTGTTCATTGATTAAAAGGGCTTGATTTCCCTTATGTAAAAAAATAAAAAATGATGAATGGATGCCTTACTCCATATTTTATTTCTGATTTTATTAAAATAATTTTTCCTTGAACCCCTGTTAGCAAACTATTTTTATCATAAGATTAACTGAAGTTGGAGTTAGCATTTGCTATTAGTAGATTCTATTTTATCTGAAATCTTAGTGTAGATTGGAGTTAGTACTTGTCGTTAGCAAGTTCATTTTAATCCCAATTAAAATGTTCTACTAGAAAGTGTTGTGGCAGACCACTTCCTTTTATATTTGCATTAATATAAACTTTGGAGTTAGTAAAATCCCTTTTCCAAATGCAAAGTTGATTTTATCTTGGTCCTTAGTGGATAAAATAAAATTTTGAAAAATTAATGAAATATGGATTATTTTTACTCTATTATACAAATAATTACAAATGCATGCATGGAATATAATTATTCAGATATTGCCATACTACAAAACCCTAAAAAAATAATGTAAATATTGGGATATGAAAATATGAGATATGTTACCTAGGTGTTGTAGGTGATTTGGAGAGGAGAATGCAATCCTCCAAGGGAGATCCTAGGTTCGAATCTCCACCCTACCAAAAAAAGTTGAATTGGGTATCCAAAATCCAATTGCTAATGATGGTGCGAATAGGGCCGGGTGTGACCCTTGGGTGACTTTGATAGTGTAGAACCCCCTATTCGTGGTCTCTCAGACCAAGGTGGCTCCACAAGGGGTTTTTCGTTAAAAAAAAAAAAATTATGATATATGTTGATACAATATAAGAGTACAATATATAGGCATAAGCCTATATGAAAGACATGACAAGTTTCAAGGAATATGACAAGTATTAAACTAAAACTGAAGGCATAGTGCACATTAATTTTCTAACATTCCCCCTTAATGTGCACTATCCTAACTATAGAAAAAATAAGTCAACATTAGATAGAATTCCTTGTTAATATTGACTTCTCTAAAATAACCCTATCGTCCTCCTTTATTACATGATTTGGAATAGGCTTGTGCTCTTTGTGCTTGGCTCTCCAACCATAAATAATGCTAGATCAATGGTGTATACATCTCGGTCTATTTCCATAGGGCATCCACTTCCTTGGATCCGCTACCTCTGGGTTAGATGTCTAAGTGCCTCATGGTCATCCTGGGTTCCTCAAGGTCAGCCACTTCTATGGGTCTATTGCCTCTATATGTCATCCTATAGGTATGTTCCCTCTCGTAGGTCACTGACTAGATTCACCATGAATATCAAATCCTCCTGCATGGTGAAATCAATCTAGAAGGTGTCGATATTTATCAAAAATACACCTTAATACAAAAGAAATATGAGCCATGAAAATACAATAAAATGAGCCATAGAATCCAAATTTAGAGAAGAAGAATAAATAAGAGAATATAATCTTCTAAAGTATCTTCGTATGTAGTCTTCAAAATTTGATCTGAAAAAGTCCTCGGATAGAGTCTAGGGTGTCTATGTTTGTAGCCCCTAGAGTAGTGTTCTTATGGTAACCTCCTCATCCTATTATAATACATGGGTAACTAGCTACTGCATCCACCAGGTTCTATAAATAAAGTTACTAGGTACAAGTATCTCATACAATTTGCTTTGGAGTTTTGGGTACAATCGAGAGTGCACTCCATGATAAAATAAATTTTGAGCCTAAAAACATCATAGAAAATAGTCTTAAAATTTAAAATGGACCCCATCATTGGGTTTGTATCAAAAAAATATTTCTAATGACTATATATAAGGCTATAGTCAAATTTATTCATGGAGGCATGGTGTTCAAAATAAAAAACCTGACATCACTGCAACACCAGTGGAACGTCACATCACTATTTTTTTTGGGTGTAATTATCTCTAAATATGGTAATCTTACTATATGGGTCATATGCTATCAATATCTATGGTTAATGGAGGAATATTCCATAGTAACTGGAGGTTTTTCCTCACCAACATACACTCTTGCCTGCGTGCAGTCTAACACATGAAAAGAAATGGTGTTAAAAATAAAAAAACCCAATGTCACTGCAACACTAGTGGAATATCATTTTTGCCTAATAGCATGGGCTCAAGGTTCCCTTGGAACCAGGTTTCTATTGTACTATAGTTGATAGCATAGCCACATATCTATGCTTGGGCTCCCGCTCTCTTGTGTTAGTTGTACAAGGAGATTTATGAGGTGAAGAGGTAGGAGCGTAAGGGACTTGGTTGCAGTTTAGTGCTTTAGATTTGGGCTTGGGAGAACATAAATATTGGTCACCTAGGAGGGTTTCCTTATAGATGGGATCATTCACATCCTTGTGATCTTCACTGGAGGACTAGCGAATGTTGGGATTTGGAAGTATGAGATATGTTGATACAGTAAAAGAGTACAATATATAAGCATAAGCCTATATGAAAGACATGACAAGTGTCAAGGAATATGACAAGTTCCAAACTAAAATTGAAGGCATAGTGCACATTAATATTCTAACATTCCCCCTTAATGTGCACTATCCTAACTATAGAAAAAATACAAGTCAACATTAGATCACCATTATAGAGACCCATAATCAACAAAAAGTAGCCAAGTAAGGTAAAATGAGTTGTTTTATAAGGTTTTCTAACTATTTTACATATTTTTATAAATTTTCCAAAAGGTTTTGTAAAGTTTTATAAGCTTTATACACTTCTTTTCTTGATTTAGGGCCTCATCACAAAAGGCTCAACATATGCTACTTATGGTTTCATTATGGGATTTTGTGTAGGTACTAGGATCGGCATAGAGGCTTGGGAGGCTAGGAAACAAGACTTCAAAACCCTCCTACAATTTTTTTTGTGACCAAGGACATGATTTGTGGCACCATAGAACTCACTTTCAAAATAAAACCCTCCCTTTTGGGAGGTCCATTGTAATTGAAAGGGTTGATTTGTAACAAATAAAGTTTATTAATGCAATATCAAATTTTCATTTTTCTTATTTACTTGTTATGGTGCATTTACTTAATAACATAAATGGCAATCATGGTGGGACCCTTTACCCTAAATACATTCAACACTTGTTATTTTGCATGATATTTGGAACATGCATCTAGCATAGCATGTCTTGTGTGATTTTATTAGGATTCTTCATACTTGCTTCTTTTTTTTGATGGATTTATTAAATTTCTATTTATATCACAGGTACTTAGGATAAAAAGAAGATAGTCACTTCATTCAAATTGGGGCTCAATATTGTAAGATATTCCCACCAATACTTACACATAACCACCCAAGGTATCTACATAGGCTCAAACACAACTACCTAGGGTGGCTACTAGGCTCATATATGATTGCCAAGGGAGGCTTATCATGACCCTCCCTTGGTAGATCTTTGGTTAGATAGATTAATGTTCAATCTATGCTATCATATGATGTATGGTTGATTTTTAATTAATGGTTTTATGCATGACTTATATTTTATGGAAAATATAATGCTTTGTCAATAGGATAATGGACTATTCCATATTTATATTATGCAATTGCATATTTGTCAAGAAAATAATATGATAAAACTTGTTGAAGGAATGATAAACTAGCTCATGATAAGGTCTTGTTATGAAATTATTAGTGATTATATATGAGAATAAGTATATGAAAACTTTGTTTTGTTGTAGGATATGTACAATTTATTTGGATATCTAATAAATATTTTTTCTAACCTTCCAAACATATTTCAATTTTAGAGATACTAGACAAACGACTTACCTCATGTTACCACAAGGAAAGGGTTAATGCCACTTGTATACATTTGTAGGTTTAGCGAAGTGTTATGATGAGAAATTAACACTTAGTTGTTATACGTTAAGAGCACTTTTCTTGGATTAGGGATAAAACCAAGCATGGATTTGTTTGTAATGATTTTGAAATTAATCCGAATAGTTAAAGCTCTAGTTTTTTCTATCACATTAGACATTTTTGACAAGAGTGGATGTTGAATGTAGAGTGGGAGGCTAGGAGAAGGGAAAGTGTAAGTCATAAATTGTGGAGGAGAAAAAGGTTATTGGTTTTGACCATAAATAAGGAGGAAAATATTAGACTATGGTAATGAACTCATCTTGATGAAATTTGATAGTGCCATGATGGATAACAAATTCATCTTGCTAGAATTTGACAGCACCACTATAAGATAACAAGCTCATATCACTGGTTTGTACAACATCACTAGGGGATATCAAGCTCATTGGTGGGTATTGAAAATTCTATTGAGGTAGGTACTTGATTCGAGGTTCTGGTTTGGAAGCTTGTGAAGCTCTTTGTTAAGAAAAAATTAGTTTATTTTTGCAAAAGAAATTAATCAAGGAAGTCGTGTTGATAGATAGTCTTCCTTGTGAACAAAGAAAAATATAGAATGTAATTGCTTGTGCATCTTATGTTTCAAAAGGTATTGATTATCTACATTGTATTGTGTATGTATCTTACTTTTTAATATTAATACGATAATGGTTGTAAGACTATAGTTGCATATTTTGTGATAATTGATCTTTAGAAACTTGCAGGAAAAGAAGAGGGAAAATGGTTTAACCTTGAGTTTAAAATCTAGAACTATTGGGATTGTTGATCACATAATGGTGTTTAAAGCTTTTTCTTGGGTAGTAATGTCAAATAACCATTTTAAGTCTATTTATTTTGTATTTGTTTAAAAGAGAATGGTATTTCATAATTATAATAGTGAGAATTTATGCTCAGAATCCTATTACAAAATTATGTAGACAACCTTACTTGAGTAGGGTGAGGATGATAGAACTTGGACTGGTAATATGGGTACTTGGTTGTCTAATAGAAGAGGCCATTAGAAAAAATATGATGTTTTTAACTAACTTATCATTTATATGTATTGATTTTATAAGAGATGTAATTTACCTTAGAAGGGAGTCTTAAAAACTATGTCTCTAGGAAAACTAATGGAAGACAATAGCATAGAAACTATTGACATTTTAACTAAAAATTTTGGACTCGTTCATCATGAAAGGTTGGATAGTATAAGATCTCTTATATTTTTGTATGTCTAATAAAAACCTAGGTGTGTAAATGAATTATTGAGACCTTTGAATCGGGTTGGTTTTTGAATGTTAGTGTTTGGTATATTTTTGCTAGACGTGGGTTCATATGCACTAAGGAAAGGTCCATTGATCTTGAATAGCTCATGGGTTGGTTTTCCCATTAGAAAATTATTATAATTTCACTTCCAATTGAAGGATAAATGATGAACTATCTTTAGGATGTTGAGCGCATCAACTTGAGTTTTTAGGTAAACCAAAATTTTATTCTATTTTATTTATAAAATGAGGTAAGACACTAAGTGAAGGAAGATCAAATTATTAATTGGTTCCTTAAAAGGGAGAGGTCTAATGGGATAATTATTGAATAATATCATGTCTACAACAAAGGAAAGTACGAGATTATTATTTTTGTGGTTTTGAATTAGGAATAATGGATGTTAGTTTATAGGTATATAAGTTAGAGACTCCTAGATTTGAGTGCAGCTCATGACAGAAAATGGAAATATGAATAATGAATTTGTTTCTTACTTTTATTACTTTTATGGAAATTAATGGAGGATAACATGAGTTATCTTGTGGAAGCTGCAAGTTTGAGACTATTGAGTATACTCAGTGAATATTCTGCTCATATTCAAATTGAGTTTGGTATTAGATTTATGTGATAAAAATATTTTGTATTATTATGTTAATTATGAAGAAGGTATTGTGAATAAGGGATTTATTCATATAGAACCTTTGAAGCTTGAATATGTAACCAAATACTTCAGTGATTTGAAGGAACAAATCATGTTGTAAACCTAGGGATTATGGAATTTCCCTAGCATATCTATAGGGATTATGGCATGCATTTAAAAATTATGTAAAGGATTGCTCCTCTTACAATAATAATAAAGCAAACATATTTTAATGTTGGATTTTCCCTTTGGGTTTTTCTCCTAGGGTAAAATAGATTGTGTTGTGTGATGTTGTATGGGATCCTCTTTTTAAATGGGTGTATCTTTATTTATATGTTTAAGTTAGATAAATTAAATGTTTTTTATTAAATATGTAGTTTATTTTTAATGGAAATGTTTCTATATTTGAGAAATTATATAGAAGAGAAACTATACGAAGGATGTTATATATGGAATTTACATTAGAAGAATGTATTTCTACTTAAATGGCCTTGTTGATGAATGATTAAGTGATGAGTATAATATTGAGAAAGTAATACACTTATAATTGATGCTTATGGGTATGTACTAGTAATAATATGGATTTTAAAATTAAAAATAAAATGAAGGAATTTATTTTACTTTCTTATTAAGAAGATACTCATTTTACATTTTATCAAATATTGTCTATAGTAATAAGGGTGTGTATTCATTACTCATGAATGCAATTGAGAAGTACTTTGTCATCTAGCACTAATAGATGGAGCTAATGACTAATAGGGATGAGGCTTTTGGGATGTCTAAGCTCAAAAAAATATGAGATGGAAGGGTATTTACCACACACATATATCACTCACATAGAAATACTTGCATGGAGTGGAAAACTTGGCATGCTCCTTTGAAAAGAATGAAGGGATGGTCAATGCTAGCTTATTGGATCCATGAGAAGGATAGCTTGACCCATTAAGTAAGACACCTAATACTATTGCATAGCTAGAATTATGTATGTTTTAAGGATGGGTGTGCCTCATAGAAGGTCTAGACAGATTAATATGGTAGTAACCTTTGTAGTTACTCACAAGCATGGATTTTAGAATCTATGGAATTACCTAAAAAAATAGGATGGGAAAATTTGGGTCATGAAATTTGGTATTAGAGCCATGGTTCGTAGTGGAATAGGTTCAATACACAAATCTAGATGGTGGTGTGTAATAGAAAACATACATGTGTAATAATTATACCTTGGTAAAAAAAAATTAGTTGCTAAAAGTAAAACCCATCTAATTATTTATGATAACTAGGATTATAGTTTTTGGTAGGAGAATCAACTCAAATAAGTAATGGTAAACTGACTTCTACTCTCCATCTTGTGTATCACCAGGGAAAATTACACCAAAGAGAAGGATATGAAGTGTTGCCCCATCGATGAGGTAGATACAAAGGACTAGTATAGAGGACACAAACCTGGATGTAGATTTAGAGAACCCTAGAAATAAATGAGAAAATCTCACTACCATAGTAGCCCTACTTCATGAGTAGGTAGAAACACATAATTAGTTATTGGATGCCATGTTGAATGGGGAAGCACACACTAGAAACTCTAGAATAGGATAGATAAATGAACCTCTTACTAAGGTACAACAAGATAGGGTTTGAATTAAGGTCAAGTTGGGTAAGGAAATGAAACATTTAAAGTCTTCCAAGTTCAATGGAGAGGAATATGGTGATAAATCCAAAGTTTGGTTGAAAGAGATAGAAATCTACTATAATATGAAGAACTTTTCTTCTGGCACTCGAACGTCCTATGCTACACTACATCTGCAAAGTGATAACTTGGATTGGTAGGAAACATATAGTGAGTATCAAAAACTTGTGATAATAGTTGACTTAAAATAGGAAGAATTTGTAGTATCTTTTAAAGAGATATTCCTCACGGAATACTTTTATTCCTAAAAGTTTGAGGAGTAAACTAAACTTAAATAGGCAAATAAGATAATGGAAAAATATTATCAAATATTTATCAAGATACTAAAATATGTATCTGCATATAATGAGAAAATAAATATCCATAAGTTTATATTAGGAGTAGATCCTAGAATAGGGCAAGAGGTAGATATGTGAGAACCTACCACTTTGTATAAGGCCTATGATCTAGCTATAAAAGTTGAAATATATCTCAAACCCTATTTCTATTATGAAGGTTTATATGAATAGGGCAAAGAAGCACTAAGGAAAAGAAACAATGCAAGTTTTATAAAGTGGGAAAAAGAACAAGCAAATAAAAGTATCCCTAAACAAGATAGAAGGAATGATAGAAAGTAAGGAAAGTTCAAGAAAATATTCCAAGGAAAGAACCGTAATTCTAATAATCACAATAATGGTAACAATAGACTACCATAGGGATAGGCTAATTCTCCACTTGAAAAAAAGTAGGACATAAGCATAAAGTACACCTAGGACCAAAAGAAGGATGCTTTATTTGTAGAGGACCACATTATGCGAGTAATAATCTACACAAAGTAGGAACAAGTATAAAGGAAAATGAATCAATGTACAAAGAACCTACATCTAAGAAACCCATGAAAAATATTTATGCTACAATAGGGAATTATAATCTGGAAGGTGAAGCCTCACCACTGCTGATAAAGGGTATGATTTTTGGTAGGAGTGTTAAAATTTTAATTGATAGTGGTGATACAGATAGTTTTATTTCCACTAGTTTAATTAAAGATATTTAAAAATACCAATAATCTTGACACATGGGTGGAAGTTTGAGTATGGTTAAGGATAAACCTACTTCGTTAATCAATGTTAAACTATGGAAAAATTTGACTTACCCAGTGGAATGACAATGGTATATCTGTATGTGGTGCCACTACATGCCTTTGATGTAATTTTAGGAATGGATTGGTTGCAAGTGCACAAGGAAGTACTCAATTTTTAAGAAATATGGATTGATTACACAGAGGATAGTGGAGATATATGAAGGGCATATATCCTGAAAGGGGATTTTCAACCTAAAATCCACATAATAATGCAACTCAATAAAACCATAAAAATGAGGGAATGATCTATGTTGTTAAGATAAATGAAATTGAGGAAGAAAAGAAGGAAGAGGTGTTCAGGAAACACCCAATTCTTTAGGAGTTTAGGGATGTATTTCTAGAGGATTTACCTGGATTACCACCCAAACATGAATTTGAATTCACAATTGAGCTTCAACCTATAACTGATCCTATACATAGATCTCCTTATATAATTAATCCCATAGAAATGCAAAAACTAAAAATGCAGCTACAATGGTTGATAGAAAAGGATTAATCAAACCAAGTGTGTCACCATGGGGTGCACCTATACTATTCATAAATAAAAAGGATGGTTTCTTAAGATTATGTATAGATTATATAATTTCAAACAAGGAAACTATTAAGAACAAACATCCTTTACCCAAGATCAAAGATTTATTTTATAATATTAAAGATGCCACTATCTTTTAGAAGATTGATATGAAGTTTGGATATCACCAATTGCAAATCCACAAAGAGGATACACATAAGACATCCTTTAAAAATTGTTACAACCATTATGAGTTCATTGTATTAAACTTTGGTTTAACAAATGCTCCAAAAATATTTATGAACTTAATGAATAGTATCTTTAGGAAGCATTTGGATAGATTTGTTCTAGTATTCTTGGATGATATTTTGATATATTCCCAAAATAAGGTAGAGCATGACAGACACCTTAGGATTGTGCTAGAGTTGTTAAGGAAAAATCATTTGTACAAGAATTTATCCAATTGTAAATTTATGTTCTAGAAATGCAATACTTAGGGCATATTGTATCGGAAGAAGGAATCATAGTAGATCCTAAGAAAATAGAAGCTATTTTGAATTGGTCATAACCAATGAATGTGATAGAAGTTCAAATTTTCATGGGTTTTACCGGTTACTATAGGTGATATGTGAAGGATTACACCAAGATAACCTCTCCAATAAATAACTTACAGAGGAAAGGAAAATAATCTAGGTGGATAGATTAATGTGAAGCAAATTTTGATTTTCTTAAGAAAAATCTTACTACACTTCCTATACTAATGATACCCGATCCTTAAGGTAGTTTTTCTATTTGTACTGATGCATCAATGTAAGGTTTTGGAGGAGTGCTCTCACAGGAAGGAGCAGTGGTAGCCTATGTATACAAAAATCTAAAATGACATGAAGTTAATTATGCAACCCATGATCTGTAATTAGGAGTGATAGTATTTGCTCTCAAGTGTTGGTAATATTATTTGTTAGGGAGACCATTTGAGTTGAGGATAGATCATCAGAGTCTACAATATATATTTACTCAACCTTTACTCAATTCTAGGCAAAGAAGGTGGATGGAATTTCTTGTTGAATATGATTTTGGCATAAAGTATATAAAGGGAAAGGAGAATAAAGTAACTGATGAAGTAAGTAGAAGGAGACATAGTTATTTTGTCTCACATCCATGTTGACTTGATGGAACAAGTCAGGGTAATGCAATATCAGGATGCATATTGCAATCAAATTTGGGAAAGGATGGAAAGAAACCATATGAAAATAAGGATTTTAGCATTAAGGATGGTTTCTTATGTTTTAAGGATAGGGTAGTAATTCATGAGACAAAAAATATAAGAAAAATGATCATGAATGAGGCTCATAGATATCCATATTCTGCTCACCCAGGTGGAGCAAAAATGAGAGAAAATATGAAGAAAACTTTTTATTGACCAGGAATGAAGAAATACATAACTGAATTTGTTTCTCAATACATGGAATGTCAGAAAGTAAAAGTAGAACATAGACATCATGTTGGGTTTTTGTATCCACATGATGTGCCCATGCAAAAATGGTAGGTGATCTCGATGGATTTCATCATAGGGCTACCTAAAAATAGGTTTCAACATGATGCAATCTTAGTAGTGGTCGACATATTGACCAAGGTTGCACACTTTATACCCAAGAATACCAAGGATGATGTTGTTATTATGGCTAATAGATTTTCCAAAGAAATATTTTGGCTTCATGGTTTTTTGGAAGTAATTATATCAGATAAGGACTCAATATTTACATCCAAGTTTTGGTAAGTCTTGCATTGTGCCATTGGTACGAGCCTAAACATCAAATCTGCTTATCGCATAAAAATCAATGGGTAAATAAAAATAGTGAACCAAGTGTTAGAAGACATGCTTCACATGTACTGTATGGATCAAAAGATCCAATGGGAGGATTACTTACATCTAGTAGAATTTACCTATAATAATGGTCACCATTCGACCCTAGGCATGGCTCCATTCAAAGCTTTATATGGAAGAAGGTGTAGGACACCACTATCATAGGATAATCTAGAGGATCAGATTATTCTAGGACCAAACATGGTCAAAGAAATGGAGTAACAGGTAAGGATAATCAGGGAAAAGCTAAAAGAAGCCTAAGATCATCAAAAAAGTTATGTCAATATTAAGATATCATCAAGGGAATTTACTGTAGGTGATAGAGTGTTTCTAAAGGTGAGACAGATGAAGAGTACTAATAAGTCCACAAAACTATACCCTCATTTTTTGGGATCCTTTGAAATTATAGAGAAGATTAGTCATATGGCATATCGACTTCCCTTACCACCTATTTTGTCCAAAATTCATGACACCTTTCACATCTCTTTGCTAAGAAAGTACATTGCTAACCCTAAACATGTGTGGGATTTTTCTTATTTGCAAATAGATAATCCTTAGGCTATAGAGGTTCAACCAGTAAGGATCCTTGAGTTATGATCCAAATCGATGAGGAAAGGAACCTTGGAGCAGTGCAAGGTTCAGTGGGACCATTATTCCAAAAGAAATGCTACTTGGGAGAAAGTAGTAGAAATGTAAAAATATTTCTCATTTTTGTTTGAAGATGCAATATAAATACTAGTTTAATGTTTAGACTATTACAACATAGAGGACTATGTTAAGCCTAAGGAGGGTAGGATGTCATGATCTTCCCTTGGCAGATATTTGGTTAGATAGATTAATATTCAAGCTATGTTATCATATGATGTATGGTTGATTTTTAATGAATGGTTTTATGCAGGACTTATATTTTATGGAAAATATAATGCTTTGTTAATAGGATAATGGACTATTCCATATTTATATTATATGACTGCATATTTGTCAAGAAAAGAATATGATAAAACTTGTTGAAGGAATGACAAACTAGCTCCTGATAAGGTCTTGTTATAAAATTATTAGTGATGATCTATGGGAATTAGTATATGAAAACTTTTTTTTATTGTAGCATATCTACAATTGATTTTGATATTTAAAAATTTATTTTTCTAAACTTCCAAAAATGTTTTAATTTTAGAGATACTAGACAAACAACTTACCTCATGTTACCACAAGGAAAGGTTTATTGTAACTTGTATACATTTGTAGTTTTAGAGAAGTGTTATGATGTGAAAGTAACACTTAGTTATTGTACATTGAGATAATTTTTCTTGGACAAGGGATAAAACCAAGCATGGATTTATTTGTCATAATTTTGAAATTAATGTGAATAGTTAAAGCTCCATTGTTGGTTGTCATGTCAGACATATTTTGCAAGAATGGATGATAAATGTAGAGTGGGAGATTAGGAGAAGGGGGAGTGCAATTTGTAAAGGGTGGAAGAGAAAAAAGTGATTGGTTTTGACCACCAAGAAGGAGGATGAGACTGGACTATGGTAATGAATTCATCTAGATGAAATTTTCTAGTACCACTATGGGATAACAAATTCATCTTGCTAGAATTTGATAGTTCCATTGTGAGATAACAAGCTCATATTGCTAGTTTGGATAGCATCACTAGGGGATATCAAGCTCATCAATAGGTATTGATAGTGCTATTGAGGTAGGTACTTGACCTAAGGTTCTAGTTTGGAAGCTTGTAAAGATCTTTGTTATGAAAGACTTATTTTATTTTTGGAAAATAAATTAATCGAGGAAGTTGTGTTGAAAAATAGTCTTCCTTGTGAATAATGAAATGGATAGAATATAATTTCTTATGTCTCTTACATTTCAAAAGGTATCGATTATCTACATTGGATGGTGTATGCATATTACTTTTTGATATTAATACGGTAATGGTTGTAAGACTATAGTTGTATGTTTAGTGGTAATTGATATTTAGAAACTTGCAAGAAAAGAAGAGAAAAAAATGTTTAACATTGAGTTTAAAATATATAACTGTTGAGAGTGTTGATCACAATAATGGTGTGTAAGATTTTTACTAGATAGGAATGCCATATAACCATATTAAGTCTATCTATTTTGTATTTTTTTAAAGGGCATGGGATTTCATAATTATAATAATGACACTTTGTGCTCAAAATCCTATTACAAAATTAGGTAGACAACCTTACTTGAGTAGGGTGAGTGTGATGGAACTCATATTGGTAATCTAGGTAGTTGGTCACCTAATAGAATAGGCCATTAGTGAATAGATGATGTTTTTAATTAAACTATCATCTATACATGTTGATTTTATAAGAGATGTAATGTAATTTAGAAGGGAGTCTTAAGAACTATGTCTCTAGGAAAACTAATGGAAGACAATGTCACAAAAACTGTTGATATTTTCATTGAAAAATTTGGACCCGTTCACCATGAAAGGTTGGATTGTATAATATCTCTTATATTTTTGTATGTCTAAGAAAAACCGAGACATGTAAATAAATTACCAAGACCTTTGAATCAGATTGGTTTTAGAATGTTAGTGTTTGCTATATTTTTTTTTAGACATGGGTCCATATGCACCAAGGAAAGGTATGTTGATCTTGAATAGCTCATGGGTTGGTTGTCCCATGAGGAAATAATTACAATTTCACTTACAATTGAAGGATAAATTATGAACTATCTTTAGGATGTTGAGCGCATCAACCTGAGTTTTTAGATGAACTAAAATTCTATTCTATTTTATTTATAAAATGAGGTAAGACACTAAGTGAAGGAAGATCAACTTATTAATTGGTTCCTTGAGAGGGAAAGTTTTAATGAGATAATTAGTGAATAATCTCATGTATACAACAAAGGAAAGGAAGAGGTTATTATTATTTTTGTGGTTTTGAATTAGAAATAATGGTTGTTAGTTTGTAGGCATATAAGTTAGATACTCTTAGGTTGAAGTGCAACTCATGATAGAAAACATAAATATCAATAATGGATTTCTTTCTTCCTTTTTTTACTATGATGGAAACTAATAGAGGATAATGCAAGTTATCTTGTGCAAGTCACGAGTTCAATCCTATTGAGAATACTCAGAGAATACTCTGTTTAGATTCATATTGAGTTTGGTATTATATTTATGTGATAAAAATTCTTTGTATTATATTGTGAATAATGGAGTTATTCATATAACACCTTTGCATCTTGAATATATAACCAAATACTTCAGTTATTTGAAGGAACAAATAATGTTGTCAAACCAGGGATTATGGAAATTCCCTAGTGGATCTATAGGGATTATGGAATGCACTTAAAAATTATGTAAAGTATTGATCCTATTACAATAATAATAAAGCAAAGGGATTTTAATGCTAGGTTTTTCCCTTCGAGGTTTTTTCTTGGGGTAAAATAATCGTGTTGTGTGATGTTGTATGGGATCCTCTTTTAAATGGATGTATCTTTATTTAATGTTTAAGTTAGAGTAATTAAATGTTGTCTATTAAAGATGTAGTTTCTTTTTAATGGAAAGGTTTCTATATTTGAGAAATGATATAGAAGGGAAATTATACGAAGGATGTTATATATAGAATTTACATTAGAAGAATGTATTTTTTCTTAAATGGCCTTATTGATGAATGATTAAGTGATGAGTATATTCTTTAGAAATTAATAAGCTTATAATTCATGCGTATGGGTATGTACTATTAATAAGATAGATTTTTAAATAAAAAGAAAATGAAGTGATTTATTTTACTTTCTTGTTAAGTGGATACTCATTTTACATTTTGTCAAATTTTGGCTACAAAATAAGGGTGTTTATTCATTACTCATCAATGCAATAGAGAAGATATTTTTTGTCTAGCACTAATAGATGGAGCTAATTGTTGGACATTTTGATCTCATTTAGTTGTCATTGATGTCAAGGTGAAAATTCATCATTGATGCCAAAGTAAACATATGAAGAGGTTATTAATACCATGGAGCACACCATCAATAGCACCAGGAACAATGTGAAGAGTTGAAGAAAAAGTTGGCAAAATAATGTTTTATGAGGGTTTATGGTAAACTCATGGTGGAAGATTAAATTGTTTTATTAAAATCATTATGAGGATAAAAAAAGCCCCTCACATATTGAGATGGAGATTTTAAAAGACCCATGGTGATAGAATAATTTACAAATTAAAGGTTTAAGTTTAAACCCAAGGAAGGCTTTAATCTCCTTAAAGTTAAAGTTTATAAATATAATTTATAAAATTTAAATTACTTAGAATTTAAATAATTTATAAATTATAAAAGGTTTTGAAATGAGCCAACATCATCAAATAAAATGGAGCACCGATGTCTAAGGTATAAGGTAAAATTGTGTATAAATAATATGCCAAGAGGCATTCAAAATTATCCCTATTAGAATTAATTTTTATGCAACCAATCTAAAGGAATTCGTGTAAATCAAGAACGTTGAGGAATAAGACAAAGAGCTTATTTGTCTTATTAGCATAAAAAGAAGAAGAAAGGTGTAAACACATGGTGTGACCCACATTGGAAATTATGGTCCAATGGTATATCATTTTGGGTGAAATCATTGGAGTGGAAGGAGACCACGATCGATTCGCATGGATGATTTGCGTGTTCAACTTGAGCACCAAGGAAAAGTTTGTATTTCCATTCGATTTGAGTGCCAGGTGTAGTAGAAGGAGCACGATATTCTCGTGGAGTGTTAAGCGTGCACATAGCGCATGTGGTGGTAAGGTAAGAGGCTAGAGTGCTTGCATAGGCAGAAATTTTGGGTTCGAATCCCACTAGTGGCAAAGGTAATTTTTGATTAAATTTTATATTGCCTAAATTGTTTCTTAAGGGGTCATTTGGAGTTATAAGGGTTTGTGAAGAATTATTTTAAATTGATTTGTGTTATAAGGGATTGTGAAGAATTATTTTATTGGTAAATAATTTGTGCTATTTGGAGTTATAAGGGTTTGTGAAGAAAAAAATTAACTGGAAATTGGTTTGTGCTATTTGGAGTTAAAAGGGTTTTTGAAAAATTATTTTATTGAGAAGTGATTTATGTTATTGAGGTTTTTAAAAGAAAGAGGATTTGATTTATGCCAAAGTTTTTCTTGCCATTAAAATTTATTAAAGAGGTTTTGAGTTATTTTGGTGGATGTTGAATTTATTTTTAGTTGGGAGTTTATAAGGTGTTATTGGATAAATATTTTATGTATGTTGATGGTTGTTTTTGAAAGGTGGAGTGATAAGGTGTAATTGACTATTTATATTATATTAGGAGAAAGATTTATCTTCTAACCTCTTTTATCTTGGCATAGAAGTGTTTGTGGTTGTGAAAAATTTATGAGATCCCTTCATCTTCAATAAAAAGGTATGAGCACATTCTTCCATAATTGAGTTGATTGATTGGTTTTCTAGAAAATAAGTTTGGAGTGAAAAGGACTTGATTAATGTTTCCTATTGAGTGTGTTGAGTTAATTCTTCAACATTTTATGGAGTAAAGAGTTGTTGTTAAAACATTGTTTGATAAGCATTTTTGTTGAAGCCATTGGTTGTGTGAAGAAATTGAGTTAGGGATTTGAAAAGATCATGAGTATCATTGTTATGTGAAGATTTGTTTATAAGCATTTTTTTTGAAGTGAGTTGTTGTACAAAGAACTTGAACTAGGGTTTGAAAAGAACATGAGTATCATTGTTATGTGAAATTTGTTGTTAAGCATTATTGGAAGCATTTTGAGTTGGTGGTTATATGCTTGGACTAGGTTTTGTGAGAAAGGAGTGTTCCATTAAGTGATTGGTTGAGTAGAGTTGGTTGAGCCTAGTCAAGTGGATGTGTGAAGTGATTGTTCAAGTTCCATAAAATAAACTATTCTATATTTTGATTTGAATTAAGAGAGTGATTGAGCATTGAGTGTAGAACAAATTGAGTCTCTAACAATTCTCTTTATGTTTCTATGAGATTTGGACAAAATCTGAGTGATATTTTGGAGCAGAGTTGAGCAAGTTCTATGTGGACTTGTTGATAAGATTTGGACAAGTTCTAAGTGGACTTGTTAAGTAGATTTGGACAAGTTTTGTGTGGACTTATTGAGCAGATTTGAGCAAGTTCTGTGTGGAATTGTTGAGAAGATTTGGGAAAGTTCTGTGTGGACTTGTTGAGTAGATTTGAGCAAGTTCTATGTGGAATTTTTGAGCAGATTTGAGCAAGTTCTTTGTGGACTTGTTGAGCAGATTTGAGCAAGTTCTATGTGGACTTGTTGAGCATATTTGGATAAGTTTTGTGTGGAATTGATGAGTAGATTGGACAAGTTTTGTGTGGAATTTTTGAGAATATTGGACAAGTTATTTGTGGACATTTTGAGCAGAATGGACAAGTTATGAGTGGACTTTTTGAGCAGATTTAAGCAAGTTTTGAGTGGACTTATTTGAGAAAAATTTAGTGCATATTTTAGGACAGATTTGTACCATACCAAATATAGAGATCGAGGATAGATTTGTGCTAGACCGAAGGACTAATTTTAGTGCAAATTTGAGATAAATCTTTTGAGGTGATAGAGCAGAGAGGAAAACAGTCTCTAGTGGATATATATCCATCAGCTAGGGTAGTGAGGATAGTTATTTTGAGTGGGAATAAGAGTCTTCAATGGAGAGATATCCACAAGCTAGTGTAGTGGAGGTAATAGTCTTCTAGAGGATCACCAGCCAAAGTAGAGGAGAAGGAGTTCTATTGTGGATAGAGATCCACAAACTTGATTTAGGGTATCAACATCTCATTTTGATAGAGGTCCATAAACATTGTAGGGAAAGGATTCCCAAGATATTATTTGAGAAAAATTTATAAGAAATATTTTCTCCATGGAAATAGCCATCTTTGGGTGAACCACGTTAAATTGGTGTCTCTATTGTGCATGGTGATTTATAAATTTATTTTATTACTTATGTTGATATTGCTATCTATACATTGCATAATATTGATTTGGAAAGAAAAGGAAGAAGTTGTCTTATATTGTTCACCCCCGTCTCAGTATAATCTTGTGTTCTTCAATTGGTATCAGATCCGGTTCCTTCAGAAGAGTTTAAAAGCTTGAAGGAAAAGCTAACAAGAACATAATGGATCCTAAGGAGGTCTCCTCAAATAATTTAGCACTAGTATTTTATGGAAGTGACTATATATATTGGAGTATGATGATGACGATCTACCTAATGGTATTTGGAAATGAAGTTTGGGAAGCAGTAGAATTTGTATACGATCCCTTAGTCAATCCTCCTAAAGATAAGGAATGTAAGCTTCTAAAGAACTATAATTCAAAAAAAATGAATGCACTTGTGAGAGGTTTGCATAGAACAGATTCTATGAAAATTATGCATAGTAAAACTGTAAAAGAAATGTGGGATAAGTTGAAAAATATATATGAAGGAGATAAGAGTGTCAAGAAAGCAAAAATTTGAAATCTCAAAGGAAAATTTGAAACATTGAGAATGAACAATGAGGAAAATATGAGTGTTTATCTACTTTGAATTGATGAGGTTGTTAATGATATGCAATGAATTGGAATGAATATTGATGAATTTTATGTTTGTGATAAAGTATTAAGATCTCTTCCAAAAATATTTAGTGAACACGATTCTACTATAGAAGTGTCAATGGATGGTGATACTTTGAAAAGAGATAAGTTTATTGGTATGCTCACAATATTTGAGATAAGAATAAAAGATCCTATTCCTCAGAAGGAAGCAACATTCAAAGCAATAAGAAAGACAAAGGATAAGAAGTCAAAATCAAGCAATGAGACATCCAGTGATGAAGAAGATAACTATGGTAGAAGAGATAAGGACTATAGAAGATACAGAGATCTTAGATCTATTAAGTGTTTCAATTGTGGAAAGTATGGACATTTTGCAACAAATTATCAAGAACCCAAGAATAATAATGGTGAAGAAAAATAAGATCACAAAAATAGGGAATCAGAAAGATATAGGCACCAAAAGAAAAGCAAGGATGTACAAAGTAGACAAGGAAAGAAGTTATTTCAAAGAAAAAATAGAAGCTACTATGCGGATAATGGAAGTAAGCATTCAAGTTATAGTGATGCTAGTTTTTCATACAATGATAAAGATGAAGTACTGTTTATGATTGAAGAAAAATAACTAGTTAAGAAAAGGACTCCAATATTTCTCAAATATTTTATATGTGGTAACTTTGGACATCTTGAATATAGTTTTACAAGGGATGGTTATAGTTTCAGTGATGATGAATATGAAGATACACTTGAAGGACTAGATGAAAATATTCTAATGGCATTAGAAGATGAAAAATATGATCCCATAGAAGACAAGTCAAAATAAAATAAAGAAGCGGATAAAGGTAAACAAATAGAGGAATATTCAGAGAAGGATGGATATGATCTCAAGGGAGAACTTATCTATGCTCTTGAAAAAGTAAAGAAGGTAAGAAAGCAAAACTCTAAACTTGAGTTTTAGTTTCAAGAATGTGATAAAGAGAGGAGACTACTTATAGAGGATTTAGAAAAATCAAAGGCTAAGGCCTTGATCCCATACATTTGGAAGGTGACTTAATCCTGTTCAAAAGATACACCAAGTCAACATTGATCGGTTGACCAATCATCTAAGGAGGTTTTTGCACGTGAGACAGAAGGGAAATATTCTAATCATGCATCATGTCTCAAATAATATAAAGCAATAATTTTATTGACCGATTGGACGGTTGAATTTGTAAGGCTTTTAAACACATTATTTTTAGGATGCATTATTTTAGGATTAGTTTGTTAAGTAAACCTATGGATTATTATATTTATCCTTTTGTTGAAAAGTCATGCTTTCAATAGGAAAATAATACCTATGTATGAACCAACTCTAACAAATCATGCTACGTGATAAAAAATGGACCAATATGTTATTGTAATGAGATATGGCTGCATCTTATATAAATAATGTAGGCCATATGAATGAAATCAATGATAAAATACATAGAGAACTATTTTATTTCATTTTATGTATAATTTATTAAGAGTTGCAAATACTCTTATTCTCTTAAAGTAATCCTGATGTAATTAGCCGAGCAAACTATCTATGGGAGACCAGGCCCACTTCTTGCAGTAGTCCTCCTCTATTTTATTTATATCATTTATTTTTAGTAGATTAACTTTATTGTTTTATTTCCTGCTTTATTGTAATTCAATTGTGTGTTTTATTTTCCTGCACTTTTATTTCCAGCATTTTAGTTTATAATTTATTTTTCTTCACTTTATTTTATTTGGTTTGGTTGATATAAAAATGCACAAACATCCCCCACCAAACTAAATAGGTACATAAGGATTCATTCCCCACAATGCAGGAATATACTGTGCATGACACTCATAAGTTTATGAACTTATTGGATTGATAATTTATGGAATAGAAATGATTGTTTTCTGAACATAATTTTTGCTCACCACAAAGCATGTTGTTAGTGAAAACATTATATTTTGAGCAATGATAGAATCATACAGATTGATTATATACCCTTGCAATTCCTATAGATATAAAGTGAAGTCTAAATAAATATCATCAAAAGAGGTCAATATACCTACAATAGTTCCACCTAAGCATCAAATATAAAAAGGTAGCACAAATTTGGTTGTTGATGGCTTGAATTAAGATCTTGGAGCATTCATTATCATTTTTTACTCTTGTGTCCATTTGAGTTCCACTTTTTAGTTATTATACAAGAGCAACCTTGTCTTCACAAATGCATGCTAGACAGTACTCAATGACACAAACAATTAACTACCATCTACATGAAACTCGCATCTCAAGACCATTATACCAGTTCAGGGTATTCATGTGTCCATTTAGTTTCAATAGGAAGTTTGTAAGAGGCTTTGGATGGATTTCAGCCCCACTTATTGATCTTAAAAAATATCAAATTCCTTAGATAGAGGTAATGGATGTTACATTGAACTCATAAAAATTTTCCAACTCGTTTAACACTTGTGATTCTTTTTTGTCTCTTTGTGTCAATACAATCCTCAAGTAGGGAATTTATCACGTAAAATGGGAAAATTATTCCTTTTAGAAGTAGAAGTGGCAAGTAAACTTGGCTTGTTAATTTTTTGGTTTTTTTGAATTTTTAACTACCAAGGCTCCATGTTTGAAATTTGATCTGGTTGGTTTTTTTTGGAACTTTGGCTTGTTTGGGGTGCCCAAGGAGGTGTAATTGAAATTCTCCTTCGGTTAGAATATTTAAGTACTAGGGAAAAAAGAAAACAAGGAGCTCAAGAAGTAACTAATAGATAAAATAAAAAACCATTACAAATATAACCAAAGTGGGAAAACCCAAAATACATAATAAATAGGATATATTTTAGTGGGTAAATCATTGGAAGATAAAATGTAGCATAGATTTTAGAGTCCATAGTCAAAATACAACAAATAGAAGGCTACAACTACCAAGGCTGTCATCAAAATATTGACAAATTAGATCTTTAAGCTTAGCATTACACAATTTTTTTTAATAATATATGGAATACTTTCTCTTAGATTACTGGATGAAAACCAAGTTATTATTTATGAACAACAATGATCTGTTGCATCTCTTTCATGTATAAAAACAAGAAATAAAGAAATTAGATTATGTCCAATATTGAACAAAGGAGGTAAATGAAACTCAAATACCACATTTTGTTAGAATATTCAAGTACTATGGAAAAAATAACACAAGGATCTGAATAGGTAACTAAGATATAAAATAGTAAACCATTGTGGGCAAATCCAAAATACATAATAAATAGATAGATTTTAGTGGGTAAACCATTGGAATAGAAAATGTAGCATAGATTCCAGAGTCCATAGTCAAAATACAATAAATAGAAGGCTATAACTACCAAGGCTACCATCAAAATATTGAAAAATTGGATCTTGAAGCTTAGCATTATACGATTTTTTTTTAATAATTTGTGGAATATTTTTTTTTGATGAAAACCATGTTATCATTTACAAACAACAATGATCTATTGCACCTATTACATGTACAAAATCAATAAATAAGGAAATTATATTATGTACAAGAGTAACCAAAGGACGTAAATGAAATTCAAAGACCACATCCAATTAGAATTTTTAAGTACTAGGGAAAAAAGAACCCAAGGAGCTCAAGAAGTAACTAAGAGATAAAATAATAAACCATTGTAAATATAACCGCAGTGGGCAAATCCATAGCGAACAAACTATAATTTTGTAAATCAAGTATAAATACAAACAACCTTATTAGGGGGATCCCCTCAAGGTAAAGAAACAACATATGAAGGCCAACAATGGAGATTGAGGACATAAATAAGAATGTGTTTATGCCTAGAAAAGAAATAGAAAGCATGATTGTAAGAATACTAAATGAACGGAAAGTTCTTATTTAAAGTGCAAAATTAGTTATGATTATATATGTAAATGAAAAATTATTATTTCAAGTGTAATTCTTATTTACAAATATAGGTGAATGGACAACCTTATCCCTCCATATAATAGGCATATGTCTAAACATCCCTACCCACCCCAACCATCACATATGAGGCGAGAGGGTATCCTAAGACTTTCGTCGTCTATGCAAATCAAGTATTGCTACTAAGGACTAGGAATATGAGTCAAACATGAAAATCAATTTCATAAAACTCTCTCAACACAATAAACCTTTATTTCAATACATTATAACATGCATGTATGATTAGAATATTAATCCTATATCCTAGCAGTACTTGCATCCTCTCTCTCTATTTTCATTTTTTTACCAAATTACCTTCTTGTATCTGACTTTCCAACCTCATGCTTAGGATACCTACTCACCTCACTCCTAGAATAGCCACCCAATATTTGTAATTTTTTTTTTATTTAGGCTAAGCAATGAAGGAGTCCACAACATACTTCATTGTGGTCATCTCACCATTCCTTCTAAACAAGATTATTTTCTCTTTATGGCTGACATACACATTGAATTTCCAATAACTATCACCCAAATGTTGACCATGTGTAAAATATTTAGGGTTAGTACTGATCACCATGCCTTAGACCACTACATTATCATTATGAATCTAATTCAAGTAGCATTTCCTTCTCTCAGTTTGAGTGATCAATGTAATTTTTAGTCCCTACATGGAAAATAAATAGCCCAGATTAATTCACTCTATAGTGTACAATACAAACTAAGTCAATCATTTTATATTTGAAATAATAGTTGTACCATTGATGACTTTAGCCTAGAAGGTACTAAGCAACGACCTGTGCCTTGATCACCACCACCAATATTATGTCCAATTGTAGGGGTAGCATGTAGTGATGTTGCCTATGGAATTATATGGAAGGTATTCTTACAACTTTAGGGGTGCAACATGTAAATATTTCAAATATGATATCATGAAAAACTGACACACCTCTATTTGTCAAAGCCATGTCAAAATATCTTCAATTTTTTTCTCTTTCTCTGCAAGATTCTTTGCAATTTTTTTTCATTTTCTACAAGCTTATCTTTCCACTTTTTATTTTTTTCTATTGTATGCTCTTGCATCTGACATTTAAATTCTATATGTAACCCTTTATAGAAAATAGAGTAGTTGGTGATACTCCTTTGTCGATACCCCGAAACCAACCTAGTATTTTGGGTCCTAAAACCTTGGCGAGGGCATCATACTTAAAACATTGATTTAAAAATATCATAGATGATATTTCATCATTCAATTTTTTCTAGCAATATCACATGCATATTTAACTAGTAACATGTTAAAAAATAATTGATATAAGAATGGTTTGAAGTTCAATGTATTTCTATTTCCAAGGGATGCCACTTACGATTGTTTTTGCAACTTTTGGTTATACAAGAACCACATATTTCTTTGTATGAGTTTCCATACACACATTTACCCTTGGTAGTGGAGTTTTTGCATTAGGTTAGCTCTTATTCTACAATATATAGTTAGAGAGACATGGAGATAAGTCATATGATAAAATAATAGAGATCTATTTATCACATATAATGGATGAGTATGATAGACTACCATTTCATTATCTAGTTGACTGCAATTGTGCATGATGGAGTGGTGAGATCTATTTTGTTTGTTCCTTTGTCTCACCACCTACAAAACAATGAAGAAACCAATATATAAATTTAGTAGGGAGATCAAGGTTGATAAAATTCACATGAACATAACAATGATATGAACTACCATAGTAGATTGGCTGGTACTTGCCTTAAAGTTAGCGCTACTCCTTCCATTCTCAAAGGCTTCCCAATATTTTTGTGATACATGAGGTGGGGGATTAGCAATTCTATATTCATAATTATCTTACTTATCATAGTGGTTTCCAAAATACCTGTATAAAACAAAAAATCAAGATCTAAATTAGACTTATTTCTTCTATTTCCACTTGCAGAGAGCAAATATAAGGTGTAATGAGACCCAAAAAAACTCATTTGCATAACCTAAATATTTCTTAGTTTCCAAGAATCTAACAATCACCCAATATTTACATTTGAGATAGAAAAATAAGGACCAAAAGAAGGCTAATTCCATAAGGTCCACCTGATTAAAAAGGACCATAGACAAAATAAAATAACTATTAGTTAGCAGAGTACATGGATAAGGCCAAAGAAGATCAACAATGCAAGTTGAGACCAAAAGGGTAGATAAAATTCTAAGGAATCTAAACCAATCTTTTATGGAGTTCCATGAAAATATCTCCCACTCCATGCAAAGTGTAACATAATCAAGAGAAAAATTTCTTTGCACTTCCTTGTAGCACACATTATCTTGAACATTCATCTAACCACTTGGTCTAGGAATAAATAAATATTTTCAAAATACTAAATAAAAATAAACATTCACAATGTTTGAGGCAACTTAAAGGCATCAAGAATTAGACATGAAATATTATAATAGTACAATTTTTGACCCTCTCACAACCCCAATGAGATTTACAAGATTTACATAAAATAACAAGAGGACATTTGAAGAAGCACAAAATAGCAAGAGGCCATTTATTGAATCAGGTTGACTCAGTTAAATCATAAGAATAGAATGAGGAATTTGTTGAATTTAAGTTTCAAATGAGACAAGATTAATACACTCAACGACCAGATAAAACTAAAATAGAAATATACATAGAGGAGGTAAAATTAAAAAGGAGATAATTTGAGCAACACATTCTAAGACAAAAATAAGAAGTTGCTGCAAAACAAAAGGAAGAACCCTTAACTAAATAAAAACTAGAAGAGTGAGTTGAAAGAAAAAAATGATTTCATAACAAAATAAATAGCCATAATTAAATTTGTCTCCATTAGCATTAGTTTTTGTTACATCAAGATTTCAACTACAAAAATTTTAGAGCACCACAAATGAAAAATGTGATGTGGGAAACACTCTTAAAAGACAACACAAATTGGCACAAGTGAAAAATTCGTATTACATTAGTCAAAAACATATTTATAGGTATTTCTGCCTTTATAATCGATATTTAATACACACTATTCATGTGAGTATTAAATGCAATATAACATGATCCATGTGAGGAGGGGTAATATTATAGAATATAATATTAATCCTTTACAATTGATATTTAATACGCACGATCTGTGTGAGCATTAAATGCAATATAACATTATCCATGTGAGGAGGGGAAATATTATAGAATATAATATTAATCCCTATCATTCCTCCATAGCATAGAAGAATTGGACTCCAAAGCATTCCAAAGGGAAGAAAAGTTTTATTTTGATGTGCATTAAATGATAGTTATGGCGGTTATTGATAAAATTAAATTAAATTAAAAATTAATTTAATTTAATGAATACATTAATAAAAGCAGTTTAATGATGGAAAAATTAAATTAAATAAAAAATTTAATTTAATTTATGAAAATATGTCCAAAAGTATGTGCAACAACCACCAAGATCAAATGGTCATCACCATGGTTTCAAGGTGGAAGTTGGAAATAAATCTTCTTGTAGCTCATAGCCAGGAAATAAAGCAAAACCATTGGAAATGTGATCAGTTATACTAGATAGAAGGTTGCGACCAAGAGGAAAAAATATGCACAACAATGGAATGAATGCAACAGAGAACTGAGCAGTTACTTCAGACTAAAAAGAGATGTCATCGATAAAATATGGTAGATCAATACCAAAAAACAACGGATCAGGCTTGAATGAGCAAGAAAATGTTGAAAAGCCATAGAGACACTGTGGAGCCACACCCAAAAATAGGAGATCATCATTGTAAAATGGTGAATCATCGACATCATGGTTGTGTGGATATGGCATCAAAAAACTATCGTAAAAACTGGTTGTAAGTGGGTTGGTAGGTGGATCAAGTATAGAAAATGTGGAGGCAGTACCAAAAAGTGGTAGATCAGTGAATACCATGATCAAAAAATGTGGACAGCAATGAATTATGGAGATCTTGGATCTATAGCATCTTGATGGGCTACATTTGCATCAGGGGCTTAAAAAAAAATTGGATCTACATCAGGAGCAACTGAAGCCACATCATCTAATGGAAAGACACTATGAATCTCACCTAGAGACCCTAGTTCAAATCTAGGTGTGGCTATAAATTATTCAATTTTTGGATTAGGGGTAAAATCTTGATCTTCTTCAATGAGATCTTCGGTATGAATGAGATCATCAATAGTAGGTTCTTTGAAAATAGTAATAAGGATTTCAGCTGTAAACTACTGAACATTAGCAGCCATTGTTTCTTAGAATTGTTGAAGTGCAACTATTTTTGTATGAAGTCATTGAAATTTAATGGTGAAATCATCAAGCAAAATGGTCGACATTATGAATTATGGTCACAAATGGAGTTTGCATCAATAAATGACAAATCCAATATGAATGCTCAGATCAATAGCTGAGGTTCGGGAGTCAGAAGGACCCAATATGAGAGTTTTCAATATCATAAGTGCATGAAGGTGTCTACAGAAAAAGAAAGAATGTTCACCCAATGCCAAGATTTGTTGGTGGTTTTCTCATTCCTATTTTGAACTAGATTGGCCTAGAGGAAGAGGATACTCATCTATCCAATGCTTGGCTATGATACCAATGATGTGGGAAAAACTCATAAAATATGACATGCAATGGCACAAATGAGAACTTCAAATTGCATTAATCAAAAACATATTTATAGGTATGTCTGCATTTACAATCGACATTTAATATGCACTATTCGTTTGAGTATTAAATGCAATATAACACGATCCATGTGATAAGGTGTAATATTATAGAATATAATATTAATCCTTTACAATCAACATTTAATATGCATGATCCGTGTGAGTATTAAATGCAATATAACATGATCCATGTGAGGATATGTAATATTATTGAATATAATATTAATCCCTATTAGACTGCTTCTTCATAAAACATCACATACACAGTCTAATATGCACACATGGACATAGACATAGATGACATACCTTTAGGGTCATATGTGTCAATATTTGGAGAAACAACTGGTAGGCCTGAAGAGACCTATGATAACATTGTTGTGAAAAAGATGATTAAGAAAGAAAAATATAAATCTAAAAAATTGTTAGTTGCAATGCTATAAAATATTTATGTTCCAAAAATCAAATAGATATACAGTTAGGTCAAAAATAATCATAAAGCAATATGTTATAAAATTAAACATGCAATAATGAACCTAGGGATTATGATATATTCTTGATTAAATTCTATGTGAGAACAAATGACTAGGAGTGCAACTACTCATGTTTAAAAGATATGCAACTTGATAAAATGTATATAATAGAAAAAGACAAATTAAATTAACATAAGCCAATTATATCTAAAAGACCTATTTTTATGACAAATATTTAACTAAATTAAAATGTTATACTAATGTAATTATTGAATAGTGTCTATAGAAAATGATAAGGATGCATCGAGTTATGATGTCTTCTATTTAAGATATTAACTTTGAAGAAATTTTGATAAAAGTAATGAGGTCAACTGGTGCTAATAAATTTGAGGCCATGCTAATAGAATAACCCCTCATGGTTTGAACTATTTTATATTAAATGCAAATCCAAAGATTATGTATCCTTACCTAAGCATACAACTTGTATCTTATGCCTCAACCTCCAATATATAGGTGGTGTACATGTTACTCTGCTAATGCTAAATAGCAAATGTAGGAAAGGGTACCCCTGAGGGAAATATTGGTAAGAAAAATTTAGATGTTGTTGCTAATTCAAAAAAATAAAATAATCACTTTGCTAGAGAGATAACCAATTCAAAGACAATAAATACCAATTTGAGGCCATATTAATAGATTAACAACTCATGGTTGGCATTATTGTTTATTAAAGGTAAATCCAAATACTGTGGATCATTACCTAAGAATACCAATTGTATATTATGCCTCAACATCCAATCTATAAACTTATATCCAAACATCAAGAAATTTGATATACTAATGCATGTATTATAACTATTTATCTCAAAATAGATTGATTGCATTTGTATGGAAATAATGAGTTCATATTTGATTGTTTATAGTCTAGATAAAGTAACTGTTAGAAATTTAAAAACAAATTGCATGGGTTACCCAACCAATTAAGTATTGAAATAAACAAAACCAAAAATAAACATGCTCAAATATCAATATGTATGACATCCTTGTTTTGTCAAACAATGTAATAAAACAGTTGAATAACAAAAACAACAACAATATAAAAGAATTGAAAAATTATACCAATTATATTGATAATAGGAAAAGTACAAATAAAAAATATCCTATAGGCCTATAGAGTATTACATCATATAATAAAAAGGTTAGAAAATCCAACTAAGTGTCTATTATTTACAAGCTCAATATATAGGCTCTAAAGGCCCAAAATACATAACCAAACCCACCAAATCATGGATTTGATCCTAAAATCCTTAACCATAAGCTACAATAGTGCAAAGGAGAATGCATGTAACTTCTAAGCTAAGATAGAAGGAAAATATGCTAACTAGAATATCCTTTAGCTAACTTGAAGTTCACTCTTCCTACTTTGAGTTCACACTTCCTAACTAACACTCCAAAGTGACAACTAGTGCACACAAGTGTATGTGAGAAGGAGACTCACTTACAATATTAATTTGCAAGAAATAAACTATGCAAACCTAGCTAGGAACTAAATAGAGGGGTCAGATGAGAGATCTAACATCAATCCTCATCATACCTCCCCATAATAGAAGCATTGGCCTCCAATGCATTCAGAAGAGTAGGAAAGTCATGAGACATCTGATGAAAAGAAATACAATGAGCCTGATGCGGTAGCTGTACTCACCGAGCCACAAGATACGAGGTGGTAGACCCATAGTGATTCTATCAAGTATTTGTGTCATAGATCTGATTGGAATCCAATGGTAACTGAGAATTAGGAACCACGTCCACAAGATGACTGATAGCTGGTGTGGTCTCCAATGTAGAGTCAAAGTACAACTTCAAAAGATCTACATTGATTACGTTATGAATCCCCAAGTGTGTGGGAAGATCAAGGTAGAAAGCATTCTCGGACACCAGTTGAAGGATAGTATAAGGCCCATAGTGAATCGGTTTGATTTTACTATGAGTCTTATCAGTAAAACACTGCTTGTCAAGATGCAACCATACTTTGTCACCAACCTAAAATGGATGAGGAATTCGATGTCGATCCATGTCATTTTTCTACTACTGCTATGTCTTTTGAAAAATCTCAATCACCTTTGATTGAAGATTGTGCAATTTTTTGAATAAATGAGTGTGCCTTGTCTTGCTCATTTTGAATATGTGAAGTGATAGGAGAAGGCAAAGACAAAGGTAACTCATAAGGTGCCAAGGGCTAAAATCCCAAACAAACCTCAAAAGGTGAGTGACCTATAGAAGAATGTAGTGCCCTATTGTAGGCATGCTCAATATGAGTGAGACTCAAGTCCCACTTTGCTAGTGAAGTGTGATGATAGATTCATAAACTTTGCACAAGTGTATGGTTTACCACTTCAGTCTGCCCATCGGATTGTGGATGATAGGCGATGGAAAAGTTAAGGGAAACTCCCAAAATTTTCCACAAAGAATGTCAAAAGTGACCCACAAAGCGTGAATCATGATCTGATATAATGCTGGTAGGTAGACCAAAGGATCACCAAATGCTATCAAAGAACAATTGGGCTAAGTCTGTTGTAGAACTAGTCTTGCGGCATGGAATAAACTTAGCCATTTTATTGAATCTATCAACCACCACGAACACACAATCATGTTGTCACACTATCATGGGAAAAACACTAACCTAATCCATGGAAATGCTTTCCCAAGGATGTGAAGGAATGGGTAAAGAAATTCCTAAGCCAAACTTCCTATTAGCTGGTTTTGAGCGACAACTGCACACTGTTTGAGAAGTCTTAACACATCCCTCTGCATTTTAGGCCAGTAGAAAAATATTTGCAAGTGATTAAGTGTTTTATGCTTCCCAAAGTGACCACCATAAAGTGTTGAATGAGATTCCTTAAGAAGTGACACTCTTGGCTCACAAGGAACACAAACCTTGTCCAATTTGTAAAGAAGTCCTTCCTTGATGTAGAAATCTTGGAAAGGACGCAAATTGGAAGAAGAAGGCTTACTTACTTGCTCAAATATTTTTCCAAAATAAAGATCTTGTTGATTATGCCAAGTATGAAATCCCAAATGTGAAGTAGACATTACTATTAAAGCAAGAGCGGTAGGAGGCCTACTCAAACAATCAACAACTGTATTACTCTTCCCCTTTTTGTACTTGATCACCAAGTGAAATTGTTGGAGGTAAGAGGCCCACTTCATATGTCTTGATTCTTCAATTTTACTTTGATATTGTAGGAACTTGAGAAACATATGACTAGTGTGTACTACTGTATCTTTTCCCAAAATATAATGTCTCCAGTACTTGATATCTTGAGCTAACGCATACAACTCCTTGTCATATGTAGAATAGTTCAATTTAGCAGTAGAAAATTTTTCTAAATGATAAGCAATTGGATGACCATTCTGTTTGAGCACAGTAGCTGAAAAAAATTTAGAGGTATCCATTTCAATATCAAAATGTTGAGAGAGGACAAGTAAAGTTAACACAGGTGTTGTACAATGTTTCTTTTTTAGTTTATCAAAGGCAACCTCTTGGCTTTTCTCCTAATGAAATGGAACTTTAGACTTAGTGAGATAATGCAATGGAGCTGCAAGGGTGGAATATTGAGGAAAGAACTTGCGATAAAAATTCACAAGCCCTAGGAAACTCCTTAACTCGGTGAGAGTATGACGGGGACCGGGAAAACACACGCATTTTCAAACCCCACTTTTCTTTAATAAACCTAAAAAAAAATACATGCTTACAGCCCGCAGGCTTACAATCATCGGCCCTCGGCTCGGTTTTCTCCACTGCACTCTTCTACGTATTAAATCTAAAAATCATACACCAAACAGCCCGTAGGCTTTACAAAAGCTAGCTCCCGGCTTAGCTTTCTGCTTCTACACTTCTATGCTCCAAGTGCATTTCTCGATCCACCGTCCCAACTAAAACAACAAACTAGGTTTTTATAGAGGCCCCGACCCTCTCACGCATCAAATCCTACCTAAAAGGATTCACCAACCCCAATAATTACAAAACATGAAAATCGGGACACCAACCCGATTTAATTACCCCACTCCGCACGGTCTCTGTCACTGAAGATTTCGTTAGAAAAACCCTGCGTGCCCATCCTTCTTGTCTCCCGCACTCATGGAATTCCCCGCTTTACCTTCAGCTTATGCCACGTGTCATCCATATCCACTTTTGAAAATTCTGCCTTCGTGGTTTCCCGCCACCTCTTTCTCTTTCTCCCGCACCTTCTTCTCTCTTCGTCACGATATCGCGAAATGTCACGATATCGTGACATTTCTGCCACCCGAAACTTCTTTCCCATTTTGGTCACGATATCATGACATGTCATGATATCGTGACATCGCAATATCACGACCGTTCTGTCACCTCGCCTCATCCTTCTGAAGATGTCATGATTTCGCGACAACACAAAATCACGACGTCACGAAATCGCGACGTCGTGATTTCACTATTACTTTCTGCTATCTTCTCTGCTTCTGCCTTTACGTCACGATTTCACGATCGATCGGATTCTCTACCTCTTCCTTCGCTTTGACATCATGATTTCACGATGTCACGAAATCACGACGTCGCAATTTCGTGACATCGTAAAATTGCGACGTCGCGATTTCACTACTCTTTCTCGCCTTCACCTCTGCTTTCGCCTTTTCGTCACCATTTCGTGACGATCGCAATTTCATGACATGTCATGAAATTGCGGCCCCTTCTGCACCTTTTTCTCTCCTAAAAACTGTCACGATTTCATGACATGTCGCGAAATCGCGGCCCCTTCTGCTGGACTTTCTCCTTGCCAATTTTTGTCATGATTTCACATGTCACAAAATCGCGATGATTTTATTCCTTAGCTGCTCCTTCAGTGCTGGATTTCCCGCAACTTGATGCTTCTGCTGGAGGTGTTGCCGGATGCTCCTGCATCAGACACCCGGGGTAAGTGGAGAAGTGATCTTCACTTCCGCTTGGTCTGGTTGCTGCCTCCTGCAACACTTCCAAACCCTTCTCTGCCTCAGTAGTCTGCTTTAACCCCGGCTCCCGGTCCATACTTTCGTCTTCTTCCAGACAGATTTCTCCACTGCTGCAAACTTTTTCTGCAGCCTGCTTCAACTCCCCCTCTTGCACAGAAAAATTTGTGCCTTCTTCCGGGTAGGTCCCGGTACTGCTGTACTCTTCCTCACATGCAGTCTTCTTCAACTTTTCCTCTTTCTTCCATTTTCTTTCTTTCCACCTTCTTTGCTGCTCCTCTTGCTCCCGTAATTTTATTTCGAGCCATTCCTTTTGCAGGGCCTTCAACTATTTTTGCAAGGCTATGTATTCTTCTTCCATCACCATATCTTCTTTGCTGTCCCGTCTTCTTCGAGAATGCATTTTTCTTTCTTTGCTTTTCTCACAAGCTTTAACGATCCGGTGTAGCTGCCTCACGTCCGACGATCTGCTAACATGCCCGGGATCTTAACTCACTCTCTCTCAGAACCCTCCACAGATCCTGGCATAACTGCCTCACGTTCGGTGATCTGTTACGCACTCAGAATCACTTGCTCTAATACCACTGACGAGGACCGAGAAAACACACGCTTTTTCAAACCCCACTTTTCTTTAATAAACCTAAAAAAAAATACATGCATACAGCCCGCAGGCTTACAATCATCGGCCCTCGGCTTGGTTTTCTCCACTGCACTCTTCTACGTATTAAATCTAAAAATCATACATCAAACAGCCCGCAGGCTTTACAAAAGCTAGCTCCCGGCTTAGCTTTCTGCTTCTACACTTCTACGCTCCAAGTGCATTTCCCGATCCACCGTCCCGACTAAAACAACAAACTAGGTTTTTATAGAGGCCCCGACCCTCTCACGCATCAAATCCCGCCTAAAAGGATTCACCAACCCCAATAATTACAAAACATGAAAATCGAGACACCAACCCGATTTAATTACCCCACTCTGCACGGTCTCTGTCACTACAGATTCCGTCAAAAAAACCCTGCGTGCCCATCCTTCTCATCTCCCGCGCTCCTGGAATCCCTCGCTTTACCTTTAGCTTATGCCACGTGTCGTTCGTATCCACTTTTGAAAATTTTGCCTCTGTGGTTTCCTGCCACCTCTTTCTCTTTCTCCCGCGCCTTCTTCTCTCTCCGTCGTGATATCACGACATGTCACGATATCGCGACATTTTTGCCACCCGACGCTTCTTTCCCATTTTGGTCACGATATCATGACATGTCATGATATCACGACCATTCTATCGCCTCGCCTCATCCTTCTAAAGACGTCGCGATTTCACGACATCGCGATTTTGCTACCACTTTATGCTTTCTTCCCTGCTTCCACCTTTACATCATGATTTCACGATCGGTCCGCTTCTCTGCCTCTTCCTCCACTTTGACGTTGTGATTTTGTGACGTCACAAAATTGCGATGTCATGATTTCGCTACTCTTTCCTACCTTCACCTCTGCTTTCGCCTTTTCATCATGATTTCGTGACGGTCACGATTTCGTGACATGTCACAAAATCGCGGCCCCTTCTGCACCTTTTTCTCTCTCCTGCAAACTGTCGCGATTTCGTGACATGTCACGAAATCGCGGCCCCTTCTGCTGGACTTTCTCCTTGCCAATTTTTGTCATGATTTCATGACATGTCACGAAATCACGATGATTTTCTTCCTTAGCCGCTCCTTCAGTGCTGGCTTTCCCGCAACTCGATGCTTCTGTTGGAGGTGCTGCTGGATGCTCCTGCATCAGATTCCCCACGCTCTTGCGTGCCCATCCTTCTCATCTCCCGTGCTCCTGGAATTCCCCACTTTACCTTTAGCTTATGCCATGTGTCGTCCGTATCCACTTTTAAAAATTTTGCCTTTGTGGTTTCCTGCCACCTCTTTCTCTTTCTCCCACGCCTTCTTCTCTCTCCATCGCAATATCGTGACATGTCACGATATCGTGATGTTTCTGCCACCCGATGCTTCTTTCCCATTTTGGTCGTGATATCGTGACATGTCGCGATATCGCGATCGTTCTATCGCCTCGCCTCATCCTTCTAAAGACGTCGCTATTTCACAATGTCGCGAAATCGCGACGTCACAACGTCGCGAAATTGCGACGTCATGATTTTGCTACCACTTTCTACTTTCTTCTCTACTTTCGCATTTACGTCGTGATTTCGTGATCGGTCCGCTTCTCTGCCTCTTCCTCCGCTTTGACGTCGTGATTTTGTGACGTCACGAAATCGCGACGTCGTGATTTCGCTACTCTTTCCTGCCTTCACCTCTACTTTCACCTTTTTGTCACGATTTCACGACGATCGCAATTTCATGACATGTCATGAAATCGCGGGTCAAACTGTCATGATTTTGCATTTTCTCTCTCCTACAAACTGTCATGATTTCACGACATGTCACGAAATCGCGGGTCACGATTTCGTGATATGTCGCATAATCGTAGCCCCTTCTGCTGGACTTTCTCCTTGCCAATTTTTGTCATGATTTTGTGACATGTCACGAAATCATGATGGTTTTCTTCCTTAGCCGCTCCTTCAGTGCTGGCTTTCCCGCAACTCGATGCTTCTGTTGGAGGTGCTGCCGGATGCTCCTGCATCAGACACCCGGGGTAAGTGGAGAAGTGATCTTCACTTCCGCTTGGTCTGGTTACTGCCTCCTGCAACACTTCCAAACCCTTCTCTGCCTCAGCAGTCTGCTTTAACCCCGACTCCCGGTCCATACTTCCGTCTTCTTCCAGAAAGATTTCTCCACTGCTACAAACTTTTTCTGTAGCCTGCTTCAACTCACCCTCTTGCACAAAAAAATTTGTGCCTTCTTCTGGGTAGGTCCCGGTACTGATGTACTCTTCCTCACATGCAGTCTTCTTCAACTTTTCCTCTTTCTTCCTTTTTCTTTCTTCTCGCCTTCTTTGCCGCTCCTCTTGCTCCCGTAATTTTATCTCGAGCCATTCCTTTTGCAGGGCCTTCAACTATTTTTTGCAAGGCCATGTATTCTTCTCCCGTCACCATATCTTCTTTGTTGTCCCGTCTTCTTCGAAAATGCATTTTTCTTTCTTTGCTTTTCTCATAAGCTTTAATGATCCGGTGTAGCTGCCTCACATCCAACGATCTGCTAACATGCCTAGGATCTTAACTCACTCTCTCTCAGAACCCTCCATAGATCCTGGCATAACTGCCTCACGTCCGGCGATCTGTTACACACTCAGAATCACTTTCTCTGATACCACTGACGGGGACCGAAAGATCAACACTTTCACAAATTCAAATTTCTCATTAAAATCTGCTGAAAATATTTACATGCATCTAAATAAAACAGCCCGCAGGCTTTACAATGGCCAGAGCTTGTCTGGTATGCAGCACACTCCCCCTTCTTCCAGTCCACCATCCCCCTGCACTATTACAAAATTTCTCATTTTTAACGAGGTCCCGGTCCTCTAGGCAATTAATGCCCCCGCCTAACAAAAATTCAAATTTGATTTTCCCCCTCCGCTGAGATTTCAAATTTTTGCCATAAATGGGCAACTGCCCGATCCACCATGACGCTAGCATTGATGGCCTCCCTGCACCGACCGCTTCGTTCTGACTGTCCTCTGCACTGTTGTCTCCTCCATTAAGCCATCACCTATAATGGCTGTGTTGCCAGAAGTAATAAAAAAAAAGAATGCGTGGTCGACACCTCCCTTATCAACCTACGTGATCCCCATATTTGTTTTCTTACACGTAGCCGACCGCGTGTAAATCTGGCCATGCCTTCTCCTTGTCGCAATATATTTGATACACGTGCCCTTCACATCTGTTATGACACACGTGGCTGTCCACGTGTCAAATTCGGTCTTGCCCGGCCGTCCGCTTAACAATTTTGCACTGTCTTCTTATTGGCCGCGATATCGCGACCAAACTGGCGCCTTGTCTTCATCCGCCAAAGTCGTAGCGAAATCGCTACCAAAATGTCCCTCCGAACCTTTGCTGCTAAAACGTCATGATATCGCGACGTCACGATATCACGATGTAAACTCCCTTCCGTACCAAAGTCGCCTTCGGGGTCACGATTTCATGACCCCCCCCCTCAGCCTTCTCTTGCCAAAACTTTCCTTGCTTTATTTGCTCTCTGCCTTGCCTTAGTGACTCTGCCACATGGCAGCTTCTCACTGGTCGTGATATCGCGACCGATTGTGATATCGTGACCTGTCACGATATCACGACAGGATCCCCCCCAATGCCTTACTCTAAAAAACTATCGTGATATCGTGACGTCGTGATATCACGATGCAACTTTCCCTTGTCAATATTGCAGCTTTTGAGGTCGCAAAATCATGACATGTTGCGAAATCGCGACATGTTGCGATTTCGCGACCCCCTTCCTCCATGCCTTGCAAACACTTCCCCCTTGGGAAAAATTGAAGAAAAGTACTTAGAAAATTTAGAAAAATTTTGGAGATGCAAGATTGTTCTACTGTCGTCGGATGCTCCTGCATCAGAGTAGAAGGAGGGCACCACTTAAGTAAAACATCAACTTTAGTGGGATCTACCTGAATTCCACTTTCACTAATCACATAACCAAGGTAAGAAATGGAAGTATTTCCAAAGGAACACTTGGAAGAATTGGCATATAATTGATTCTTTGCAAGAATATCAAGTGTATGATGGATATGCCCAAGGTGTTCCTCCCAAGTTTTTGAGAATATCAATATCTCGTCAAGATATATTATTACAAATTTATCAAGTACATCACAAAATACATCATTCATCAATCTCATGAAGGTTTTAGGAGCATTTGTAAGACCGAAAGGCATGACCAACCATTCAAAGAGGCCCATCTTCATCTTAAAAGTTGTCTTCCATGTATCCTCAGCTTAGATACGCACTTGATGATATCCACTTTTGAGATCTATTTTTGAAAAGAACTTAGCTCCTTGGAGCTGATCTAATAAATCATCAATGCGTGGTAGTGGATATCTATTCTTTACAAAAATTCTATTCAAAGCACAAAAATCAATGCACAATATCCAAGTGCCATATTTTTTAAGAACCAACAAAATAGGTGATGCACAAGCAGAAGTAATTTCCTTAATGAAACCCTTAGACAACAAATATTCTATTTGCCTTTTAATTTCTTCATTTTGCAAAATAGATTGTCTATACATGGGTGCATTAGGTAGTGAAGAACCAGGAATGATTTCAATGCTGTGATTAATTGTGCGAATTGGAGGAAGATACTTTGGCTCCTGAAATATGTGTGAGTAATTTTGCAATATTTTATCCATTGAAGAATGTTGCTTTGTAATGGATGTTGATGTAGGAGTGTGTTGGGAGCGAATGAAAATTAGAGCAACCTCACAACCTTTTTAAATTGCCTTTTGTGTTTGCTTGGAATTTAGAATGATGTTAGGAGTGTTGGTGCTTTTTATGAGAAATACCTTACCATATTTTTTAAATGTGTAGGTTCTTTTGAAAGCATCATAAACAAATCTCCTATCATACTAAAAAAAATTTCCACGCAAAATCCCACAACAATCCCGAGGTGTCACATCACAAGTGACTTGATCTATGAACTGTGGGCCAAGTACAAATTTTAATGTGCAAGTGTGAGTTATTTCTGAGCCCCTTCCACTATCCTTCCAACTCAAAGAATAATGTTGAGGATGAGGCTCCATAGGTAACTTCAAATGCTCGACAATGGACCTCGCGATTAGATTGTTCTTCTATTAATTGTGCGAATTTATCTATGTAAATTATTTAAGATATAATACCATCCTTGACCACATGTTAGATTGCACTCTCAAGACCCCCTAATAATTTGAATTGAGGGGAAAATAGGAGAAGACATTAGTTAAAAAAAGTATTTTTCTCTATATTAGTTGAACCCCCTAATCATTTGGAAATATGTTAAGATATATCTACAAAGGAGTATCCTATGTACCGTAATCATCAACACCAATATTAGATACTCTTGCACATATCCAAATAACACATCTACTATGAATCTATATGAGTAAGATAATCCAAGTGTAATATCTCCAAAAGGTTGATTTATCCTTTAGTATTCAAATAAGATAAGAATTAGATGTATAACTTTCCTTGTTATAACATACATCACCTTGTTTATAAATATTAACTTACCCTTAGACCACATGTTATCCACAACCAAGTCTTTGTATAAACATATTTATGAGAAGACACATCACAAATTTATAGGAGCATTTGCACAAAAAAAAAGTAATCATAAAGGGTCAGAGCTTCATGCATAAGTTGAGTTAATAACAAAAATAAAAAGGAAGGATTGACTAGAATATATTGTAAATCCCTCTTCTATATACCTCTAAAAGAATCAATAATTATTGTAAATGTCACATGTCCAACTATATATTCCATAAATATAGACCAAATATTCTAATTGCATAACATATTGTAATTTACCCCTTTGAATGGAGAAAATCGGTCATGAAAGCAATGACACAATACATTGTCCCTCTATTTCTAGTATACATTTAAAAAAAAAATTCCAATGCAAATAACTCACCAAACTATATGATTCAAAAAATTGGATAAAATGATCACACATGCAGAGGTTATGACCTCTAGAAGTTTTCCCTCCAAATTTTCTCTAGCATGATGTTTTTGAGAGACATTGAAGTCTTAGCATTTCTTAAGAATTTTTTGTAAGAAATAAATTTCTTCTTTTACTCACATAGAGGGGTAAAATTCCCCTATGTTATTCCCATATATCTTGATAATGAGTGTCACTATTTAAATCCAAAGGTGTGCCTTATCCATGGAGAAGGACATCATTATCCATAATAATTAAGAGCTCCTACCAATTAAATTATATATAGTGTATAATAATTAAACTAAGAAAAATGATGTTGGAACAAATAATCCAATTTTAGGATTATATTGTAAATTCACCTAAGTATAAAGGTGAATAATAAAATTAGGCATCTAGGCTTAAAATATAAATTAAATAGATAAATATTTAATTTATATTTAATATACCTAGGTTAGACTAATATATATTAAGGTATATAAATTAAATAAATATATGAATAAAATAAATATATACATATTTATTTTATTCTAGTCAACTCAAGGTCAAAAGTGACATGGCATGAGACTTGAATGTGGTGGCATGTGTTGGGAACATAATGGCATGTGGTATAGAGTGGTGGCATATGGTATAAGTGTGATGGCACACAGAAAGGTTTGGATGAGGACATGTGGTGGTATAGAAGTGGAGTTTCGTGAGACACTTGTCATATACACTCCATGTTGTGGAGCTTTTCCTCCACAACTCTACAATTATTTTCCAATCGGAGGATAGCCCAAATTATATATTTGGGCTAACTCCTTGCTTTTACTATTGTTGGAGATTGTTGGAAGTTGTTGGAGATTGTTGAAAATAGTTGGATACTATTTGCATTGTTGGAAAAGGTTACTCAAGTTTCTTGATCAACTATGAGAAAAGGGCTTGTATACTTTTGTTGAGAAGAATACAAAGAGGAGGTACTTTTGGCCATAGTTTTTTCCTTTAGTGAGATTTAGCTAAATTGTTGTGTTATGGTTTGATAATATTGATATTATTTTTAAAATATTTTAAGTTTATTTATTTTACATTTTTGTTATTTATGCTTGTAAAGTATATTTTTATTATATAATTAGTCTTTTTAATAAGTTTAACTTTTAACCGCTACACTTGAGGTTTTATTTTTCTTCCTCCTCCCTCATTTGGTATCAAGGTTTGATTTCTAAAGCTTGGGATTAATTTATAAGGCTATTTGTAGATTTATGTATTTTTTTCTATGTACAAATTGCACGGATTATTTTTTATTATTAAAATTAAAAAAAAATGAAATTTTCTCATAATTTAATGAAACTTAGTTCGTTTTAATTCCTAGAATTTAGGATAAATTCCTAAGGTTATTTGCAGGTTTTTATGTGTATAATTGTACATTATTATTATTATTTTATTTTTATTATTTATTTATTTATATATTTATTTTTGAATTTACATGGTGGAATCGGCTGCCACGAATCCAGACAGGCTATACAACTTTTATGGCCTCCATAATATTCTATGCTATCTAATCTAGAAGCTTCCACATAGTTCTTCGCGTAGTATGCCCCTATAACCAACATGTAACAATTTATTAAACCTTTTATGCTACTGAAAGCACCAGGGAATGGACAAGTGTTCAATCCGATGATGCCCGATATTTGAACCTTGGACCTCCATCCCCCTTCGAGGTTTGGTCGAACCAATAGGTCTATACATTAGGCCTTATTATTATTATTATTATTTGGTAATATTAAGAGAAAAATAATTTTTTGAAAGGCCTCCCACAACCTTATACAACTGCTCCAAGGAGGAGCACAATGCACAACTTAACAAGGAGGATTTTGAAAGGAATCCCACAACCTTGGAAAACAACACTATGGAGCACAATACATAAACAATAAATAACAGCTCCATATGGAGAACAACCAACTACCGCCAAACATAAATGGAAAAATTTTACATACAAGACGACAAGCATAAACCTCCACCAACTCTAACCCAAGTTAAGACAACATAAAAATACGCCACCACAAGATGAAATGAACGGAAAAAAGAAACCGTCCTCTAAAGGAAACAAAAAACACATGACAAAATCATGAATGGACAAAAGAAACCATCCTCCGAAGGAAACAAAAAACACATGACAAAAGCGGTATGAAATTAAAATTTGAAATTTGAAACTAGTCTTGTACAACACTAGAAACCGTCATCCTCCGGAGAAAACCACCAATATAAGGATCCCATACAACTCCAGAGAGAGACTCACCAAAAAACACTCACCCCAACTGAAGCAAACCTACTGGTAGAGGAATAGGATTGAGAAACCTGCAAAGCCAAATAGACCACCACAGGAAGAAAACCCTATAGATGGAGTTTGCCAGAGAGACACCGTCCCTCGCACCACCTTGATAGACACCAATAGTTCACAATAGAACATGCAAGAGTAGAAAAAATGCAAAGGAAACATGTGAACTCCAATGCAGTAGTGACCAATGAAACCAAAAAATATCATCATAAAAAATGAAGTCGAATCCCACAACGAAGAAGAAAGAACCCCAAAAATGGGGACCCCTATAGGAAAAGAAACATCTCTGCACAACAAAAACCAATAAAAGATTTGGAATGAGCCAAAATACTGCCAAAACAACCAAACCCTCAAACATGAAGGTAAAAATAGTTGTCGGTGAAAATGAAGGAAATAAAACTAGGAGCCACTAGGGACCTAGAGGACAAAAAATAGGGTAAAATAATAACCTACCCCTGCTACGAGAACACCTAGTCTAGATGGGGAACCATGAGGGCAATACTTCCACAAAATCTAGGTAAAATAACTCTGCAGCCAGAACCACCAACCAACCACTCGAGCATCAGAACCCTTACTTGGTACCAACCAAGGAAAATAGCCAAAATCTACTACAACAACAATACCCCACATTCACCCTAGCAGGTTTTGTTCGGCCTTTGGTTTGATCCCCTTCCAAGACAGGAAGATCAAGAACCAAATAGGGGACCACCAACCAAAACCAACTACACAGCAACAAGAGCCCCAAATCACCCCCATAGGTTGGGTTGACAAGTAGCTCTTTCCACTTGGTGGACATCAGGGAGCCAAATGTTCAATGTTTTACCGCACCAACAAGAGATTCAAAGAGAACTGGTAAGGTCCCCGACCAGTAAAAGACACTACCAACCACCACCAAAGCTAATAAGATTGACCATGAAAGATATCCAGATGAAATACCAGGAAGTATAGGGGCCTCTCGCTTAGATGAAGAATCACGAAGGAGGAGGAGCAAGAGGTCCAATCCCCCCTAACATAAGAATAAAATTGAGTAAAATTAAAACAACATGATTTGTCCCTTATTATTATTATTATTATTATTATTATAAATAAATTCTCAAAATTTGCTAAAACTTAATTAGTTGGAATAGGCTTGATTTATACATCTTCTCTCTATAAAGGCACAAATTCAAATTTTTATGTTTTAGGGGTCAAAATTGCCAAAAAAATGTTGGCAGCCTGAATTTATTTTTGATAATTTTTTTATTTTTTTGGTAAGTAGATTAATTTATATACAAAACGAGTTTTTTAAGAGGATCCCAAAACCTTATAACAAGATATGTTGTAGCCTTTACCATTAGAGAGAGCCCTTTGGGCTAATACATTAGGTACCATATGAAGATTTCCCAAAAAAAAAAAAAAAACACAGTGATGCCCATGAGGGCTACATCAACCCCTCCCAACGAAGGTCAAAAAATAGCTGAAAAACCATAAAAAACACATAACCATCCATTATATAGATCGCTTCCACTAGACGACAAAAAGGAAACCATCCTAGGAAACTTCCTTACATGTCCGGATCCTCCTGATCCTCCTGGGTCTCATGCCCCTTGAAGCACTTGAGGATCCTCACAATTGCATTTGTAGAGGAGAGGATGTTGGTCATCATTTCTAACATAAACTGGGGAGACAACCCCTCGACTTCACTCTCAGTTTTAGAGTTGATTTACTGTGGTGAGGTCCCTTTCTCCTTCTTCACCTTCTTAAGATACAAATATGATCGAGATGGGTTAGGGCATCTGTCTGCCCTCTCTTTGCTGGCTTGCTACGGGAAACTCTTTGGAGGGATGCAAGATTGGCCATCTCAGGGGGGATATTATAGATAGGTCTATAATTCCCATCCTCTTGGACAAAAATAGGACTACCCGAGGCTTGGATAGCAATAGGAAGGACCGCCTGTGGTGGAGGATGATTCACAACGACATGGCAGAATAAGGCACTCATTAACCCCTGGTGGATGGGAGGGTAAAACAATATCTTACTATTTTTGATAGTGAGGCCAAGGGAGTAGATAAGATATTTAGGAATATAGACCTTCTTGGCATCCCTTAGGTGGTTTACAAAACTGATGTGGAAACTATGGAGAGTCTTTTCGGGATCAACACAAGTAACATATTGAAGGATGGGGATGATGATAAGATTCCAAGGTTCAAGGGGGCCGGGCGGAGGGCTGACATATCCCACCCATCCTTTGTCAAGGAATTGCTCCAATTCCTCTTCCCAATTGTGGTGATCACACTGAATGTTATGACCTACCACTGACAACCCAGTTATCTCACTCATAAGCTCAATGCAAATTTTAAAATTTAGCCCCCTCACCACAACCTCACCCTAATTCCAAGAGTTCACAAAGGCATGGGTGACATCGTCTTCAGGTCCTTGGAATTTTTGGAGGAAAGGGATCATACCCTTGGCCTTCATAAACATCATGGCTTCGACACACAGGGAAAGTTCAACTGGCTTGACATAAGGAGAAGCCATGGATTCAGGACAAAATCACATGCCAAGAGGGAAGCCAAATGAATTTGCACCATAGTCCAGGGGATACCTTACACCAAAAGACAAGGCTCACCCAAAAACCACTATATTAAATAGATTTTCATTAGATATGAGCCTCGTATGCATGCAGAGAGATCCATCATTACCAAAGATAGCGTTAGATCTAGGATGGTGGCAAAGATTGATGCTGAGGTAGAAACACAACCTTTGAAGGTGCCATGTGTTGCCAAAGGTAGTGGCACCTTTGGTAGTTATGTCTAGAGAGGTGGACCGGAGTGTTCTCTCGATGTGCCCAAAAAGAGGGCCAATGATGATCTTTGCTTGGGCATACCGAGCCTCAAAATCTTAGCAGGGGAGATGAACAAAACATCCACCTATATTTAACCTTTCCCAGACACAAGGGATAGGAATGGAGATCTACTGGACCACCTTTTGAGGGAATTTGGGAAAATATCATTCCTGTCATACCTGCCACAAACCATCATGAAGAGTGTGCCAATTGGGTCCGGTGGTGTAGGTGTCGTGGCTCTCCCCAAGACCGACCACCTAGGCCCGATCCTTACATCACGCTTATGTGGAGACATTAATAATATCTTGGCTGGTGATCTTCTCAATGTTCACTAGGAAAATATGATGCCACACCATAAGACATGTGGACTTTAAACATTTGTTTTCTAAGTGGTCAGCTAGACCATTTCCATCCCTATAGGTATGCTTAAACTGAACCTAGTTCCTCTGAAGAAGGATGCTTCTATCCTCAGTGATGATATTGTAAACTTTCCATGCCAGAACCTTGGAATTTTTCATGTAGTTGATGATGTTCAAAGAGTCCCCTTCAACTACCGAGGGACGAGGATCCTCCATCATGAGCTCGAGTCCTCTCAACAATCCTCTAGCCTCTGTGACATGATTGGTTTGACATCCTAAGTTTTCACAGAAATCCATTACAAGATTTCCATTGTAATATTAGATTGAACCACGTGCAATGACCACTCCTGGGTTGCCATGATATTCCCCATAAAAATTTAGCTTCAACCACCCGTGAGGAGGCCTGACCCACCTGACGTCCTTCTTAGAAACCTAGAGATCCTCCTGCTCCTTACTCTACCCAAATAAATTAAAGCATTTGAACAGACCTTCTTCGAACACATGTTTGGTCCAAGGGCTAGGGATAATCTTGGCATTCTCAATGGAAAATGTGATGGCCCTATGAGCGACTGAGGGAGGATCCCATGGGGGGTGATCGAAGATCCGTCCATTGCATTCTAACCATACCTGCCACGAAAAGTTATGGAGGTAAGTATTCCATAGGAAACGAAGCTTGGGGTTTTTAAAAGGATTGTCCCATTGGAAGAAAGCCTCCTTGATGGTATTGGGGGAAACCCATTGGATCTGGAAGGTAGAGAAGATGGCACCAAGGACCGACCCAGTGTAGCCACAGTGTAGGAAAATATGGTCAGAGGACTCACAGGAAAACTCACACAAGTAGAATCTATTGGCTAAAGCAAACCCCCTCTTGTGAATATTGTCAATAGTGAGGTCTTTGTTCTGAAAATCAATCCAAAAAAAGAAATTTACCTTTGGGATAACTCCTTTCCTCCAGATCAAGTTGTAAGAAAATTCCAAAATTGGTCCTTTGCATTGAAGCCCATAGGCAGTTTTGATAGAGAAACCCCCATCATCGGTCCCCCTCCATATCAATCTGTCCAGTCCTCTACTAGTGGGTATGATGATGTCCTTGAGGGTTGAGGATAGGAAGTCAGCCTCTGACTCTAGTCCTTCTGCATTGATGACTTTCCACTGCAGGGAGCCTTTTCTCCATTCAATGAAATCGGCCACCTTCTACCCAACATTATTATCCAGGAAACTTTTAAGTTGATCCAAACCGGTCTGTTCTGACAGAGGATCCTCTAGGGCCCGCCTGTCCTTCCAAAAGTATATACTTTGACCATCCCCAAAGATTCACCTGATGCTGTTTTGGATCAATTGTCTAGATTGACCAATGGCTTTCCAAAAATCTGACCCCCCGGTGGGAATTCCACCCTCAAGAAAGGGAGTGTTTTTGAGGTATTTCCTCTTGACAATCCTAACCCATTCAACTGGTTCTTCAACTAGGATCCTCCATGTGTGCTTGGCAATGAGCACAAGGTTCATCATGGCCATTTTTTTTAGCCCTAAACCACCTTGATTTTTTCTTCTGCACACTTTGTACCAGGCTACCAGAGGGATCCTGGATTTATATTCATTGCCTAACCAAAGGAAATTTTGTTGAGCCTGCTCGATCTTGAGAAGAACTAAGGCAGACACTCTGAAAACAGACATGAAGAAAGTCAAAATCCCTTGGAGGCAAGCCATGGTAAAGGTTGCCTTGGCATCTTGGGATAGGAAATTGCCTTTCCATGATGCCAATATTTTGTGGATCCTCTCAATAACCATATTCCACATCCCTTCCTTTGCATGCCCACAAAAAAAGTGGGAGGCCAAGATAGGTGGTGGGAAGGTAGTCAACAGAGCAACCCATGATCCTTGCTATCTGGACTTGATGCCTGGTCGGGGTGTTGATGAAAAATATCTTGATTTTTATGTAATTTACTTTTTGGTTGGCAACCTTCTCATAGAGACCAAGGATTCATTTTATGCATTTAGCTTGAGATACTGACACAATGGTGGATAGAAGCGTGTCATACACAAACTGATAATGGGTGGTCGTATCACCCTCGGAGGTAGGGAGGATCCCCATCACATTCTTCTGATGTTGGCCATCCTTGAGAGCTCTTACCAATGCTTCTACAAGGATAATGAAAAGGATGGGGGATAGAGGATCCCTTTGGTGTAAACCTCTTGAACTTTGAAAGAACCCGATAGGGGAGCCATTGACTAGAATTGAGAACTAGGGAGAGGAAATGCAGCCCTGGATGAGATCGACCCACAAAGGGTGGAAGCCGAACTTGAGAAGGATTTTATGAAGAAATCATCTGTCAACCCTATCGAAGGTTTTATTCATATCCAAATTAAGAAACATGGCAGCCTTCTTAGACATTGAGGCCAAATGCAAGGTTTCATGGATTGAGATGATCCCATCAAGGATGTTCCTCCCTTTAATCGAGCTGCCTTGGGATTGGTCAATGATGACGATAAGAATGGCCTTTAGCCTATTGGCCATAACCTTGGTCAAAAATTTGTAGATGACATTGCATAGGCTGATGGGCCTATAATCAAAGATGGATTTGCAAGCAAAAAATTTCAAGATGATGGTCAAGAAAGTGGAATTGAAACTGCGAGGGATGACTTTGGTTTCCTTAATTTCTCTAATAGCCTTACAAACATCAATCCCCACCACATCCCACATAGTTTTGAAGAACCTTGGAGAGAAACCATATGATCCAGGGGCTTTATCAGGTTGCATTGAAAACAAGGCCTCTTTAACTTCATCGTGGGTGAATGGATCCACTAGTATGGAGTTCAAGTCCAGAGGAACGATGCTGGGGATATTAGTAAGGATAGTATCCTAAGCTTGAATGTCATCCTTCGAGGCACTTTATAAGAGGTTCTAGAAGAAAGATATTGCTTCGGTCTTGATCTCCACAATGTTAGTGGACATTGATCCATTACTGCACATGATATCCATGATCTTGTTGGATGCCCTGTGACACATGGTGGAGGCATGAAAGAACCTTGTATTGGCATCGCCTTCCTTGAACCATAGGTCTATCAAATTTTGCCCCCAAAAAATTTCCTCTCTGGCCAAGATATTGTGGAATTATGCTAGGAGGTTTCTTTCCTCCTCCCTAGTGGGGCTGATGTGGTCCCCTACTTCGATTCTTATTTCTATATCCTAAATTTTCTCAGTAATAGCTTTCTTATTGGAAAAAAAGTTGCCAAAGACCTCCCTATTCCAAAATTTCAAGTTTTCTTTGACCATATTCAACTTCTGAGCCAACTGAGAAGTGGTAGACCCTCTGAAACTTTGATGCCACCAAGAGGACACTTGATTTTTGAAATCGTTGTGTTGGGTACACATGGATTCAAAATGAAAATGAGTTTTAAAGGAGGGAGGCCTACCATATTCAAGGAGAATGGGATTATGGTCTGATCCGATCCAAGGTAAGGCTAGTAGAGTGGCATTGCCAAACCATGGGATAAATTCTGGAGAAATTAGGAACCTATATAACTTGACCTGGATGAGACCGCTATCAATTCTCCTGTTGCTCCATGTAAAATAGGATCATTTGAGTTGAACATCCATGAGCTCATTGGTATTGACAAACCCTCTAAAGTCCTCCATGCTTCTGCTATAAGAATCGTTACCTCCTCTCTTTTCATATGGATGCAAAGGACTATTGAAGTCCCTTGCTAATATCCAAGGAAAGATGTTAAAGTTGATTCTCATTTGAGTTACTATTTCCCACATCATGGCTCGCTCACTGGGTGATTTTGGGATGTAAATATTTGACAGAATCCAAGACTTCTTGCTAGTCTTGGAGAGAAACAAAATATTTAGGATCCTGTTCAATGATGACAAAAGCCTTCCTTCGACCAGGGTAGGATCCCACAAACACATAAGCCCCCCCGACGTGCCTTGAGTAGGACTAAAAAGGCAGTATCCACTGGCCCAAATGTCTTTGGTAGCATTTCAAGAGTAGAATTCATCGATTTTGGTTTCTTGCATGATGAATATGGAAGGATTAATCCTTCTCCTTAGGTCAGCCACCAACCTCTGCTTGGATGGCTCATTTAGGCCCCTCACATTCCACAAGAGAATCTTCATCTGAAGGATTTGGGATTTTTCCTGCCTCCTTTCACTAGCTGGAAGAGGGGTTTGGTTCCTTGCTTATCATTGTCGGACTCATAAAAAAAAAGCATCGACTGGGTACCATTTGTGATATCCTCCATTGTTTCCTTGTTTCTTTTCTCATTGTCATAGGGTCTCCCTCTTTTCCTTTCATTGCCATAGTCTATTGCCTGTTTCCTGCTCTTGGTGTTCTTAGGGATGATCCTTACCAAGAGAGAAAGGTCTTATTTTTCATATAAAGGAGAAGGGGGTGCCTCTCCCCTATTCAAGAAAATTGAGGATTTTTTGTTGCTCACCACCAGGTGTTCATCCGAATGAGAATTTGGACATACAATTTGGGGAGGGGTCTGTAACTGGGCCACTAGATCCTCTATGATGGGACTTATTAGAAACAAAAATTTTGGGAGCACCTCCTACTCCTTTTGGCCTAGCAAGGATACTTCTCCTTGCCCACTGGTTTGTTTGCCTTGTTTGACAGTGGTGCTCTGGCCAATCTCCTGAGGTGCTCGATGAGCAGGATTACACATGATGTGTTTTGGCCCTACTAGTGGTTCCTTGTTGAGAGGGGGGATGCCCTGGTTCCTCTACATGCCCTTAGTGGGACCTATCACCTTTTGGTTTTGGGTCCTCAAACCAGGGCACTAATTCGATAGATGACCTTGGGTGCAACAGTGAGTACAAAAGGCAGGCTTATTTTCATACTCGATGGGCTGCCTCCTGATCATATGGGATCTTCTATACAAACTAATTAAGGAAGGTAACTTTGTATCCAAGTTAACGAAGACACAGAAGTAGGAATGGACCATCCTAGATCAAACTTTGGTGGAGGGATCGATGACAATGAACTCATCTATGGAGCGGGCTATCCCTCGAATGACATCCTCATGCCAGAAATAGAAAGGGAGGTTTGGAAACTGAACCCATAGAGGAGCTACATTTATTTTTTGAGTTTTGAGATTAAAAGCATCCCCCCACTTTCAAAGAAAGAGGCTCTTGCGTCTAAGGAAACAGGGTCCCCCAGCTAAGATGTTGCAATAGTCCTCTTGAGTATTGAGTCTGATGGCAAAGAAACCTCGAGAGAGAGCAATGATTTCCATGTTTCCATTGGTTTTCTACTTGGAAAAATCCCATTTACGAATGGTCTCCATGTCTGGTCTCCCTCCTACAAACTTGCCAACCAGAGTGAACCGCTCAAGCTCCATGTAGCTATCCATTAGGTCTTTCAGGATAACTAGGTCTATTCCACAAGGAAGTAGTTCATGGGAGGGTTGATTTGTTGATGATACTAGCCTCAGGACCTGAGCATAGGACCCTTTTTGGTTTAGGTTAAGCCTACCCTTTTGTCCCTCCTTGTCAGGAGGGTCTTTTCCACTCCTGTCCGACTCATTTGCCTGGGTCCCTGATGCATCAACCACTGCCTCGTCAACCATGTCATGATTGGTCCCTCCTGGACACTCGTCTGACCGTCCTACCTCCTTTCTATCGTATCCTCCCTATCACTCTCCATCTACCACTTGATCACTACATTTCTCGCTCTCCATCCTCTTCGTTCGTAGTGCTTGCTCAAAAAGTTTGTCCAGTTGGCCCCTTAATTTTTTCTTAAAAATGCATATCTATTGTTTTTTAAAATTTATTTTTCCTAACATCATTGTCTTCTCCATACTATTCTTTTAATACTAATTTTGCAGGTTTTCATGGTATATTTCAAAAGTTACAAGAAAAAACTTGATTAAGCCATTTAAAACCCTAGATTTATTTTTTAATTTTATCATTTTTTATACTAACTATTTTAAAAAAATAATTCCAGATCCTAAATATGTTGATTGATATCTATCTAATAAAATTTTCAAAAAACATTTTTGACAATTTTTTGGCACAAATCCAAGGTCATCTTATAGATAGTATACTCTATCATACTATTTGTAGACCTGATATTGCTTATGATGTTAATGTAATGGTTAGATTTATGATGTTCATATTAATGTTGTTTACATAAATATTAAATATCTAATTGGAACTATTAATTTATCTTTGGAATATGTAAGTAATTCTTATGTAAATTTGTTTGGCTATTGTTATAGTGACTATGCTATGGATAGTGTTGAAATAAAATCCACAAGTGGATATTGTTTCTCCTTAGGATCAGGTGTGATATCTTGCTGTAGTAAGAAAAAACCAACTATAATATTTTCCTAAACTGAGACTAAGTATAGAAGTGCTACTTTAGCATGTCAAGATGCAATTTGGATTCAAAGACTACTAACAAAAATTGGATTTAACAATAATAAATCTAACACAACAGTTTTTGATAACCAATCTTAAATAGCTTTAGCAAAGAATCTTGTTATGCATCAAAGGATAAAATACATTGAGATTCAATAACATTTCATTAGGGAGTAAGTATTATATGGGATAATTAATCTAATATATTTTCCCATAAATGAGAACATTTTTTATATTTTCATAAAACCACTAGTAGAATCTAAATTTTCATACCTTAGAAGTAAAATAGGCCTAAAAGAATTGCCCTTAAGGGGGAGTATTATATAATATTATGTGATGTCAATTATTTTATTCTTCTAAGTCTTTTAAATATTTTGTGAATTCTATGTCTCATACACTCCACATTGTGGAGCTTTTCCTCCATGATTATATTCCAATGGGAGGATAGCCCAAATTATATATTTGGGCTAACTCCTTGCTTTTACTATTGTTGGAGGCTATTGAAAATTGTTGGAGATTGTTGAAAGTTGTTGGAGATTGTTGTAAATAGTTGGATATTGTTGGAATTATTGGAAAATATCACTAAATTTTCTTGATCAAATATGATAAAAGGGATCATATACTTTTTCTAAGAATAATACAAATAGGAGATACTTTTGGCCATGGTTTCTCCCTTCATTGGGTTTCCACATAAAATTTTGTGTTATGGTTTTATGATCTTGATCTTATATTTAAATTATTTTAAGTTTAAATATTTTAGATTTATGTTATTTATGCTTGTAAAATATATTTTTATTGCACAATTAATATTTTTGTTAAGTTTAATTTTTAACCACTGCATTTGGGGGTTTTATTTTTCTCCCTCCCCTTTCAATCTTTTCCTTCTCCTATACAATACAACAAATATCCCAAGTGGGATGAAACCATCACAAGTATCCCTCCTTTCCAATGGCACCAAGTGCTCTTTATGAGGAAACATTGTTTGAATTTCTACAAACAAGGTAAGACATCCTTTTGAATTCAAATAAATAATAATTCTTATAATATAAATGGTTTGGGCCTACATAAAATAGATATAAATGTTCCAATAATAATGCAACATTACCTATAGTGGGTATTAATTAAAAAAAAAAATTAGAATGAACAAATGGATATGCTCTTTGCATCTTTTGTTAAAGGTGTTTCTAAAGCTCTAAGTAGTAAATTATCCTAGAACATAGAAGAAATATTGAAGAATCTGAATAAAATTTTCACATTAACAAGTAATGAATCCTCATTTCCATGCTAATACCATGTTAAAATTCATATTTATTTACAAAATTAATCCATATAGGCAAATCTTATACAAAAAGCATAAAAAACGATGACCGGGATATGTAGATAGTGGGCACCCATAGACACCATAATTAATAACTATATTATCCATAAATGAGGATCACAAGTCTCTAAAACAATGAATAAAGTGGTAAAGGTATTTAATACCAATGCCAAAACCCTAATTACATAAATACATGTAACCTAAGCTCAAATAACAAGAGAGGTTTAGTTTCATTAGAAGGTATAACATAGACTTGTATGATGGGCTAAACCATAATGAGGTTAATTGTATTCCATAGGTATTACATAATTATATAATACAATAAACTAAATATATTTGTATAATTATTCCTCATCTGCCAACAAAATACTACATCATACAATATCATCCATGGTCATAAGTTGGATTACATATTCAACATATATCTCATAAAATTAGATAAAAGATCCTAATTACATAACATATGATAAATTTACTCTTTTATAATAGTGCAATAAACATTGAGGACTATATTACACAATTTGGCCCATAAGACTATAATAGGTCCTTGAACTAATCTCTCTAATGGAAACAACTTGAAAAATCATGCGATTTGAAAAAAATAGGTTCAAGCCTTCAAAATATTTTTTCTAACAGCCTTTAGCCTTAGAAAATTTAAAATATTAATGTAACAAACCTTATAAAAAATAGTGTTTAATCCCAATGTCCTACTTGGTATCTACTCATTCACTAGTGATGCCACTCAATCTATACCACTAGGTTATCATTTCAATATTGAGTTTCCATTTCCTAAATTAATGTTAGGACATTAGATATAATACATTAAAAAATATGTTTCATGTCACTAAAAATAAACACATGGTGACCACATTAGAAAAGGAAAGAAAACACAACTATGATAGTGCCAATATTTTCCCCTTGGAATTGAACTTATTATTTCTATAATCAAAGATAATCCATTTAACCAATACTCTAGTGCAACACTTTAGATTTTTCTCCCTACACAACTAATTGAGAAAGAATATTTAGAGGATTGCATTAAAAGGTATTTTTAAAATAGAGGATATGTGATTCAAAGTTGAGTTTATCTCTCCATAAATGTCATTGCGCCCTTTGTATATCCACCCTAAGCACACTAGCCATGATAAACTAACAATCAATACCTTCATAAATGAAAATACTTTGACCATATTGGGTTCACAAAAAAAATGAGAATTTCAAGGCCAATCCCATGAAAACCTATAAAATACACAAATATATAGATATTATTAACCTATCTACCATATTATGGAAGTGGATGAAAATTAATCAACAAAGAGCATATGTTGATTTTTCTAAGTAAATGGAGCAAAATGATAGAGTGGGAATATCTATCAAGAAGTCTTAATGCACCCTTGAATATTTATTGTTTTACACCACTTGGATAGATGGGTACATGTGCCCTCTACTTGAAGTATGACATTATATCACTTATTGAAGAGGGCATACAAAAAATTGTGATTTTTTTTAATTTAAAAATAGATCGGAAAGCATACTTCAATTTTGTAGCAACTTTCTACTAAAATATTACAATTTCATAATCCTAGAATTTTGGACAAATGAAACATTCATCAAACATGTTAAATGGAAGGATGTTGAAAAAAGATATGATAGAATATCCTCATCCCCTCTTATGCCAAAAATATCTATGAATATTTTAGGATATTTTTTCTTTAGAGCTTGGAAGGGAAAGCAATCTTTGATCTTACTTCCTACATGACCAAGTGATGCTTCTCCACACCAACTCAGGTACCATCCTAGATTTACACATATTTTAAAAAACTAATTGGATCAATACATGTAATTAAATGTTATATATAAAATATAAAATATAATGAAAGAGAGAAATATATAATGAGCATCTATAAGAACCATAAATAATCACTGTATTATCCATACATAAGAATCACAAACCATGATACAATGGATTTAGTAGAAAGGAGTATATATACCAATACCAAAATTCCAATTCCAAAAATTAGTTTAACCTAAGTCAACATTAAAATAGGTTTTAAGTTAATTACTAGTTATAACATTAGTTCAACTATAACAAGACTAATTATGACCAATAGGGATTATATAATAAAATAATATAATAATTTCAATACGATTTTATTCTAATTACACATAGGCCTATACAAGATTACATTATAAAATATTTGATTTGGCCAAAATTAAGATTATACTTTCAACATTTCCATCATGAAAATGTGTATTCTTCCTTTTTTACATGGCTCTCTAACCACTAATAAGATGTGTCCTATCTTGAGGTGCATATATTTTTTGGTTAATTTTTCTACGATGATTCCAAGTAGATTAGGATAATTTTAAATTTATTATCATGACAAACGCCACCTTCATTGGCTTTTTGATGCATGAGCCTATCTTTCAAAGGGTGTTTTTTTAGAGGTTTTAAATAAATTTTATTTTTGCATGATTAGGTGTTGAGATTTTCTAGGACACCTACTATGGGTGTTATGAAGTTGTGTTAATTTGTATGTCAATCCGATTTTTTTTGTGAATTACTAAAAATAGCAATTTTTATGAGCAAACAATTTGCCAAATATAGTAATTACTAAAAATGATAAATTTTGACAAAATAGTTTTACCAAAAATGGTAATTATTAAAAATGGAAATTTTTGACAAAACAATAATTTGTCAAAATTGGTAATCACTAAAAATGATAATTTTTGATGAAAAAATAATTGTCCAAAACTGGTAATTACTAAAAATAACAATTTTTGACAAAAAAACAACTTTCCAAAAATAGTAATATTTTTCTTTAGGTCTTTAAGCTTTAGGGTTTCATTTTAGGGTTTCTCTTGGGATATCTATATATATTCCCCTTGTATTGCATTATGGTGGTGAATCTAGGAATGAGAAAATAAAGCATTTATCAGTTTATTTCCATGTATTGCAGTTTTTATGAGAATGAGAGTTTTATTGATTTATTTTCTATTTATCACATTTTTTATGTGATGAGAGGTATTTTTTATAAGCTTATGTAGATAGATTTACATAATTTGGTATCAAAGCAATTTGGATCTTGCTGGAGAATAGAATGTGATCTAGTTGATTACATTTATTTTGTTGTTCTTATTTGTTTGGTTGGAATAATATAGAACATATTAGCATGAAGAGTAAAAGAGGAGTTTATGCCCATGTTAATAGGATTATGAAGGAGATGCAGGTATAAGTTCCTCATTTGACTAGAATGATGACATGTATAAGGGTAAGACATACAATAAATTTTGCATATCTAGATTCTAATAATGAGATCTTGGGAGAAGATAATAGATTAGAGGTTCATGTAGAGGAAGAACTGGAGTGGAAGCCATAGGAGCATTGTTTCAAGGATAGGCTAATTAGGGACTTGGAAGGAAGTAAATATGGGATCAAGGTTGATGTCCTTGAGTATGTAGGAGGGTTGAAACTAGAAGAGCTGATAGACTGGTTGAATAGGATGGAGAAGTTCTTTGAGTGGAGAGACCTTTTAAAGGAAAGGAAAGTAAAGCTTGAATGCATGAAGTTTAAAGGTCATGCGTTAATTTGGTAGGATCATCTACATAATGAGAGATAGATAAAAGGAAAAGAAAATACTAGGGTTTGGAATCAAATGATTTTTTTTTAGAAATTTGTTCCTGAAGATTATGCCCAAACATTGTTTTGTAAATTTGAGAACCTCAGATATAAGGATCAAAGCATCAAGGACTACACAAATGAATTCTACAAGTTATCAATTCAAGTGGAGATTGAACAGTCAGAGGAATAGAAGGTTGCAAGGTATGTGAATGGATTAATATGATATATAATATGATTTGAGTATGCTTTGGATCCATAGTGTAGAGGACGCATATAAATTCATACTAAAAGTTGAAGATAAATATAAGAGGGGTAATTTTATAAGAGAATTGAAGAAAAGGCCATCGTCATCTCTAGTCAAGGGGTATAGTGGATTTAATTACTCAAATGGAGAATCTTCTAATATAAGAAAACAATAAGAGTTTGGACAAGTTAACAATAACCACCATAGAGGTAGAGGATTTCAAATAGGAAGAGGCTATGGTGGAAGACAAAATTGGGATGGTCTACGAAGGTAATATACCTATTACAGATGTGGTGATGAAGGGCATAGAGCTTTTGAATATGCTTTCAAGCCCCTAAATTATACCCTTATTATTATTATTATTATTTTAATAAGTTATAACTATACATTAATTATATATATATACTAACAACACAATTATTTTACCTAATGTTAATTTGTGTAAATATAAGATGATCCTCAATCCCTTTCATTAGTTATTTATTTCAACATTTTATTCATTGAAAATTTTTACAAGAACATAAGCTATCCATCCCAATTCTATTTGATCTAGTTTGTTCTTGCTCTCCTTTTAGTCTATCAAAAGGTTAACTCGGCTCCATACCCATGCAAGTCTATCTATGAGGGTGCACCAAGTCTCATAGGCATTAGACTATCTATAACATCTATCAATGATGAGTTAGTCCATTTTAATATAGTCTCTCCTTAGACCATAGAACAAGTCTTTCATTAACAACCATTCCTTCGGTTTTATATTCCCTAGTGGGCTATCTATCATATGGTCTCTCCTTTGACCATTTATATTAAAATATTTCTTTATACAACCATTCCTTTGGTTTAATATTATCCAATTCTAAGTTGATTCTACCGAAACCCTCGAATGCTCTAATCTTTAAAATAATATTTCTAACTAATATTCCATTTAACTTTAATAACAATTCCTCAATAGAATACTAAAAGTCAACATAGTTAGCATATTATCAAAATGGAGTAAGTTATACATTCCTTTGAAAAATTCAATAAGTATCAATCACTAACACTCCCAATTAAAATAAAAGCTCATAAGAGAGGCAACTTCAGTCATTAAATAAAACTCAGTCTCAAAGAAATTATTCTTCCATATAATACTTAGTACTAAAAGAATATATTTTCATTATTTAAGATTTAATTCTATTAAATATTCATGATTTAATCGAGATTGGTTATAGTTCCCAAGCATAATTAAATTTCTAATTGTGAAGTTAAGTTCGACCCAATTAAATCATAACAAGCTATTATATTTTCATAATAAGTTAAATTCATATTAATATCATTCATAACTCCAATACATCACCAAAATATCAGCTCAAATCTATTCAATAACAATTTAGAATGATAGTTACAACACAAGTAATCTACTCACAACCAAACTCAAATTTGATTCTTTGATATTACAAATTTTATCCACTATCATCATTCCAGATGGTCTTCAATTGATAGTATGGTTGGTGAGATTATAATTTTTGATCTAGGTAACTATTAAATATTCACGATTTAATCGAGATTGGTTATAGTTCCCAAGCATAATTAAATTGCTAATTGTGAAGTTAAGTTAGACCCAATTTAAATCATAATAAGCTATTATATTTTCATAATAAGTTAAATTCATATTAATATCATTCATAACTCCAATACATCACCAAAATATCAGCTCAAATCTATTCAATAACAATTTAGAATGATAGTTACAACACAAGTAATCTACTCACAACCAAACTCAAATTTGATTCTTTGATATTACAAATTTTATCCACTATCATCATTCTAGATGGTATTCAATTGATAGTATGGTTGGTGAGATTATAATTTTTTATCTAGGTAACTATTAAATATTCACGATTTAATCGAGATTGGTTATAGTTCCCAAGCATAATTAAATTGCTAATTGTGAAGTTAAGTTCGACCCAATTTAAATCATAACAAGCTATTATATTTTCATAATAAGTTAAATTCATATTAATATCATTCATAACTCCAATACATCACCAAAATATCAGCTCAAATATATTCAATAACAATTTAGAATGATAGTTACAACACAAGTAATCTACTCACAACCAAACTCAAATTTGATTCTTTGATATTACAAATTTTATCCACTATCATCATTCCATCTGGTCTTCAATTGATAGTATGGTTGGTGAGATTCTAATTTTTGATCTAGGTAACTAAACTTCTTAAAAATTTGGCATTTATTATGCTATCTACTTTAATGTCACCGACCAATTAGCCCAGCTACATCGCAATAGAGTAATCGTCCTCAAGCAAACTAAGATGGGAATGTCATAGGTATCTGGCTAGCTCATTCCTTCTTTTTAGAAATGCAATATAACTAAATACATGCAGATATAATGACACAAGAATCCAAAATTGCAACACTCCAAGCAAATTTTAAAGTACATAATTCAATATCAACATCCATTCATCTTACATATTGATTACACATCCCACAACAATAATGAATCCTTTTGTTTTTGAAAGCTGGTTGTAATATTTTAACTAAGCCAGACAAGTCAATAGTAATTAAACTTCATAAAGGAATAAATACTTAGACATTTATTTTCCTTCAAATGCATTGCACCTTCTCTATTTCTATAAAAGATAATTAATAGAATTCACAGTCAGTGCACAATCAATGGCCATATGCAACACATACACAAAATATCTAATGACTGCAATTCAATAAGCACAATATTTAAACTTCCAAACCAATTCATTAATTCCAATAAAATTCACAAGGTCAAGTTAAAACAATCCACATGCCTCAGCACAATCATCATTCCAAACACAACATCCATTAAAAAACTATGGCATTGAGTTGTCAAGGAAAATAGCCAATGCATACTATTAAAAATATTTCACTTCTAGGCTAAATATTGTATACACATTTGACTTTCTTACAATATTGCTTATAGAACAAAATTGCAAATGATATTTATAAAATGCTGACTGAGTTTGGTTCAAAGAACTAACCAACTATATTTATCTCAGGTCAATCTACCTAAAATAAGAAACACTGCTACATTATCCAGTGGAACTAAAAGAATTATTCCACTTTAGCCACAATAAACACTGTTGGTTTCCAACATTTTAGCATATTCCAAATGGATTTTAAATATACAAGAGATGCACTTTTCTACCATAGGAATAAATTATGACTAAAGACATGCAAATCATCAATACCGAGATGCGTATATGAGCACACATTTTAAACCAACACCAATATTCTCTAGAGAAAAGACTCAAATCATATACTGGTGCAACACTAATAGAGGACTCAATTTATTACTTATATAATCTATGATTTTAAATTCAATTCCAATAATTTATAGTTCAATAATACCTGAAGGCAAAATATTCTTTGCTCTTGAATAAAAATATACAAATCAATCAAAATATAGACACATACTCTTTTCAGCAAATCAAGAAGTACACACAATACACTTTTCTTTTCCAAATAAAATGAGTCTACCTGAGCTTGATGTATGAATTCCTTCCAACCAATTGAATATTTTTATTCTCTAGTCACACCTCTTCATATGTGCTCTTTCTCCCTTTCTTTCTAAATTTGTTTCCCATAGATAAAAGACTCCCCTGATTACCTTGGCTACCAGATATCAATTATCACATATAGATCCCTCAAATACATTCTTGAGGCCACTCTTAATCAAGTTCCTCTCCCCACAACATCTACAAATCAAGGTAACTAACAAATCATTTGAGTCCAATGATAATTTCCAGATTGTATTCCATTCAACAACATGAACTTCATTTAATGCAAGCAACTACTAGTTGTAAAATATTCGAAGCTCAAAAAAAATTGAAAACAAATTAAATTAAAGCCTTTTAAAAAATTTGATAAATTTTTCCATTACTTCACAAAGTGCATTATCCTAAAGAAAAGAATCATAAGAAAATAAGGAAGCAATATCTAGATAACGTAATCTTAATTATTCCTTGTGCGAATCGAGAGAATGCTTTTCATATTTCAAAGCAAACATCACACATAAACCCATAGACTCTTTTGTGTTGGCCAAAAACCTCACTATCGATGGTTCATTCCATGCACCAATTAACTATGCATCTATGAATGAAGGAAATATATCATTATTGGAGCTATCATCCTTAAGGGCAATCATTATTTCCCATTTAAACATCCCATATATAGTGGCCGATTCTTTCTAATGCTAATAAGAATGGTTGTTCCTGCAACACATATTTCTATTAGTAACATCATATCCTTTTATAAAATAATTTCTTGAAATAATAAATCATTTAATTGTCAATCATCAGTTCATTAAAATATATTTTATTTTCTACAAAACATCCATACTTGTAGAAATAAAATATAGCATGTCAATCATTCCATTGAAATATATCTTAACTAAACAAAAATCCATAAAGTAAAATGTCTACCAAGGGTGGGTCATGACATCCTCCATCCCTTAGGCTCAACACAATCCTCTGTGTCTTTACTAGTTTCATCCATGAAAGTAATATGAAATCTATCTTTTCTTCATATTTTTCCTCTTTTTTTCTCCCCCTAGGTGAGTAAAATACAAAGATCTATGAGCCTCATTCATGATCATTTTACTCATATTTCCAACTTTAAGGATTACTATCCTATCTTTGATGCATAAGAAACCATATTTTATGCTAAAATATTTATTTTCATTTGGTTTCCTTTCCATATTTTTCAAAATTTGATTACAGTAAACATCTTAATGTTGCATTTCCTTGACTTATTCCATTAATTCAATATGGATGTGAGACAAAATAGAGGTGTATCCTTCTACTCAGTGCATCAACAACCTTATTTTCCTTCCCCTTCATATACTCAATACCAAAATAATATTTAGTGAGAAATTCCATTCACCTTCTTTGGCTAACATTGAGCAAAGGTTGAGTGAATATATACTGCAGACTCTGATGGTTTGTCCTCAACTCAAAGGAATTCCCTACAAAATAATATCACCAACACTTGAGAGAAAAAACTACTACTGCCAATTCTAGATCATGGGTTACATAATTGACCTCATGTCATTTTATATTCCTTAACCCATAGGCTACCACTACTTCTTCCTAAGAGAGTACTCCTCTCAAAACTTCCAAAAATGCATCTTTACATATAGAAAATCTTCCCTAAGGGTCGGGTATCTTTAGTATAGGAGGCATAGTAAGTTTTTACTTAAGAAATTTAAAATATTCCTCAAATTTATCTCTCCATCTAAATTATTTTCCTTTCCTCTGAAGGTTAGTTATGGGTGAAATAATCTTGGCATAGTCCTTCACATATCACTTATAATATTTGGTCAAACCCATGAAACATCATACTTCTATCACATTTTCCAGAGGTAGCCAACTCAAAATAGCTTCTATATTCTTAGGATCTATGATAATTCCTTTAGCTAACATAATATTTCCTAGGTATTGTACTTTTGACACATAAAATTCATACTTGGAAAAATTCCCACATAATTGATTCTTCCTTAGTAGTTCCAACACTATCCTAAGGTGTCTTTAATTCTCTAATTTATCTCAGGAATATATTGGTATATCATCTAAGAACATGAGAATAAACTTGTCTAGACACTTCCCAAAAATACTATTCATCAAGTTCATAAATATTGGTGGTGCATTTATCAAATCAAAAGGCAAGAAAGTAAACTTGTAATGACCATATTGACTTTTAAAGGTTGTCTTATGTGTATCCACTTCACATATTTGCAACTAAAGATACCTAGACTTCATATCAATCTTTGAAAATATAGTAGCATCTTTTAACTAGTTTAAGAGATCTTCGATCCTTGGTAGAGGATGTCTATTCTTGATAGTTACCTTGTTTAATATTCTATAATACATACATAATCTCAAGGAACCATACTTTTTATTTACAAATAAAATAGGTGCACCACATGGTGACACACTTGGTCTAATTAATCCCTTTTCTAGTAACCCTTGTAATTGCAATTTCATCTCTTGCATTTCTATAGAATTCATTCTATAAGGAGCTCTATGTATAGGCTTGGTTCCAGGTTGAAGTTCAATTGTAAAATCAAATTTTTATTTAGGTGGTAATCGAGGTAAATCCTCTAGAAATATATCCCTAAACTCTTGTAGAATTGGATTTTTCTTGAACACATCTTCCTTCACACCTTCCTCAATTTCATTTATCTTAAAAACATATATTTTTCTTTTTTTTCTAATAGATTTCTTGAGTTGCATTGTCGAAATAAGTTGAGATTGAAAAACCTCTTGCAGAATATACATTCTATGAATAACTCCATCCTCATCAGTGTACTCAATCCATATTTTTTTGAAAATTGAGCACTACCTTGCATTGTTGCAACCAATCAGTTCCTAGAATTATATCAAAAACATGTAGTGGCACCAAATACAAATATTCCATTATCATTCCATTGGGTAAGGAAATTTCTACCATAGGATAAAATTGATTAACATAGTAGGTTTATCCTAAACCATACTCAACATTCCACCCATTTGCCAATATTCTAGGCCTTTCTTACATATCCTTAGCTAAACTAGTGGAAATAAAACTATTTGTAGCACTACTATCAATCAATATTTTAACATTATTACGACAAATATTATCCTTTATCAGTAATGGAGTGGCTTGACCTTTTAGATTCTAACTCCCTATTGCTACATATATTTTATGTGTAGTTTATTTAGGTGTAGGTTCTTTGTACATTGGTTCTTTTCCTTTTTTATTCATTCCTACTCTATGTGGACTATTACTGGCATAATGCAGTCCCCTACAAAGATAGCATCCATATTTCAGTCTTGGGTGTACTTTCTGCTTTTGCCCTTCATCTACCTTTTCTGCTAGTGGAGAGTTAGCTTGTTTCTATGGTGATATACTTTTACCATTGTATCAATTATTATAATTATTGTTCTTTCCTTGGAACCTTTTCTTAAATTTTCCTTGCTTCTTGTCATTTTTTTTTCTTGTTTAGAAATAATATTTTTTTACCTGTTCTTTTTCCCACTTAACAAAACTTGCATTGTTTCTTTTTCTTAGTGCTTCTCTGGCCTGCTCATATAAACCTTCATAATCAAAATAAGGTTTGAGATATATTTAAATATTTCTGATCAAATCATATGCTTTTTGCAGAATAGTAGGTTCCTACATATCTACCTCTTATCCTATTCTAGGATATGCTCCCAGTATAAACTTATGGAGATTAATTCTCTCACCATATGTTGGTACGTACTTTAGCAAATTGACATATCTTTAAAAGTATTTCTTTGCAGTATTATTTCCTTATCGAATTTTAGTAAATTCTTCAAACTTGTGAGAATAAAATTACTCTGTGAGAAATATTTCCTTAAAAGCTACTATAAATTATTCTCATTTTAATTCAACTATTTTTTCAAGTTTCCTATATTCACTAAAGGTTTTCCACCAATTCTTTTTTTATCAGTTAAAATATTTGATTAAAATAGATTTTGATAGGTACCCAAAACCTGATTACATAAAAGAATAATAAGCTAAAACTAACAACATAAACCATATAGACAATGATAGGGAACACAATCCCACAAAAATAGAAATGTCACAGATGATATCCTTAAAAAAAATAAACTAAGGGCGACATAGAGGATGCCCTTAACAAAACACCTCAGCATGAAAGGAAGCCCTAAGTTTCATCTTCAGGTTTCACATCGACTTCCTAGAGCTCGTCATTTGAATCATCCATATCGATGTATTTATCTTCATCTTTATCGTTCTCAGGAGTAGCAAAAACCTTAACATCCTCCTTGATCGCAAATATCTTGCCACCATCCTCAAAAAATGATTTCTTGAAGAAGAGTAGGTTTAGAGCATTACAAAGATCAGCGATCTGGGACATGCAATTGGAAACAGAGTTTATGATGAATTATTTTAGAAAAATATTAGGGGCATGCTTATCATCATCCTCAGAGTCTATGATTAAATATTTCTTTTCTTGCACCATTTTTTACAACCGCGTAGAGGATCGAACATATTTTGGATTGGGGTATTCATTTTTAACTCTTTTTCTCAACTTACAAACAATTTCAAGCACCACCCTCTTTTTGGTTGATAGGGCAAGAGAGATAGAGGATGGAGGAGTGGACTAGGAAATACTGGATTGGATAAGGCTATGTTTATATTTAGGGGTGGATGGAAGGATAACACCTTGAGGGTTATGAATCAACTAGTGGCTATACATAACCTTAAATAGGCCCTGATGAGAAGGTAACTCATTACTATGTTTCTTATAGATGTGTTCTAAAGTGTAGCTAATGGAATTGAAGAGGAATTGGGGAATGTTCACCAGGTTCACATAACAAAAATGATTAAATAAAGTGAAGTGGAAACTACATAAAACCTTATCAGGGTCATCGGCAGTAATGAAATACATGATGGGTTTCATGACACTGTTCTAGTGTGAGGGGAGCTCCTCCCTACGCATGCCCATCCACACATTTTTACAAAGATCCTTGTCTTTAATTTATTTGATTTTAGCTTCCCAATTGCATTTTTTATGATGAATTGACCTCCCTTTCGTTTGTTACCTAGTGAGCTCAACCAGACTCTTGATGTCACCTTCAAAGGTTCTATCACAGATCATCACCCTTCCATTAACCTAGGCTCCCAAAAAAGCAAAATTAATTTTAGGGCCATCTCCATTAAAACTCTTAAAGAAAGGGAGGAATCCCCTAGCAGTGAGGATAGCTTCAGCAATGGAATCCATGACAACAAAGGATGGCTTGAAAAAACTCATATTGGCAGGATAACAGGGGCTTTGAGAATGAATTTGGAAAATAAGATTGTGGAGGTAAAAGGGACAAGGAATGCTATAAAATGAAGTAGCTCTAGGTCCAATTTTGGAAGTAATGAGATCTCCATATAGTCTAAGGTGTCGAGTGAATCAGATAAAGGTGAGTCTATAGAATTCGAGGTGATCATGATAGACCTCGCTTGAAACATATTGGATATGGAGCATGTGAATGGCCAACCCAACCTACCACATGATGAAAAAAAACATATTGGGAGAAGGAATCAATGGTGAAGGTATGAGTAAAGAGGTAGACATGGTTATAAGAAGGAGGGTATGGGAAAAGGGGAGTGTGTAATATGGAGGGCCTAACGGTGATGGGGTGAAGTGAAATGATGGTATTGGAGGAGAGGTGGAAGCGAATGACAAAAAAATGGTGGCCAACATGACAAGGATGGACGATGAGGTGAGCGGGTACGAAAAAACTAAAAATAAAAATTTCTTGAAAAAGGGTGGATAGAGGATTAATATTGAAAATACCAAAAAAATAAAAAAATCCACGTAACAAGGTTATGTGGGAATCAGTGAAAATAGAAACTTAATCATCAAGAATTTATCCCATTTGTGGAAACTATGTATTACTCCATGTCAACATTGGTACCATTTATGGAAATTATGTCTTGCTCCATGAAAGCAATTAATTCTCGAGGAAGGCCACTTGTCCAAGTCACCAAGCTTGTGGAGTGGGTGCCAATGTTTATAAGCTTGTCAATCACTTTATTGCTTTTCCTAAAAGCATGTTGAAAATTAATCTCTTGAAAAGTTTGACTTAGAGATCTAGCTTCATTGATATAGCCCCTAATCCTCCATGAGGGATTTATAAAATTATTTATATAGTTGTTGGTATTTAGAGAATCCCATTAAACCATGAGTCTATCTAAAATTTATTTTTCCAAATCTATACCTCTCCACAAGGCTCTAGCTTCAGCAACATGATTTGTTTGAATTTCCATAAATTTTGTAAAGGTGAGGATGACTCTACCACTGCTATCTCTAAGTATATCCCCAACTCCAGCTAATCTAGGTTTGCCCTTGGTAGCACCATAAAAGTTTAACTTGATCCAACCTGAAGGAGGGAAAATCCACTTGGATTGGGCCCTTAGGTTAGGGGGAGGATTCATGTGATTTTCCATAATGGTAAGGTTGAGAGAAAGACTCATGGAAGTCTCGAACTAAGAGGAAGGATGGGATGAAAGAGGACAAAGGGAAGCATTCTCTATAGCAAAGGAAAGGATTTTGTTTGTAACACAATTTGTAATCAACATCTTGCTAGAGAAAACTCTATGAGTTCTTTCCAATCATAATTTCCATAGAAAATGATGAAGGTAAACTTACCACAAGAATTTAAGGTGGGGGTTTCAAAAAAGATTCAACCATTGGATAAAGATATCAATAATAAAGCAAGGTTTGGGCCAAAGGATGTGGAAATTTTTTTATAACTTTTTGAGGATAGATGTGCAATAGGAACATGAAATAAAAAGGTGATGAGGGGATTCCCAATCTAACAAGCATAGAAAATCTCTGTTAGGAATGACCATGCCTCTTTTGAGAAGGTTGTCAATGGTAAGAATTTTTTCTTGAATGGCCACCCAAGAAAAAAGGGCTATTTTAGGAATGAGTAATTTAGGCCAGATAATACTGAAAGGAAGTAAGGGCTCTTCATGATCTAGAAGCAACTTGTAAGCAGACTTCATAGAGAAATCCCCACATTCAATGAATTCCCAAAAACATTGATCTCTAGGAATCCTGGTGGGGATAAACGTGGAGCTCATAAGTAATTTTAGCTCTTTTGATTCCTTAGGACGGGATGTAAATCTAATGATTTTCCATATTTTTCTATTGTTCTGAATACTTATGAAAATGGAGGCTTTTTGACCAAAAGTGTTGTTAGTGTAGCCTTTCAATATTGCTAGATTAGGATCATTTATTAGTGGTTCTCCTTTGATCCATTTGTCATGCCAAAATTTAATTTTAATGCCATCTCCTAATCTCCACCTTAGACCTCTTTCCACTAGGAATGTAGAATGCAATATTGATTTTCAAAAAGCAGATCCTCTAATAGGAATTACAACATTAAGGAAGCCTGTGCCCTGCAGATATTTTTAACTAATAATGAGATTCCACTCACTTCCCACATTGGTGATTAAATGCCATGCCTGCTTAGCCAGAAGAGCTAAATTTAGGATATGGAGTCTCCTAAGGCCTAATCCTCTAGAATATTTTGGCTGGAAAACTTTATCGTAGGAAACTAGGTGGAAACAATGCTTATTTTTATACCTAGACCACAAGAAATTCTTTTGGATTTTCTCAATTTTATGATAAAATTCTGCCAGGAATTTGAATATAGATAGAAAGTACATAGGAATTCTTTGAAGGGAATCCTAGGTAAGGGTAACCTTGGTAGCTTGAGACAACATGTTTTATTTCCTTCCTGCGAGTTTCTTCTCTCAATTATGTTATTCCACATTGAAACAAAAGAATTTCTTGTAAACAAAGGGAGGCCCAAATAAGTAGTAGGAAAGGATGACACAGGGCATTCAAAGATTCTGGATATCTTGATTTACCTTTGGATAAGTGTGTTGAGAAATTAAATATTCCTTTAATGGAAGTTAATTTTTTGGCCAGTTTCTTCTTCATACAATAGCAAAATATGTTTTATGATTTTGGCCTCAAAAATAGAAGAAGACATGGAGTTAATGGTATCATCAATGAATTTCTTATGGTATACATGGTTGGTCTGCATAGCATATTTGATGCCTAATATGAGATTGAGCCTACAGGTAGCTTTAATAGTATGACCTAAGGCTTTAACTGCTATTATGAATAGAAATAGAGATATAGGATCTCCTTGACGTAGACCTCTGTTGCTTTAAAAAAAACTGTTGTAGATCCATTTACAAGCACTGAAAACCAAGGATTTGAGATACACCCTTTGATAAGATCAACCCATTCGGAGTGAAATCCAAACTTAAGAAGGATAGCGAAGAGGAAGTCCCAGATGATTTTGTCAAAGGATTTATTCATATCCAGCTTTAATACAAAGGTAGGTTTTTTAGATAGATAAATAGAGTGGAGAGCTTCATGAATGGTTATAACCCCATTGAGGATGGATCTACCTTGAACAAAACTCCCTTGGCTAGCATCAATTATGGTGGGGAGGATGTCCTTCATTCTATAAGAAATGGATTTGGTAAAAAAATTTGTACACCACATTGTAAAGGCTTATAGGTTTATAGTCAGTCATGGATTTGGCCATAGGACTTTTAGGTATGAGAGCAATGAAAGAGGAATTGAAGTAGCGAGGAATGAACTTAGAGGACTGAAACTCCCTAACTATGGATCACACATCAAGTTCCATAATATCCCAATAAGTATAGAAAAAATGAGGAGGAAAGCCATCGGGTCTCGAGGCCTTATTAGTGTGCATGGAGAATAAGGAATGATTTATTTCCTCATTAGAAAAAGGAGCTAGGAGCTTGGAATTGGCATTCTTTGAGATAGACTGAGCAATGTGATAGAGAATAGACTCTAGGGGAGGGTCTAAGGATGACCTATTATTGCCAAGAAGGGTGTTAAAATAAGAAACAACTTCATTATTGATTTCCAAAATATCGAAAGTTGTGGATCCATCACTTTTTGCAAGTTCCTTAAGTCTGTTGTGGCTTATGTTTCTCATAGTTGAGGCATAAAAGAATTTTATGTTTGGGTCTCCCTCTTTGATCCATAAAGTTCTAGAATTCTGCATCCAAAAATTTTCTTCACAAGCAAGAATATTATGATATTCTGCTAAGATACTCCTCTTTTCAGATTTGATTTGCTCATCACACTAGCTTAAATTGATCTTGTTCTCAATGGAGAGTAGCCTGTACTCAATAGAGTGCTTGATTTCAAATAAGTTCCCAAAGACTTCTGTATTCCAAATTTTAATATTTTCTTTCACTTGTTTTAATTTTTGGGTAAGTTAGAAAGACGAATATCCTTTACCAACCTATTACCACCAATGTGAAATTCTATTTCTGACGTGAGAGTGCTGAATCCAAATCACATCGAATCTAAAAGGTCTTTTGAAAGGGATGTCCTTTAGGATGTCCAGTAGAATGGGACTATGATCTGATCCAATTTTAGGAAAATATTGAAGGTTTGCATCCCAAAAAAGCTGAACAACTTCCTGGGATAGGAAGAATTTATCTAGTTTCACTTGAATAAGATGATTCCCCATTATTCTATTGCTCTAGGTGAATTTAGCATTCTTAAGTTAGGCATCCATTAGATTATTGGAATTGATAAAATCATGAAAATATTCCATACTTTTTCTATGGAATCCAGAACCTCCCCATTTATCCGAAGGATAGGTAGGAGTGTTGGAATATCCTTCTACAATTCAAGGGACATTATTGAATGAATCCTTGATACTTCCAAGGATATCCCAAAAATGAGCCATGTCTGACAGATAATTTGGTGCATAAATATTGGATAGAATCCATGAAGAGTTATTGTCTTTGTCATGAAACAAAACACTTAAAATTATTCCACTTGATTGAATTAAAATTCCATCTAATTTCCTTGGATCCCATAAGCACATGAGTCCTCCTAAGGTTCCTCTTGCTTGGCTAAACACAAATTCACCTCTACTCCAGATTTTCTTAGCAGCAAAGGTAGAGTTAATATGGTCAAGTTTGATTTCTTGCATTAATTATTGGTTTTAACTCCTTTATCAATGAGCTAGCAACCCTCTTCTTAGTTATCCCATTAAGACCTCTCACGTTCCATGAGAGTATCTTAATTTGGAGGATTTTGAGGATTTCCTGCCTCCCTTTCCATTGGTTTGGGGAGGTTTGGTGCTTTTTGCTTCATATCTAGATTGAAGAATGATAGGGAGAAATAAATTTTTTTGAATGCCATTGGCAATGTCATTCTGAACATTATTTTTCCATTAATAATTTCCTAAAAATATTCCCCTTTTTTATCACTCCCACAGTCAATAGGAGACTTCATAGAAATTCAAGTTTATTTGGGGCTAATTTTGAAGGAACAATTTGTTTGATCATAGGGTTTGAAGATATTGTGATGTTTTAGATCTTTGGAGGGCTAAAGGATTCAGGGGGAGGATAAGAATATCTAGACCTTGTAGAAGAATATAGATTTAGGGGGAGTTGAGGTTCCAATATTTGGATATTTTGTTCATTCTCTGTCTTAAATAAGTTTGGATCAGATAGTACTGAATATTTGTTTGGGATATTGGCAATAGAACATACCTCATATCTACTGGATGGATATGGTGATGTGATAGTCTATTTGTCCTTATCTGTTGACTGGTGAATAACTTGAGGTGCTTGCATTTTATTAGGTTCACGAATCATAAATTTTTTATTGGCTTGGTTTTACATATTTTTGGGCTGCTTGAATCCTTTTTTGGGTCTGTATTCTTCCATCCTTGATCATTGCAGCTTGGACCTTATACAATAGCGGTGGTTTTTTCTTTCACTGATTGATACTTCAATGAAGGACACTGACTTGTGAGATGCCCTTGGGTGTGGCACTCCATGCAAAAAGCCAACTTTTTTTCATACTCAATGGTTTTTTTGTGGTAGTAATAACTGTATTCCAGTTCAATGAAGGTCAGAACCTTTGAATCCAAATTTATATTTACATAAATTCTAGTAGCAGTCATCCTAGTCCTATCTAGGGTTGCATGATCTATGGCCACTAGAGTGTAAATGGTCTTGGCGATGACATTGAGGATGTCGTGGTGCCAAAACTATTGAAAATGTGTTGAATATTTTCCATGTTAATATATTTGGGTTAATATATTTTAACCCATGGATTATTATATTTGGTTTAATATATTTGAACCCATTGATTATTATATTTGGGTTAATATATTTGAACCCATGGATTATGTTATTTGGGTTAATATATTTAAACCTGGGTTTTGTGGCCATGATATTGTAAAACCCCTTGTTGTGTTGTTGGTATATAAAGCAATGCTTCCATGAGGGTTGTGGATGTGAGATACTAAATAGTGAATGTTCAGACATCCCCAAAAGGGGGAACACAATGTGTGTAGTGAGGTGTGAAACTATGTATGTAAAGTTTTTTTGGATGGAATAAAAGGCCTGGTTAATTTCTTCTTGGATGTAGCCCATACTGGGTGAACCACGTAAATTTGTGTCTCTCTTGTATTGTGTTATTCTTATGTGTTTTAATTCTACATTTAATTATTGCTCATGTTTTATTATTTAATACTAACAACTGGTATCAAAGCCTAGGGTTTAAAAAACACACTTGAAAGGATGTTTTTTTGTTCAAGTGGGAGCAATGGTAGAAGAAGGTAAGTTTAGGGTTGAGAAGTTTAATGACCAAAATTATTAAACTTCTCAACCTTGGTGTGCTCTGGCATAGGTGGAGTTGGTGTGATCTGGTAGAGGTGGAGCTGGTGTGCTCCGGTAGTGGTGGAGCTAGTGTGCTTTGGTAGTAGTGGAGCTGGTGTTCTTTTGTAGAGGTGGATCTTGTGTGCTCTGATAGCAGTGGAGCTGGTGTGCTTCGACAGCGGTGGAGCTGGTGTGCTCTGTCAGTGGTGGAACTAGTGTGATCCAGTAGTGGTGGAGATGGTGTGCTTTGATAGCAGTGGAGCTACCATGCTCCAAAAATGGTGGATATGGTGTGCTCTAAAAATTATGAAGTTGGCAGTGCTGGTGTGTTCCAGTACTAGTGGAGTCAGTGTGCTATAGTAGTGGTGGAGCTGGTGTGCTTCGATAGAAGTGGTATATTCAGAGAGCTCTAGGAGCAATAGATTCTGAGAGATATGGTAGTGGTGGAACTAGTGATATTCGATAGTGGTAGAGCTAGTGGGATTTATTAATGGTAGATTTGGTGAACTTTGGAAGTGGTAGATCTAGAGTTTAAGGATGGAAATGCTTGTTCTAGTGGTTTTATTACAAAGTTGCTAAAAATAACTCATATGGTTTATTGGTTGTACCACATGTTTTTGGGTAGCTATTAGTTACTATAACTAGTGTAGCTTGTAACTAAAGAAGCTAATGTAGATAGTGTAGATGTGCCCAAAAGATATTGGTGTGGATGCTAGTGGTGGTTTCCTGGTGTAATTTTATCGAAGTTAGCTCAAGCAATATTTGTAATGGCTTTAAAGTGGTTTTTTGGACTATTTTGTTACCTTACCAGTATATGGTTGAGGGTAATAGGTGAAGCTAATATGTTTAGATATTGCACATGCAGTGGGAGTAGTTAGCAAATATATGTCCAAATTGACAGTTGACAATGGTAGTTTTCAGACCTTATGGAAAGTATTCAACAAGTGGGAGATTGTTGAAAATGTGTTGAATATTTTCCATGTTAATATATTTGGGTTAATATATTTGAACCCATGGATTATTATATTTGGGTTAATATATTTGAACCCATTTATTATTATATTTGGGTTAATATATTTGAACCCATGGATTATTATATTTGGATTAATATATTTGAACCCATGGATTATGTTATTTGGGTTAATATATTTAAACTCGGGTTTTGTGGTCATGATATTGTAAAACCCCTTATTGTGTTATTGGTATATAAAGCAACACTTGCATGAGGGTTTGTGTATGTGATATAATCTATAGTGAATGTACAAACACCCCCCAAAGGGGGGGAACACAATGTGGAGTGAGGTGTGTGGTTGTGCATATAAAGATTTTATTGATGGAATAAAAGGCCTTGTTAATTTCTTTGTGGATGTATCCCATATTTGGTGAACCACGTAAATTTGTATCTCTCTTGTATTGTGTTATTCTTTTGTGTTTTATTTCTGTATTTAATTATTGCTCATGTTTTATTATTTAATCCTAACAAAAATGACTAGGGGAGATTTGGTAAGCGAACCCAAATAGGAGCATAGTTAATGCTCTAGGTTTCAGGGTCAAAGTCAACATCCCATTTACGTAAAAAAAAGGCTACCTCAACCCAAGAACCATGGTTATCTCATAATAATCTTATTGGTATCATAGTGATTACTTAGGTGAATATGAAAAAGCCTTAGGAAAGGCCAAATATTTCCATAGAATCAATAGTCTTCCACTTAGAATGATCCCATTTATGAATGGTTTCAAGGTTAGGACAACCATAAAAAAACTTGCCAACCAGAGAGAAATACTCCATCGATGGATAATTTTTAATTAGGCTATCAGGGACTTTGAATTTTATCCCAATAGGATCAATTTGGGATGAAATATCAATAGAGCAATGCGGTCTTCCACCCAAAAATTTAGCATTAGATGAATTTTTAGTATTGGGCCCCCAAGAGGAGGGGGACCATGAAAATCTCTTTTGTCTGGAGGTTCATCTCCTAGGCCCCAATAAATTTGATAGGGAATTGATCACAAACTATACCATCTTTAGGATTCCCAAAAGTCTATCCACTAGGGTCACGCCCGAGGCTAGCATGACTCTTGAAAGTTTGAATTTGGGCCTTCTTGCCCTCATAAATTTGAAAATTTTAGTTCCTGCCTACACAGTGAATATACTTGTTCATCATCTTACAAATGTGATGTGGTATAGGATGTTCGAGTGCTAGAGGAGAAGTTATTCATTACACATGTTTTTATCTCCTTCAATCAAGCCTCAAATTTATCACCATATTCCTCCCCATTAAACATGGAAGACTTTAAGTGTTTCATTTCCTTACCTAACTCAGCCTCAAGTCGAATCATAGCTTGTTGAGCCTTAGAAAGGGGTTCATTTTCCTATCCAATTCTAGAGTTTCTTGCCTATGCTTCATGATTCTATATGACATCCAACAACTGCTTTTGTATCTCTACATACTCATGAAGTAGGGCTATTGTGGTAGTAATACTATCTTCTTAATTTATAGGATTATCTAAACCTACATCTAATTTTTTGTTCTCTACATTAGTTTGTCGTGTCTACCTTGTCATTGGGGCAACACTTCCTCTTTTTCTCTTAGGTGGCATTGTTCTTGGCAACACACAAAAGAGACAATAAAAATTAGTTAACAATTATGTCCTCAAAATTGCTTCACGTACTATTAATTTTTAACCAAATCACTTCAAACTATAAGATGGATTTACTTCCAACTGTTATTCTATTTAACAATTTTAAACCCTATCTAAGTATATTTTCTATCGCACACCTTGACTAGTTATGTGTAGCAGGTTTATTCCACTATGAACTTGGATTTGATACCAAATGTCAAGACCCAAAATTCTACCATTATTATTATTATTTAATAAGTTATAATTATACATTAATTATTTATATATATACTAACAACACCATTATTTAACCTGATATTAATTTATGTAAATCTAATATGATCATCAATCCCTTTCATTAGTTCTTTTTTTCAACATTTAATTTAAAGAATATTTATAAAAGAAAATAATCTATCCATCCCAATTCTATATAAGCTAGCTTGTTCTTGCTCCCATTTTAGTCTATCTAAAGGTTAACTCAGCTCCATACCCATGCAAGCCAATCTATGAGGGTGTACCAAGTATCATAAGCATTATACTATATTTCTCATCTATGAATGATGAGTTAGTCCACTTTCATATAGTCTCTCCTTAGACCATAGAGAAAGTATTTCATTAACAACCATTCCTTTATTTTTATATTCTCTAGTGGGCTATCTATCATATGGTCTCTCCTTTAGTTGAAAGAGTAATGGAAAAGGAATCCAACTTTAAAGATGGCTGGTAATTCTGGTTTTCAAACTGTTGAAGGTGGTAAGGATTTTTTTCAAATTTTTGACAGGCGGGAGGGCCGTCACTCTGTTGATGAGGATATTTATCTATCCTCCGCTCATGAGGTGGGTTCTATTTGCTCCATTAGGAATGGAACCGACCTTACTCAATCTGTTGAAGGAAATATAGTTGTTTCCATTGTTGGTCCCACTTTTATGCTAGCTGGCATTTCCTCCTCCTCCTCATAGGCAGTGGGCTCCACTGAATATCTTAAGGACAAGATTTGTGAAATTCATATCCAATCCTCAAGGCGGGAGGAAGATTCTAAAACCTCTGGGCATTCAAATGATAAGTTTCAAGTGGTTCCTGACAAGGTAGGGCTTTCGAGGGGGGAGAATTTTCCTTTTTCTCCCAAGACTTCATTTACAAAGGTCTTGGATGGGCCTTCCTTCTCTTCCTTCTCTCCTCCTTCATTTGAGGTTTCTGGGAACAGGGTCAAGATTCCTACTGATATCGCAAAAAAAGTCATTGTTGAAGAATGGCCAAGTAGGGAAAGTGGTTGGAGGTAACCCAAATTTTGACATCATCAGGCGATGGTATTTTTCTCATTGGAAAGTTAGTGGAACCTTGCAAATTGTTGGTCTTTACAAGGGTTTTTTTGAGGTTTGTCTCAATACCCAAGAAGACGCTGGCCACATTTTGTTTGGAGGACCTTGGTTCCTTGGGTCCAAGAGTGTTTTTTTGATGAAATGGAATCCAAAATTCAACCCAAAAATGCAAAGCATTAACTTTGCACCTATCTGGGTCAGATTTCCAAATTTACCTTGGCACCTATGGCAGGAATCTATTTTCAAATCCATGGATTCGACTATTGGAGATCTGCTTCTAATTGACAAAGTGACTCTTTACATATCAAGAATGCATGTTGCTCGCCTATGTATTATGGCCAATTTAGATTTTGCTCTCCCTACCTTCGTGGAATTATAACTTAGTTCATTAGTATTCAAAAAATCCATTGAGTATGAAAATAAACCTCCTTTCTGTTGAGAAGCAACACACCCCCACTAAAAAATGAAGTTCCATCCTTTGAAAATTTTTACTTTGCATTTTTTTAGCAGGGACCCTCTTGAGTTTTCTGGGTTTTAAATTCCAAATTTTGCTTGCCTCCTTCTTCAAGTTTTGCATTTATCAAAATATCTAAGTAGGCTTGCATAGGGCATTGTTTTCAATTTAAAAAAACTTTTGAAAGTTTGCATGTAAATGTATTAATTCATGTTAATGCATTTTCTCTTAATCCCTGATGAATTCTAAAGTTTCTTTTGCAGATTCGGGTACCCTTTGGCCTTGTTTAGATCCTTGCAAAGTTTTATCAAATTCTAGGCACTTTGAGTTTTCTCCATTTTTTTCACCAAAAGAAGCAAGAGAAAGCACATAAGCAAAACATTGCAAAATTGCAACGTCGTGATTTTGCGACATCGCAAAATCATGACACAAGTTAGAAAGGATCCCAAGTTAGGAAAGGGTGTCGAGAAATCACGACACAAGTCAGAAAGGAGCCCAAGTCAAGGAAGGGTGTCGCGAAATCGCGACGTCGCGATTTCGTGACGTCGTGAAATCGTGACACAAGTCAGAAAGGAGCCCAAGTCAGGGAAGGGTGTCGCGAAATCGTGACGTCACGATTTCGTGACATCGTGAAATTGCAACAAAAGTTAAAAAGGAGCCCAAGTCAGGGAAGGGTGTCGTGAAATCATGACATCGTGATTTCGCGACATTGTGAAATCATGACACAAGTCAGAAAGGAGCCCAATTCAGGGAAGGGTGTCACAAAATTGCGACGTTACGATTTCACAACGTCACGAAATCGTGACACAAGTCAGAAAGGAGCCCAAGTCAGGGAAGGGTGTCACAAAATTGTGACATCGTGATTTCTCGACGTCGCAAAATCGTGACACAAGGTTAAAAAGCACCTAAGGCCAGAGGGGTGTCGCGAAATCGCGACGTCGTGATTTCATGATGTCACGAAATCATGACACAAGAGTAAAGGGGAAGCAAGGCGTAGGGGATGTCATGATTTCATGACATGTCGTGAAATCATGGCAGTCATGGTTTCACGAAAAAAGAGACAAAGGAGCCAAAAAGAAAAGTGGCTTAAGGAAAACGTCGCGTAATCGCGACATGTGTCAAAAGAAAGCAAGCCGACATGTAATGAACATTAAGGTTTTAATTTAATGATTTCAAAATACTAATCCTTGTTTGTTTTTTTTTGCAGAAAGCGAGCTGGCAGTACTTATTATGGACTTTATATTTTAATACTGTAAAAGAGGAAGCGAGCTGGCAGTCGTGTACTAGCGGAAGTAATGGCAAGAAAGACAAGGATAAGCGCAAAGCAGCAAAAGGAGCAGTACTTATTATGGAATTTATATTTTAATACTGTAAAAGAGGCAAATATCGGTGGGTTGTTCCCATTTCAGTGTTTATTTTATTACTCCCAGGAAAGTTCACTTTATATTTTAAAATGTTGCAGACAGACAGATTTCAGTGGATTATCCCTCTTTTCCAGTACTTATGTTATGGGCTTTATATTTTAATACTGTAAAAGAGGCAAATATCGGAAGGTTGTTCCCCATTTCAGTATTTATTTTATTAATCCTAAGAAAAGTCAGTTTTATAATTTAAAATCCTGCAAAGAGGCAAGTCCTCTATAAATGTGAATGTATACCTTGAAACACAAGGGGGGAAAAACTTGGAATAAGAGCCATTTTAGCAATTTCATGCAAAAAAAGGATCTTGTGAGAATGCTTTGTTCTAGACCTGGAGTTGATGTCACATCATTTTTTTTGGGATAGCGTGGCCAGGAGCCTAATCTGTCTCGAATTGCGATAAGTGCATTTTCTCATGTTTTTCATCCCGCAAAAGTTTTATTTATTTTATGTTGTAAATCTATGACACCAAGATCGGATGCATTACTAGGCTAGATTTCGTTTGATGTATGCTAGGGAAAATTAAAAGATTTAAGGTTAGGGTTTGTCTCTGATTGCTCTGTCCTCACTACACGAGCTAAGCTGCTGGTGAGAGATATCAGTTGACACAGACTTCCTTTCTGTTTTATGATTTTCCTCCAGATCTGTTTCTTTCTATCTTATGCTCTTAGTAGAATGTGGTCTTAAAAATCTAGATACCTTCCTCTTTGATTGAGCCTTATTACAAAGCTAAATAGTGTAACTGAGATTGGTGTTTTGATTCTGCAACTAAGTTAAATAAGCTTCTCTTTTCTGCCCTACCTTACTCTCTCTGGTTTTTCTTGTTAAATGATCCACCCTTTTATTTTCTTTAAAATTTGTCTTCTCATTTAATATGTTGAAACACAAAGAGTCAGATCAAACAATTAATTGCAAAATCTGATTGCCCACTAAGATAACTATCAACTCCGAAAAATAATGCTGAACCAAGTCCAGGACCCGTTGTAAGGTAATAGACAGTCCACTTGAAACTACTTCGAAAGCGGAAAAGAGTGAATGGACATTTGACCCAACTCTGTAACTCACATCTTGGATATCCAGCAAGATCCTAAAGTGAGTGGGATTTATCCCTTATAAGTGTTATCGAGATTTTATGCTCATTCTTCATAGGGTGTGTATAAAATTCGAACCAACATTTAAAAACTAGCGCTAGAAGGAGGGCACTGAACTCTGTTCAGTATTGTAAGTTGTTTGTGCAGAGTTTGGTATTTTATCTTTTGAATCCTTTTCCCTCCTCATTAGCTTTTTTTTAAACTTTGTTGTTTGAGTTTTTGCCTAAAACAGCGGAACTCAACACCAACATTTAAAAACTGGTGCTAGAAGGAGGGCTAAACTCTGTTCAGTATCTGTTGAGGTCTGTAGGTTTATTTTCTAAGGCTGGATTCCACCCACAAAGTAACAAGGTCCCACTCTAGAGCCGGATAGCCCCTTGTACCATAATTAGAAACCCCAAATAGAAACAGCCTCAGAAAGGCAAAGTCTTTTACCGAAATAGCTTCGTCACAACTTGTAACTGCTCTAGATACAATTGAAAATATTACTGTTGATCTAGTAGTAATGGCAAACTGGTTAGGTTCCACTGCTTTGAACATCCCTGGGGCAGCCCATGATTTACTCAGAAACCTTGAAAGGTATCTTCCTACCTACAAACACGATGGAATTAGAACCACAGAAGAGCACTTAATGGCTTTTAAAAATGCTTTGAAGTTGTTAAATGTACAACATGAAGATGTAGCTTGTAGATTATTCCCTTTCACTCTCCAAGAAGGAGCATATGACTGGTTTTTGAATCTCACTAATGATTCCATTACTAGTTGGGATGATCTGGAAAGGGTTTTTGTATCACAATTTGGTGAAGTGATTGACCCCAGTATATTATATCAGCAGTTCTCTAGCATAAAAAAGGAAATCAATGAGACTGCTAGATCTTTCAATGTTAGGTTTCAAAAGGCTTATGGTAGATTGACGGGTCATTATGTGCCCACTGCAAATCTAGCATTGGAAATTTACAAGAATTCCCTAGATCCGGTGACCTCTATTTTCTTGAAAAGAGATGCTAATATTACCAACCTAACGGAAGCTTATAAAGAAGCCTTGGTTCTTGAGAAACAACTGGGACCTCAACCTTTGAATGCTCATCAAATCCCTTTTGTTATGCAAAATACCCCCGTTCTGAACCCCATCCCACTTCAGACGATGCCTCCAAAATGCCAAAATCCACTAGTAGGAAATCCATTGGCTATAACACACACCAAACAAATACAGAATGTTGAAAAAGAATCTGATAAAATGAGAGTTGAAGAAGTCTCAAAGATGGTCCAAAAATTGGCCAATGACTTTTTGAGTTTCAAAAGGCAAGTGTCTAACGGAGAAAACTCAAACAAATTTCCTTATCAACAGAATAGATTCACTAGACCGCCGTACGAACCTAACAAGGATTATAAAGGTAAAGGGCATGATGTGAATATCTGTGATTTGGATTTGCTGAACTGGTGCAGGATACACGGAACATCTCAACATGGGGAATTGGATTGTTTGGAGTTCTGTAATGCCTTTGAAGCTCTGACTGGTGAGTTAGTTTGTCTTGAGAATCAAAGAAATGTTGACAGTCCAAGTACATCCAAACATAGTGCAGCTATGGTATTAGATTCATTTACTTTTCTAGATGAGTCAGAAAATGTTGCAGAGATGCCTATGGATGAAGTACAGGCTTTTCAACAATATAGAAGGGACAACTACAATCTCAGAAACAAAAATTTAGAGCCGAATACTACATCTACACCTCCAGACAACTCCCATAATGTGCCCCCAGATCCATCTCCAAGTAATGAACCACCTCCACCTAGGGGAGGAGATCCAAGAATATCAAATAGGTTTGTTGCTCCACTCAATAAAGGATACAATATAGTGGAGGATATGAAGAAAATAAAGGCTAACATTACTCTTCATGAGCTAGCCCAAATTACTGAACAAAGGAATAATTTGATGAAGACATACTCTGATCCCACTGCCAAACCTCTGGAAAAAGGGAAAAGGATAGCAAATGCAAACCTAGTCATCTATAAAGAAAAGACTAAAGTTCCACCTTTCCTGTTAACTGTTCGTATATTTGGGAAAAACTTACACAATTGTCTGGTAGATTCTGGTGCTTCAGCCAATGTCATGCCTTCGGCCATCTATCAATAGTTGGGTTTAACCCCTACAAACTCTGAGAGAAGAGTTATTCAATTAGATAAATCTGAGGTTAAAGTGGTAGGTGAACTCCAAAATATACACATCCAGCTAGCATCTAAGCCAAGAGCACAACACAAAATTGACATTCAGGTGGTAGATATTCCTGCAGGATATGGAATGCTTCTGAGCAGGGATTGGTCAAAATATTTGAATGGGTACTTGGCGATTTATTTTTCACATATGTGGTTGCCCTGGAGGGGTGTTGCAAATCAATTGAGAATAGAAAGAGAACCTAGATATAAACTCATGATTACTGAATATAATGCCAGAAATGAGACTGTTAATTTCTCTGATGTGGATATCGGAGTTTATAATCTAACAACTGCACAGAGAGAGAAACCTGTTAAAGCTCATCTTGATCATGGTAATGAGGTTTGGATGCTCCATGTTGATGGAGCCAAGTCCAAAGGTACAGGGGCAGTTCTTAAAGGGCCAAAAGATCAGACATATTTTGTCTTATCGTTTGTAGTTTCCTTACACGAATAATCTGGCAGAGTATAAAGCATTAGTGTTGGGTTTAAAATTTGCTTTAGATAAGGGTGTGAAGAATATCCAAGTTTTTACAGACTCAGAGTTGGTGGCCAATCAAATTAGAGGCAAATTTCAGTGCAAGGCATCTTATCTAAAAAGGTATAAATACCGAGCATGGGATCTCATGGAGAATTTTGATGCTTTTAATCTAACACGCATTCCTAGAGAAGAGAATTCCCTTGCAGATGTTTTAGCTTCATCAGTCACAAATTTGAAGCCATTAGAGGAGGTCAAATGGAAGAAATTTTCAATTGAATTAATCCCTTGTCCCTCAGTTCCAGATAACGTAGATAATTTTCAAGTTTTTTCTAATGACCAGTAAATTATAAATTTTTTGTAGAGTACCAACACATTCGAAAGTGCTATAATGGATGATGGTCAAAGGGATACTATGCTGGAACAGTTCGATGACGAAAAAGGGATAATGAGTTTGAAAGATAATAGAATCCCGAGAGGTATGGTAGAACTTGAGCGGCTGTTTGATCTTGACAGAATCAAACAAAAGGTGAGTTCTGGGGATTCTATGGGTGTAACAAACAGTGAGACTGAGAACCTGAACGTGGGGACTGAAGAAGATCCCAGGCACCTCAAGTTGGCTAAAATCTGTGACCCTGAGATAAAGAGAAATATGATTGAATTCCTTCACAGGTCCAAAGATGTTATGGCCTGGTCCTATAAAGACCTAAAGGTTTTTGATCCAAAATTTTACACTCATGTAATACCTTTAAAAGAGTTTTGCAAACATTTCCGGAAAAAATAGAGGCATGTCAACGCTCTGCTAGAGCCCCTCATCCAGAAGGAGGTAGAAAAATTATTGAGTGCCGCCATTATTTTTCCCGTTAGGCATTCTACTTGGGTGGCCAATTTGGTATCGGTCAGAAAGAAAAATGGAGAGATCCGCTTGTGTGTGGATTTTAGGAACCTGAACAAGGCCTCAGAAAAGGATAATTATCCTCTGCCTTCCATGGATGATGTGCTGCAAATTGTAAATGGTTCGGAAATGATGTCTTTCCTAGACGGTTTCTCAGGGTATAATCAGATATTAGTTGAAAAGGAAGACAGGATGAAAACTGCCTTCACAACTAAGTGGGGAACTTTTGCCTACAAAAGAATGCCATTCGGATTGATCAATGTCGGAGCTACTTTTCAACGTGCGATGGATCATGCTTTCAAGGGCCTCATGGGCAAGTGCATTGTTGTTTACATTGATGACTTGACAGTTTTCTCTAAATCCTGGTTTGACCATGTAAAACACTTGGAATCTGTCTTCAACAAATACAGAGAATTTGGCATTTCTTTAAATCCAAAGAAGTGTGTCTTTGTTGTAACTGAAGGAAAACTCCTTGGACACCTAATCACCAAAGATGTCATTTTTGTAGACCCTAAAAGAGTTGAAGCCATATCAGGGATACCCTTTCCCAATTCTAAGAAAGAGTTGAGATCATTCTTTGGGAAAATTAACTTTGTTAGGAAATTCATCTCTGGTTTTGCAGAAATAGTCAAGCCGCTGAATGACATGCTAAAGGAGACTGCAAAGATTGCCTGGACAACAGAAGCCAAAGTAGCATTTCAAGAGATCAAATCTGCCATCCAACAAGCTCCAGTGCTAGTAAGCCCAGATTTTAGTACAAATTTTTACCTATAGTCTTTTGCTTCGGAACACACACTTGCGGCAGTTCTAACACAACGGAGAGAAACCAGGGAGCACCCAATTGCATTCAAAAATACCAACCTAAAGGGTGCTGAGCTAAAATACTCCCACCTGGAAAAGCAAGCCTATGCCTTGGTGAGAGCAGTCAAGCAATTCAGGCATTACATACTGAGGAGCAAGGTCCATGCTATAGTTCCTGATCCAATGGTCAAATATCTACTAAGCCAAGGCAAATTGGGTGAGCTAAGAGGTAATTGGGTAACGATACTGTAGGAGTATGACATGGAGATTAGGCCTACAAAATTAATCAGAGGACTGGGTCTGTCCAGACATATTGCTGAGATACCTGTAGAGGGAGAAATTAATCAACTGGATTCTGGGTCTGATGATTGGTATGGATATGTCATTCATTTGTTGAGATTTGGGACTTGTCCACCTCACCTAAACAGAACTCAAATAAGAGCACTAAAGCTGAAGTCTACACATTTTCTACTTAGAGGAGGTAACTTGTACAGGGAAAACTATGCTGGCATATTATTAAGATGCATTTCTCAGAGTGAAGTGAATGAGGTGATGTCTAGTTTTCATGAGAAATTAGGAGCAGGGCATTCTTTAGGTTCTGCTACTGCACACAAGATACTAAGAGCGGGCTATTATTGGCCTACGTTGTTTAAAGATGCACATCAGCACGTAAGAACTTGCCATCAGTGTCAGACTTTTGCATCCAAGCAAGCAAATCGAGCTTTACCATTGCAACCTGTTATAATAAACAAATCGTTTATGCAATGGGGACTCGACTTTGTAGGTGTGATAAACCCGAGTTCATCAGCAGGGCATAAGTATGTGTTAACAACCACTGATTACTGTACAAGATGGGTTGAAGCAGAAGCCACCATGAGGAGTATAGCCCATGAGGTGATCAGTTTTATGGAATCAAATATCATAACCAGGTTTGGAGTTCCTTTGAACTTTGTGTGTGACAACGGACCAACTTTTTAGTCATTTGAGTTTGTAGAGTGGGCATACCAGAAAGGGATAGTCATCAAATTTTCATCCAACTATTATCCCCAAGGTAATGGACTGGCTAAGTCCACAAACAAAAATTTGATGAATGCCATCAAGAAATCTACTGCAGACAAACCTAGACAGTGGCACACATTACTGAAATATGCACTCTGGGCTGACAGGATAAGACATAAAGTGGCTCTTAAAACTTCCCCATTTGCCTTGCTATATGGCATTCAGCCCATTGTTCCAATTTCTTTGAAATTACCCACTTATAAATTTGTTTTAGACTATTTTGAGGATAAAGCAGATGTAGAGGCTCGTATTTGGATTTAACTAATTTGCAGGACGAACGACTTCAAGCCCTGGAACATTTTAGCCGACATCAAGAGACAGTCAAGCACTGGTTTGACAAAAGAGCCAGAGTGAAAGCCTTCAGACTCGCAGACCTGGTGCTTCTATGGGACAAAGCCCATGAAAAGAAAGGTAAATATACAAAGTTGCAGCTGTTATGGATAGGGCCATACCAGATTGCCGAGATCCTAGGTAATAATGCTTTCCATCTACAGGACCTTGAGGGTAATTTTTTGAACCTTCCTGTTAATGGTCAATACCTAAAGCATTATTTCTCAGCAGTCCCATCCGGTACATCGTTTGAATAAATCACAAAGACATTGTAACATGTGTATATATTGTAAATAAGTTTTGAAGTAGTTTGTTTTTATTTTATTTTATCTTTGAAGTAGTTTTATTTTATTTTGTTTATCCTTTGGGGTCTTGTTGGCATTTTTGCCACATTGATTCTCATTGATTAATGCATTAGTGTATTGTTGGAAATCTGACCTTTGATATCAGCTCTGATGCAGCTTGGGCGAAAAAAGGAGGAAAATTGAGCAAAAAATGACTAAGTCTGAAAACTGCAGCGATGCGCTGACATGTCGTAGAATTGCGGTCAACGCAGTCAACACAGACAGGTTGGGCGGAACCGTCGCGATATCGCGACATGTTCCGAAATCGCGGGTCGGGCAGCTTCGAAGGCATTAAGTCAAAACTTGCAGCGCGTCGCTGACATGTCAGCGAATCGCGACCGAAAATGGCGATTGGTACGGCGACGAAAACATGTAGCGAAATCGCTACATGTTCCATTTTCGCGGAGCAAGCTTGCGATGGCGAAGAGGAAGCCGGAGACGTAGCGAAATCGCTACATGTGCCATTTTTGCGGGTCAACGGTGGTCAAAGCGTACGACATTATAAGACGTTGCGATTTCACGACCCGTCACGATTTCGCGACCTGTGCAGTTTTTCCGCCAAGTGCAGTGTGAACGGCCGAGGAGATATTTTTGGGTTTCGACGATTTAATGCTGACCCGAATTTAATAATTTGCGGATTTTCGAGGCGGTCAAAGTCGAAGAGTGCCCAGGATACCAAAATTAAAGGGTTTATTGGTTCGAATTTGCGGTTCATGGATTAATTCAACGGTTTTCATGCACATGTTCGAAGAATTGTATTTAATAAAGGGCCGCAAGCGTTTCATGGCATTTAATTTTTATTTCTTCGAAACTGCGATTAAGGGGATCATGTTCCTCGTTTCCTTCGCATAATTGTAGATCTCAAGAAGGTCGGTTTAAAATATTTAATGCTGCTAAGAGGACGGACCTCTATAAAAACCAATGTAATTTGCATTTCGAAAGGTTGGAAAAACTTGCTGCTAGAAACTGGAATTGTATTTGTGGGAATACAAGGATCAACTTCTAATTTTTCAAGCGTCGCATGGATGAATTTGCTTTCTATTTTTTGCATTTCTAATAGCATTCGTACTCCTGCATTGCTATTACATTTAAATTCTGCATCATCGGATTTAAATATCATGGTCGTGGTACAATTCCCGGAATGTAGGTTTGGAGGGATTTGCGGCATGTGATTGTGTGAGGATGAAGCTGATTTCTTATGTTACTTGCTTGTTGTTGCGTTTGTAGTTTCCTGCTTGTTGTTTTTCCGATCCCATCACTTCGGCTCGTGGCCATATTTCCCATTTCTTTCTGCAACCTTTTAAATCTCTTTCCAGCAACCCTATCTTAAATCCAATTTTAGAATAGTAGAGGGAACCAACCCACTCTGGAGATTGGTCTGGGAGCCATTTCTTGCTTCCAGCCTTTCAATGTTGGCTGGGTCTAGAGCGCAATTGTAAAAATCCTTTCTTGTGGCAGATTCGTGACCAACAGTTTTTGGCACGCCCGGTGGGACAGACCGTTTCGTCTCCAAGAATTCATAATCGGTGGGATACGCATAATTTTCCAAAGTGATAACCCCACCGGTGCCAACAGTTTTTGGCACGCCCGGTGGGACAGACAAGTTCTGTCTCCAAGAATTCATAATCGGTGGGATACGCATAATTTTCCAAAGTGATAACCCCACCGGTGCCAACAGTTTTGGCGTGCTTTTAACACCCGGAGGTCTCAAGATTTTATGAGCTGTCTTGACCTCACAGCGGAGATTTTTAAGTTCATCTGGCGACTTTGCTGAGTTGAAGATTTGTTCGTGGACGCCTATTTTAGTTTAAAAAAAAAAAAAAAAAATTCTAAAAATGTTCATCTGGTGACTCTGACTTAATGGCGATGGCCGTGATTCCGCAGACCACTGCCACAAAGGTGAGGGTTTTTTCTAGATGGGATGATCCTGGCCCTCTGAATCTCCAAGTTCGGCATGAAATTCCTGAAGGTGCCTTGAAGAACCTGGCAAAATATGATGGTACCGAAGGCATGGCTCTGGCACATGTTGAAGATATTGCTATTCTGTCCATGATCCATGTCATAGAACACGAAGATGTCATGATCTGACTTCTGGTTCAGTCTTTGGAAGGAAGAGCATTGAATGGTATAGACTACTCAAATGTCAAAGAATCAGCTCATGGGACGATCTAGCGGGAGCACTAATCAGAAGATTTGACGAAGATCCTTTCTATAGTTCTTTGGATCTCTACCAATTTTTCATGTACATCAAGAGAGCACCTCAAGAAAGAATCACGGACTTCAATGTCCGATTCTTGATAAGTTGGAAGAGAATTCCAGAGAAGATCCATCCATCACCCACCCAAGCCCACCTCTTCTATGTTCGAGCTTTCCATTCTGACATAGGTCTCCTCTTGCTTCAGTCAGGTGAACAACGGTTCCCACAAATCTTTGAGGAAGCAGTGCGAGCAGAACAGCTGTTGCTCTTATCAAGAAAGTTACCGTGGGGAGAAACTCCATTACCTTCTCCGGTGGTTGCTGCTCCTGTTTACCCTGCACATTCATGCCAGATCCCTTATACTGAGCAAAAACCTGAGATGCAGTCATGTGAAGTTCAAGGGACAGATCTCATCCAAAGTCAAGGATTGGGACATGCAAGCACTTTTTCAGCAATGAACAATATGGTTGCTTACAGTTTTCATCAAGAGATGGACCAAGTAGAAGAACAAGTGAAAATTCCAGAGCTTGAGGAGATCCCAGAATCAGATTTCTCACTTGAAGAGCCCTGTGATCACATCAAGGAGTTAGAGGAGCCTGTACTCAGGCCACAGCCAGTAAAGTCTGCAAAGTGGTGGTGTTGGTTCCAGCCACTACATCCAGTACCTGAAGAAGTCTTCCATGTGGGTACTAGTAATAAGGATAATATGCTGCATTGCATCCTATCAGCACCATGGAGAACTTCAGGAAGGAGCCAGCCCAATTTCAAGGACCGACTTAAGTATGATCAGATCTGGTCGGGACATTGCAGATTTACCGGATAACATTCTGAGATTGGGTGTCTGGTGGCGACATGCCAATCATGTCGTGAATTATTGTATATAGTATTTTGAAAAAACACAAAAAAAATAGAAAAAAGAAGAAAAAAAAAAGTGGTATTGTTTTTATTTGTTCATCTCGGCTCTTGTTGCCTGCGAGCCGTAGATGCTTGTTTTCCTTTGTTTTTCTCCTCCCAACAGTTTGGTGGCTTTCTAGCACTTTCTTCTTTTCCCTTCCCCGTTTCCTCTCTTTCCTTTCTTCATCTTCTTCCTTCTGTTTCTTCTGCATTAAATCAAAATAAGCCACAGCTGTTGTTTCTTTTTCCTTTTCTATTTTTTCCCGTCCCTTCTTATCCCTTTCCTCTAAGTTCAGTATTTTACGCATTTGCTAACAGTCTAGTTCATTTCATTTCACAGCTTTCCTAGTTCCATTCCCACTTCATAACTTCGTTCATTTTCATTTCATCATTCCATTGCAGTCACCGCCTGCGCAATCGCAGGAGCTCACTCCATCATCGCGTTCCATTAGTTGTTTCATAATCAGTTCTATGCAGGTTCTTCCAGTTCTAGTTTTCAGCAGCAGAAGAAGTTTTGTAGCAGTCCTCTGACATGTTTTGCAGCAACCAGCTTCTGTTTGGATATGACTCTGTGCCCAATGGACTAAGGCCTAGATTCTTGCATACAGTGAGCTGTATACCCCGCGAGCCACCAAGAATGTTGGCATTTTTGCCACATTGATTCTCATTGATTAATGCATTAGTGTATTGTTGGAAATCTGACCTTTGATATCAGCTCTGATGCAGCTTGGGCAAAAAAAGGAGGAAAATTGAGCAAAAAATGACTAAGTCTGAAAACTACAGCGATGCGCTGACATGTCGCAGAATCGCGGTCAACGCAGTCAATGCAGGAAGGTTGGGCGGAACCGTCGCGATATTGCGACATGTTCCAGAATCGCGGGTCGAGCAGCTTCGAAGGCATTAAGTCAAAACTTGCAGCGCGTTGCTGACATGTCAGCGAATCGCGATCGAAAATGGTGATTGGTACGGCGACGGAAACATGTAGCGAAATCGCTACATGTTCCGTTTTCGCGGGGCAGAGCGCAGGGAGGAGCCAATGACGGAAACATGTAGCGAAATCGCTACATGTTCCATTTTCGTGGAGCAAGCTTGCGATGGCGAAGAGGAAGCCGGAGACGTAGCGAAATCGCTACATGTGCCATTTTTGCGGGTCAACAGTGGTCAAAGCGTACGACATTATAAGACGTCGTGATTTTGTGACCCATCGTGATTTCGTGACCCATCGCGATTTCGCGACCTACGCAGTTTTTCGGCCAAGTGCAGTGTGAACGGCCGAGGAGATATTTTTGGGTTTCGACGATTTAATGCTGACCCAAATTTAATAATTTGCGGATTTTCGAGGCGGTCAAAGTCGAAGAGTGCCCAGGCTACCAAAATTAAAGGGTTTATTGGTTCGAAGTTGCGGTTCATGGATTAATTCAACGGTTTTCATGCACATGTTCGAAGAATCATATTTAATAAATGGCCGCAAGCGTTTCATGGCATTTAAGTTTTATTTCTTCGAAACTGCGATTAAGGGGATCATGTTCCTCGTTTCCTTCGCATAATTGTAGATCTCAAGAAGGTCGGTTTAAAATATTTAATGCTGCTACGAGGACGGACCTCTATAAAAACCAATGTAATTTGCATTTCGAAAGGTTGGAAAAACTTGCTGCTAGAAACTGGAATTGTATTTGCGGGAATACAAGGATCAACTTCTAATTTTTCAAGCGTCGCATGGATGAATTTGCTTTCTATTTTTTGCATTTCTAATAGCATTCGTACTCCTGCATTGCTATTACATTTAAATTCTGCATCATTGGATTTAAATACTGCGATCAGGGTACAATTCCTGGAATGTAGGTTTGGAGGGATTTGCGGCATGTGATTGTGCGAGGATGAAGCTGATTTCTTATGTTACTTGCTGTTGTTGCGTTTGTAGTTTCCTGCTGTTGTTTTTCTACTCCCATCACTTCGGCCTGTGGCCATATTTCCCATTTCTTTCTGCAACCTTTTAAATCTCTTTCCAGCAACCCTATCTTAAACCCAATTTTAGAATAGTAGAGGGAACCATCCCACTCTGGAGATTGGTCTGGGAGCCATTTCTTGCTTCCAGCCTTTCAATGTTGGTCGGGTCTAGGGCGCAATTGTAAAAATCCTTTCCTGTGGCAGATTCGTGACCAACAATGTTGGCATTTTTGCCACATTGATTCTCATTGATTAATGCATTAGTGTATTGTTGGAAATCTGATCTTTGAATTCAGCTTTGATGCAGCTTGGGTGAAAAAAGGAGAAAAATTGAGCAAAAAATGGTTAAGTCCAAAAACTGCAGCGACGCGCTAACATGTTGCAGAATCGCGGTCAACGCAGTCAACGCAAGCAGGTTAGGCGGAACTGTCGCGATATCGTGACATGTTCCAAAATCGCGGGTCGGGCAGCGTCGAAGGCATTAAGTCAAAACTTGCAGCGCGTCGCTGACATGTCAGTGAATCGCGACGAAAAATAGCGATACAAAGTAGTTTTATTTTATTTTATTTTGTTTATCCTTTGGGGTCTGTACAAAGTAATTTGTTTTTATTTTATTTTGGTTTGTTTTTAAAGTTCTGTGTTTATCCTTTGGGGTCTGTACAAATTTCTTTTACCTTTCAAATTTCTTTTTTTTTTTAAGTTTTGCCTGGGCAGTAAAGAAAGAAATCAGTCTTTAAAAAAAAAAAATTGTTTTTTATTCTGAGTTCAAAATCCTGTGTTCATTTTGTTTTATTCTAATTAAGAGATAGTATGCTTAAACTGAACAGTGGAACTATTTTGTTATTCAGAACAACAGTAGAAAGATGATTGGATTTTGTGTCTTGCTTGCCACAATTATTTTAATTATAAATAAACTGCTATACTGTTTGGCTGGAGAAACTCGCAGGGAATCCAAGAAAAGTTGATCATAAGAGGGGACTCTGACTCGTAAAATTGTTTGAGTATCCATTGAGGCTATCAATACCCAGGCTGAAGCAGTTCCAGATCGATGAAATATAAAAAAAAAAATTGTTTTTTTTAGCAAGGCTTTTCAGACTTCGATATATTTCAAAGGAGAGAGAGAGAGAAGGTGAAAGTTGAGCAAGACCACATAAAACTGGAACTCTGTTATTTCCCATACAGAAAAATAAAAAATAAAAAAAATTTGATAGATGGATGCAGCCAAGACTCCTTGAGGATACATCTCAAATGGGTTCATCAAGCTATATATGCCACCTCACAGTTGTGAATCAGGGTCGTGTAAATCTAAAGAGTAATTCTGTCGGGGCTATAAAAAGCTAAACTAGTAAACGGAGCCCTACTCGGTTTCCCCTTTCACAATCTAGAAAAGCTGATCAATCCAGAGTGCAACATTCGAAGGCCCAGTCATTCTTGAAGAAAGTTTTATATGCTTATAATTGCACATCGGAAATCTTTTTTAAGTGATTCAACCTAGTATGTCCTTGGGAAATTTTAACAACTATCAAGTAGTAGTTAAATTATTTTGAAGAATATTTGTGGCAAGGCATGGTACATGGTCTATGTTGTTTTGAAACTAGAGTCCAGGATTCTAAAATAGTGCTACTATTTTACCCACAAATATCATCATTTGTTGAGAAGCAACACACCCCCACTAAAAAATGAAGTTCCATCCTTTGAAAGTTTTTACTTTGCATTTTTTTAGCAGGGACCCTCTTGAGTTTTCCGGGTTTTAAATTCCAAATTTTGCTTGCCTCCTTCTTCAAGTTTTGCATTTATCAAAATATCTAAGTAGGCTTGCATAGGGCATTGTTTTCAATTTAAATTTTTTTTTGAAAGTTTGCATGTAAATGTATTAATTCATGTTAATGCATTTTATCTTAATCACTGATGAATTCTAAAGTTTCGTTTGCAGATTCGGGTACCCTTTGGCCTTGTTTAGATCCTTGCAAAGTTTTATCAAATTCTAGGCACTTTGAGTTTTCGTCATTTTCTGCACCAAAAGAAGCAAGAGAAAGCACATAAGCAAAACATCGTGAAATCGCGACTTCGCGATTTCGTGATGTCGCAAAATCATGACACAAGTCAAAAAGGAGCCCAAGTCAGGGAAGGGTGTCATGAAATCGTGACGTCACGATTTCGCGACTTCACGAAATCACGACACAAGTCAGAAAGGAGCCCAAGTCAGGGAAGGGTGTCACGAAATCGTGACGTCACGATTTCGCGACGTCGCGAAATTGTGACACAAGTCAGAAAGGAGCCCAAGTCAGGGAAGGGTGTCACAAAATCATGACACAAGTCAGAAAGGAGCCCAAGTTAGGGAAGGGTGTCATGAAATCATGACGTCGTGATTTTGCGACGTCGCGAAATCGCGACACAAGTCAAAAAGGAGCCCAAGTCAGGGAAGGGTGTTGCAAAATCACGACATCGCGAAATCACGACACAAGTAAAAAAGGAGCCCAAGTCAGGGAAGGGTGTCATGAAATCATTACGTCATGATTTTGTGATGTCGTGAAATCATGACACAAGGTTAAAAAGCGCCTAAGGCCGGAGGGGTGTCACGAAATCACGACGTCACGATTTCGCGACGTCACAAAATCATGACACAAGAGTAAAGGGGAAGCAAGGCATAGGGGATGTCACGATTTCACAACATGTCACGAAATCGCGACATGTCATGGTTTCGCGGCAAAAGAGACAAAGGAGCCAAAAAGAAAAGCGGCTTAAGGAAAATGTCACGTAATCGTGACACGTGTCAAAAGAAAGCAAGCCGACATGTAATGAACATTAAGGTTTTAATTTAATGATTTCAAAATACTAACCCTTGTTTGTTTTTTTTTGCAGGAAGCGAGCTGGCAGTACTTATTATGGACTTTATATTTTAATACTGTAAAAGAGGAAGCGAGCTGGCAGTCGTGTACTAGCGAAAGTAATGGCAAGAAAGACAAGGATAAGTGCAAAGCAGCAAAAGGAGCAGTACTTATTATGGACTTTATATTTTAATACTGTAAAAGAGGCAAATATCGACGGGTTGTTCCCATTTCAGTGTTTATTTTATTATTCCCAGGAAAGTCCGCTTTATATTTTAAAATGTTGCAGACAGACAGATTTCAGCGGATTATCCCTCTTTTCCAGTACTTATGTTATGGGCTTTATATTTTAATACTGTAAAAGAGGCAAATATCGGCAGGTTGTTCCCCATTTCAGTGTTTATTTTATTACTCCCAATAAAAGTCAGTTTTATAATTTAAAATCCTGCAGAGAGGCAAGTCCTCTATAAATGTGAATGTATACCTCGAAACATAGGGGGGAAAAACTTGGAATAAGAGCCATTTTAGCAATTTCATGCAAAAAAAGGATCTTGTGAGAATGCTTTGTTCTGGACCTGGAGTTGATGTCACATCATTTTTTTTGGGATAGCGTGGCCAGGAGCCTAATCTGTCTCGAATTGCGATAAGTGCATTTTCTCATGTTTTTCATCCCACAAAAGTTTTATTTATTTTATGTTGTAAATCTATGATACCAAGATCGGATGCATTACTAGGCTAGATTTCGTTTGATGTATGCTAGGGAAAATTAAAAGATTTAAGGTTAGGGTTTGTCTCTGATTGCTCTGTCCTCACTACGCGAGCTAAGCTGCTGGTGAGAGATATCAGTTGACACAGACTTCCTTTTTGTTTTATGATTTTCCTCCAGATTTGTTTCTTTCTGTCTTATGCTCTTAGTAGAAGGTGGTCTTAGAAAGCTAGATACCTTCCTCTTTGATTGAGCCTTATTGCAAAGCTAAACAGTGTAACTGAGATTGGTGTTTTGATTCTGCAACTAAGTTAAATAAGCTTCTCTTTTCTGCCCTACCTTACTCTCTCTGGTTTTCCTGTTAAATGATCCACCCTTTTATTTTCTTTAAAATTTGTCTTCTCATTTAATCTGCTGAAACACAAAGAGTCAGATCAAACAATTAATTGCAAAATCCGATTGCCCACTAAGATAACTATCAACTCCGAAAAATAATGCTGAACCAAGTCCAGGACCCATTGTAAGGTAACAGACAGTCCACTTGAAACTATTTCGAAAGTGAAAAAGAGTGAATAGACATTTGACCCAACTCTGTAACTCACACCTTGGATATCCAGCAAGATCCTAAAGTGAGTGGGATTTATCCCTTATAAGTGTTATCGGGATTTTATTCTCATTCTTCATAGGGTGTGTATAAAAGTTGAACCAACACTTTCTACATTGAATTCCGAACTCAAGGACATCTTCATGCTCATTGTCCTTCTCTCTCTAATAATGTGGCCTCCTCTAAGCGACAAAACGATCCTTTTTCTATAGCTAAGGAGAATTTATTTGAAGTCTCATCAAAGAAGGATAAAAGAAAATTTATTTCATCCAAAGGAATAAGCTTCAAGCCTACCAAAGAATACAGAATAAAAGAAGGACATAACTCTGCCCCTTTCATAAATTACCCTAATGATAAAGGGAAAAATATTTCTTCGAAAAATACTTCCAATGAGGTCAGTCTTTTTTCTCACTCGTTTCAATTTCAAATTCTTGTGGAATTAAATTTTGAGGATTTTTCCAATCCCAATCCTCCTTTGGATTCAAAGAACCTCATTCAAGAACCATCTTCTGAGCCAACGACTGAGAACCCTGAACCTTTTTTTGAGGACCTCTCTCTACAAGATGACCAACCTTTGATAGAAGATGTTTCTATTCCTTCTTTCTTATTTGAACCTATCAGTCTTGTGATCCAATGAATTCT